>CM035418.1:31939510-32349510 GCA_020310875.1 Ceratopteris richardii | reverse complement strand
AAGGAAAAAAATGTGAGTTCAGCAACCAAGTATTTTGTGTGAAATGTTATAATCCTAGGCA
Source organism: Ceratopteris richardii (assembly GCA_020310875.1). Classification (NCBI taxonomy): domain Eukaryota; kingdom Viridiplantae; phylum Streptophyta; class Polypodiopsida; order Polypodiales; family Pteridaceae; genus Ceratopteris; species Ceratopteris richardii. Next base: position 32,349,449 of record CM035418.1, on the reverse strand, counting down.
TATTGCAGCAAATTGTACGCTGAACCAAATGCATTGTGCAATCTATAACACCGAGAGTCATGATACAACATATATGCATGTACAATGCTAAAGCCCAAAATTGGGTAACTGTAAATGCAATAGTTTAGGGACAAGCATCATCCAATACCTATGTGCCACCATAGTTGCGCAATACACAATATCCAAGGCATAATTAGCCAAGGATGCAGTAAGGTCTGTTACAACAACCAACATGGTCAAAGGTTGGAACATCGAACTTTGTACCAAGAGAACCTATACGATGTTACTTTTGTGGCGAGTTGGGACATATATGATGTAATTGCAAAGAAGCATAGGAGTATGACAAATGTTGAAAGGATAGAGCTACACCAATGATGAATCTAGTGATTATCACTGAAAAAGAACCATAGGTCGCCTCAATTCAAACTAGATCTGGAAAAATTGTGTAGCCCATGGTAGCCATTTATGAACCAAGATTCAAAGAATAGATGCATATGATGCAAAGAGTGTAGAAGTGGGCAATTGAAGAGCAGCTTGTCTTCCCTACACCAGATCCGGTCTCTCGAGAACCAATTCCATCTACATCTGAAGAAATAGCACCGCAATCTATGCAAGAAAGTTCTCTGGTGATTGTATAGACCCCAAAGGTTCATGACCTATGGACGATCTTAAAAACTTCACCCATTACCTTGCAAGTTGGGCAACTTCTATTGCTGGTACCAAAAGTCAGGGAACAATTTGAACAACATTTTGGTATAAAGGATGAGCGTATAGATCCATGTGTGGCCACTTTACAACTGGAAGTCGAAACAATAGACCATGATGTCCCACTTATTATGGTGTGGTATAAGAATCACTCTATCGATAAAGTCTTTATCGACAGTGATTCCAGCGTTAACTTGGTCACATATGCTCTTTGCCAAAAGTTAGGATGGACTAATGTATAACCAATTAGGTTTTTCATTCAAATGGCTGATCAGTCCCACGTTCATCCGATGGGACTGGTAAAAGATATTCCCATTACCCTTCAAGGAGCACATGACCTTTGTGGTAGATCTAATACCACATGACCTTTGTGGTATTAGATCTACCAAAAGACACTTATGCTGATTTTTTGAAAGCTAATGGAGATTTATTATCTCTAGGGGTAGTGGATTTATAGCCCTTGTTAGCCCAATGGTCCACTTCGATATGTACGATGACTTGTGCACCACTAACTGACAAGGTATCGGAAACGGTAGATGTGTTCCCTAACCCCATAGCTGACATTAACTTGGCTTGGTAGGATTTTGATGATAAAAAGAAGCAACAATATATAGTGGAGGACCAATTGATACCTGCAACTTACGAATGGAGGATAAGCCTCGACTAGTTAAGATTATTGCTAAATTAACCAATGAGGAGTGGAGGGAATTACTTGAGTTATTAACTGAATTCCAAGATGTATTTGCTTGGGATTATGAATATATGAAGGGATTAGACCTTGCATCTACCAGCATCATATAGTTCTTCAACCTGACACTAAATCAAACAGGCAGACTAGTTATATGATGAATCCAAATTATGTACAGCTCATCAAGAACAAAATTGATTGATTACTCTGTGTGGGTTTTATCATTCCAATTAAGCACGCCGAATGGATTTCACGGACTCCCATTGTACCAAATAAAAAAATTCAGTTACGAATCTCTGTTGATTACCATAAATTGAACAAAGTGATTGTGCCTCATGTTTTTTCTTTATCCTAATTCCTTGACAATATGTTGGATGATGTAGCTTGATGTGAAATATATTCATTCTTAGATGGCTATAGTGGTTACAATCAAGTGTGATGGCCGCAACATATATACCGAAAACGGCCTTTATTATTTCCTAGGGATTTTATGCCTGTATCGTAATGTAGTTTGGTATGAGGAATGCTCTTAACACCTTCCAACGTTGTATGCAAGACATTTTTCCCCGTACTTGAACACTTTTATGTGTGTCTTTCTGGATGACTTCTTAGTGTCTAGCCACAAAGCTACACATCTTCTAAAATTATGTCTGTGTTTTTAAAAATGTCATGAGTATCGATTGTCCTTAAATCCGATGAAGTCTGTGTTTCTTGTACAATGTGGTAAATTCCTCGACCATATTATTGTGGCCTAGGGAATTCAAGTTGATCTTGATAGAGTTCAAGCAGTCCTAGATGCGCAAGCTCCTCACTCAACAAAAGATGTTCTTCAATTTTTCGGTCAAATCCGGTGGCATGGAAGAGTCTTACAAAGGTTAGCACACCTCACTGTCCCTCTAAATAAATAAATTAATGTTTCCACTACAACATACCAAGGGTATACTGATGTTCGGTATACCGACGGTCCACGTCGGCATCGACGTCGGTATGACCCTTGAAACATTTTGGAAACCCTCTTAGCCTCGGAACAACTGCGTCGGTATGAGCGTCTGTGTACCTAAGAACCAACTTAGGGACTTGTGGAGAAAGAGACTATACCTCAATCCCCCTCAAGTGCATATAGTGGGGATTAACGCTTTAATTATCAATCCAATGAGTATCAAAACCTAGCCGAGTGTATGAAGACATGCATTCAAATGACGATCAATGCAAATGAGCTACTCAAAGAGTGCAAACAAGGCAAAGACTATTCCAAACAAGCTTCTACTGTCAGTTATGGGGTCACGATACTTGGTGCAGCAGCCAACAATAAATTGAGCTTTTCTCTCAGCTCCGAACTCTGAATATAGAAAATAGCATATGCATTTCGAAGCTCTTGAGAAGACGCATCCAATGGTGGTATTTTCACTCAATTCTGACGCTTCTACTTCAAGTTATGAGCAAAATACTGAGTCACGGGAATGACCTTCCTACACTTCAGCACTTCCTGCACTTCACACACACCTTAACCACAACAAACAAACACTCTCATGGATAGATAACACTTCATAACACTCTTTCCAAGCAACACACATGCATACAAGCTCACAAAGAAGATGATACAGAGAGGAGAAGACACAAATTCGAATTTCTGTGCTCTTGATTCTCACAATGGCCAAAAGTCTCTACAAAGAGTCACCAATTGACTTATATACATGTGCCTTAAAAATGGTCCTTTCACACAAGAGACCGGCACTTTATTCACTAAAAGACTAATTTCCTACTACTTTACATGGGTAAGCTTCTAATCTTCTGTGGGGATGCATCTAGAGGACTCCTCTAGTGCATTTACAACAGAAATATGTTACAAGAATGGTTATAATACAAAAATTGGGTGTCCAAATCAGAAAAATTTTGGGGCCCTTCTTTTTCTCTCCCTTGTGCTCTCTTTGCTCTGCAACACTCTCCCCCTCTTTGTCTCTATCGTCCCTTGACAGGCTTTACTTCTTGTCTTCAGCTTGTTTAAGAGGTCTGAATACACGCACCCAGTGGTCGAAGCGGCAACAAGGACTGTCAGAGAATTTGTTCTTTTATCCGATGTAAGTCCTTTGCTTCTGTTTTCCCCTTGATATCCCGTACATCACAAATCTGGGTTGCTGCATTCAATCGGGCTGCCACGCACGCCACCAGTGACCTCTTTCTAGCTTTTGGTCCTCTGATTTGTCCTGGTTGCACACATCTGACCCTGTTGTATTGCTTTGAGCCTGTTTACTTTCTTTTCATCGCACGCTGTCAACGGAAGGATTATTACCTGCCAAATATTGTCTTGCACTTCTTCATGGATACTTTCCTGGCCCTGGTCCCTCCTTCCACCTACGTGCTTTTCCCTGATGTGTGCCCCTGCGGGACTCTGTGCAGAGATGGGTGTTGCACCCCTGTGGGGCTTCCTGCAGAGATGTATCTTCAGATGTGATCTTTTTAATGAAGCTTCTTTCTTTGTCTTCTTCTTTTCTTCTTTTTGCTTGATTCTCCCTCAACACTGCCCCCCTCCTGAACTCTGTCATCCCCGACAGGCTTTGGAAGTCGACGGGAGTATGTTCTATACACTTTTTGCTCTGCTTCATTAAGCAGATTGGCTTCACGTATCATTAGCTGCTTCCACTGTTCTGCTTTCACACCATCATGTGGTGGTTGTCTATGATCCGCGAAAAAGCTCAGTTCATATGCCACTAATCTGGCATTCAGGTTGGATGACATCTTTAAAAAGATATCTGAATCGATTTCAAAAAACCCTATGAAAAACGCTTCTTCGAACGTTTGCATATAGGTACTCGGCAAAAACATCAACCTAGAATAATATGCCATTATTGTTGGTCGGCTAGGCATAACAGACAAGTAAAAAACGAGAATATTTGTTCCTTGGTTAATGCCAATGAAGTTCAAAAATGTATATGCCGCGTGTTTGAAGACCTTTAATACTGTAAGTATCATACTGAGTATTTTATTCGTCATCTTGATAGTTAAATCATGTACTGTTGCATAATTCTATAGCCAAAATTCAATGGTTTTGATCATGTAATCCTTTGTAGGTAGATAATTATGCGGTGGACTTGGAAGTAGTGGATATTTTAGCCACTGTTTATGGATCAGACCATTCTTTTGCATTTCCAAAAATTCTCTTGCTTCTCTTCGCTATGGTGTTGGACAAAAAGAAGGATTTACCTGTAATAAGTAAAGTGCTGCTTGCCAGTGCACCCACAATGTAGGATGTTTCTCCAAAAATTTTCTCCTCCAAACAGGCTGTGCAGCTTCAAATTCTTCTTGAGTATAGTTGAAGGTGTCATTTTTGAACTGCAGCTATTCGTCTGGAACTTTCTGTGTGATCTTCTTTATGTATTGTCTTGTTTTCTCTTTCAATAGTCCATACGGAATGTTGAAAGCCTTCATGATCGTCTCCAAGTCTTTACCTTTAATCCTTGCTTCTTTCATGACTTTGATGACTTCATTTTCAAAAATTTCAGTCAACCGGGACACCAATAGTGCCCGTTCCTTCTGACTTATTTCTGCAGTATATGGCATTGGATGATTATCATGTGGTTCCGCCATCTGCTCGTTTATTGGAGAATTATAAATCGGGGGAGATAGAGGACATACCTCTACCTCGTCAGTAGGATTTTCTTGTCTTGGCTCTACTGGTGTCCCAATTGGTGTTGGCTCTGTTGCTTTCACGTTTAATTTTGTAAGTTGGTCAGTCTTTTCTTTTATTTCTTGCATTGCTACTCGGAGTGCTTCTTTTGCTGCAAGCAGTTCATTACCAATTTCTGCTACCTGATCCATGTTTTCACTATAACTCACGGCAAGTTTGCCATTGGCCATATTCAATTGCTTTTTGAGCTCATTTGTGTCTTGCATGTATTTATGTTCCCATTCTGCTCTCAATGCTTGCTCTTGCTTCAGCAATTCTGCATATTTCGCCATTTGACTTTGCAAGTCCTTCTGATCATTGACGGATGTCTCCTGTTTGTCTATAGGCTGGTCATATAGCAATGCCTTCATTAATTCTTTATTGCGACTGCGTAAGCTATCGTTTTCTTCCATGTATACTTTCAGTTGTGTTTCGAGTAGATTACTTCTAGCTTTCATTCTCTCTTTGTCTGCTTCACTGGCTTCATGCAGTCTTTGTAATTCTTTTAGTTGTGTCTGTAGCTGATGATGCTGGTTCACCAATGTATCACATTGAGTTTTGACTGTGAGTAACTCCCTTTCTTTGGCGGCAGTTTCTTTCTAAGCCTGGATGAGCTGTGCGGATAGTTTTTCACTCATGATTTGAAACTGATTCTTTTCTCGCATGGCCTTGTCATAATCTGCATCTGTATCCATCATTTGCTATTGTGTATCCATGGCCGTTTGTATCATTTGCTTGACAACAGGTTTCAATTGAGTGACATCCACATTTAACCAAGTGGTAGGGATACTAGGTTCTGCTCCGGTTGTCACATCTTTCCCTTGTGCCACGTGTAACGTAGTATCATGGGGCTTCCTAATATGAAGTTGGATTCTTGGCTCAGCCTCCATGTGGTTAATGTTACCTTGCGGTGTATCATCAGGCACTTCAATCACAGTTGGCTCTTTGTTTTGTAGTAAGCCCGAGTCTTGGTTCACTGGAGTTTGTATTTCCTCTTTGATAGGTGGTTTGGCATCTGTATTAGTTATTGGAGCTTCTTTGATGCTGACCCTTGACGTTTCATTCAATTGAATTACGTGCACCATCTCAGTGGATTCTTCTATGTTCTTTACTTGTGCATGTTGGTTGTCAGGTGTGACTTCGACTTGATTGATATATGTCCAATCCTCATTGTGTGTTTCTGTTTGTATATCCGTATCCAGGGTGTCCTTCTCAGGGCTTGATTCCTCATTAGAGCTTGAATCTTCTAAACCTAATTCTTTATATCTGGCCACTTGTTCAGGGGTCTGTTCTTTATCTTTCTATCTCCTTTCTTTGCTTGCCTGTCTATAATGGTGACCTTGAATATTCAAATTTACTTGCCCCTGCATAAACTGATGTGTTTCTTTGAGGGCAACAGAGAGATGTCTTTTCATAATTGGTTGTTGGGTCCCAGGAATCCTTGGCAATGTGTGTGTCCTCTTTGATTGGGTTGTAGCCTGGGCTTCTTCCTCCCTAAGGCGCTTTGTGCCCCTCATGGGTTTCCTTGAACTGGTTCCTACTTCGTCAATAGAGATGGTTGTATTCTTTTTCTTGGGAACCGTCGCTGACTTGGCATATTGGCTAACTCTGTTGAGGTTGGCATCACGTGCAAGCAGTTCTTCATATCCAGTGCCTCATAAATAAGTAGGGTCAAGGCCGAACTACCATTCAGAAACTTTTTCTGACCCCACTTCTTCTTTTCTTCAAATAGACGTTCTTGAACATATGGAGTCATATTTACTTGATTTCCGACTTGCCTCATAGCATGTGAGAGCAGTTGCACTACGATCTTTTGAGGTGTTGTATATCTATGCATGCTTGGAAAACAAAAGTGTTGGTGCACTAAGCGAACAACATCTTCAATGTCCGTTCTCTTGATGTCCAAAAAGGATCTCTTTTTCGGATCATGACATTCATCTTTGACATTCGTGATTCCCTCTTGATTCCACCCGAAAGCTCTGTTAATTAGCTCCTGAGTGAATTGAATCGTTTTCCATGTACCCACTTTATCCAGTACTCGTGCCTCTGGGACTGACATCTTATTCGATGCAGGCTGAAGTGTATTCATCACTTGCGTACATCTCTGGAAATCTGGTAGATAAATAAGTAATATGAGAAATGCATCCATTCCTTCTTGTGTCCAGACATCTGTCATGCGCGGTAATCCTTGTATGATAGTCTTGAAATCTTGCAACATGATAGGGAAGTAGTGATCCCTGTCCATGATTTTGATAGTGGCCATGAAAATGAGATCTGATACTGGTTGGTCATCCAGAAACCAATGGCCTCTTGCTTCTGTTATTGATTCCAATGGAAGAAGTTGGACCTCTTCCTCTTGCATAGCTTCGGAATTAGTAGATGCCATCTGCACTCAATATAGAGTATGAATTAGTGGCAAGTTAATATTAAAAATCCTCCTTCATTTGTCTTTCATAAGATTGACATTGCTCCGCGTGAATGGTGTCGTCCCTTCCCCGTGGGTGTGAGAAAGGTAATACCTGGGATTTTTCATACTTTTAGATATTTTTATGTTTTTGTCTGAAAGAAAAACAAAAAATTTAGTTCATAGCCAAAGCGGTTATTAATTTTTTAGTAATTTTCTTTAGATTATGTACAAGTGCTCTCCTATTTCCTAAGCGGAATGTGCTTCACTATCCTGAAATAGAAGAATATTGTGCCGAATGTGTGGCCTCATAATGTGGCCCTATCATGCATACTTTGGGTTCTGGTAACTCCAAATGTGTGCAACTCGAACTACTTGGTTGATGCATATACTTAGTCCTGCTTTTCGGCATCCAAATCTGCTTCATCTTGTTGAAACAGATTGTATTCCTAACATTTCTGAAGAATATGGTGCTTCTCATGTGTACGTCTGCTTTATCTACTTTTTGAATCTTGAAATAGTTTTTGAAACAAATGTAGATTCCTGCTCCGTCCTGCAGTATCTTCTGTCGTTTTGCCTTTAGACCATATTGATTTTCCTTGAGCATTGGTTCGTCCTTTTTTATGATTGTCATTTGAGTACATGAATTTGGAATCCATATTTTTGTTCGGTCCGACTGGGCGGCTATCACCTTCTTTGGAATCCATACTTTAGCAATTCTTTATGGAGCTGAATATCCAGAGTGATTTACATACTGGTTCTGTGGGTTCTTCTGATGTAGCAAGTAGTTCTTTTGTTGAAGATATGCAGCCATTTGGTCCTTCCTTATCCAAGCTTGTCGGGTGTAAGGAATGGGGTATATTCCAATAGGTGCCGACTTGTGATTACCTGGAGAACGAGTCTCTTTTGTGTGTGGTTCTTCGCTAAGGCTGTTTTTAGATAGAATGATACTCTTGTGACTTGCTAGATTAGAAGATGGTGTGCCAACAGAATTCAGTTTATCCTCACATGAAGTACTCGATGAAGGGGTTTCCATAGTGCTAGTGAACATGCATTCATCACTGTGTTCATTTGGGTGAGTTGTCGGTTCTATACTTGCGGCTTTGATTGGTCGTTCGTCTAGCATGCTGAATACTTCACGATGTCCTATCTTGGTCGAGATGTATCCTAAGGCCAATTGAACAGTTACTTCATATTCGTATATCCAGTCTTGACCTAACACAAGCTCTTCAAATAAGTCCTGATCGTGACATACTAAAAGCTTCTGTTCCATAGTGTTGTTTCCGAGGTGTAGAGGTAAGATAATCTCTCATATACACTTGGTGATTTTTCCTCCTATTCCTATCAGCTGTGCCTTTGAGGGGCATAATTCCTCTTTGAGTGTCTGTGTCAATGAATACTTGATACAACTTATAGCGGTTCCTGTGTCAATGAGAGTATCCACTAAGTGGTATTCCTTTTTTCCGACTCCCAAATTCAAATATCGATATCTCTCATCTCTTTCTCTCATCCACTCTTTTCGTCTCCTTATTCATTCTAACGCTTCTTGTCTGGCTTCCTCCCGTATTCTTTCTCTAGGCACCTATTCTTACCCATTATCAATCGTGACATTATTTCTTCAGTCAATGGCTCCAGATATTTTTTCACTCGACATCCACTGATATAATTTGGCAATACTTCTCCATCTAGAGTTGCTAAGCTGATGGCTCCGCTAGTGGATATGTGATTGATGATTAATTGGCCATATCCCCTTTTTTGCAGTTTCTTTGCCTGTTGTTTCAGGGTATATACCAAAACTAAATCTCCTTCCTTCAGATTTTTATATTTAATATGAGCATCAAAATATGCTTTCTGTCGCCTTTTAGCAGCATAAATCCCTGCTACTACTTGTAACCTAGTTTCATGTAACTTCTCTATTTGATCCAATTGAGCTGAGAGTTCATGTCCTGTCCACTCGTAAGTTGTTGCTACTCTGAGAGTGGGTATTAAGAAATCAATTGGCAAAATAGCATTTTGTCCATACACTAGATTAAAAGGAGTAGTTCCTATGGCGGTCTTGTAAGCTACTCTGAATGCCCATAAAGCGTGATGTAATTGTTTATCCCAATCAGATCTACCATTGTTCACAATTTTAGTGAGAACTGTGCACAAGATTTTATTTGAACTTTCGACTTGTCCATTGGCTTGTGGGTGATAAGGGGCTGATTTCTTATGAATTACCAAGAATTCATTCAGTAAGGCTTCTATCACTTCATTCACAAAATGCGTACCTCTATCACTCACAATTTCTATCGGCAGTCCAAATCTAGTGAAAATGTTCTCGAAGAGAAACTTGGCAGTATTTCTTGCATCATTTTTCTTGGTTGCTTTCGCTTCCACCCATTTGATCAGATAGTTTGTGGCTACAATTATGTATTCGGCATGGGATCCTTTAGCTGGTGGGCTAATAGGTCCTATGAAGTCTATTCCCCATTTTGTGAAAGCTCTGGCACTCATCATGGGTTTTAGTGGCATTTCATCTCTTCTAATTGGATATTTCGTTCGTTGACATGTATCACACCGTTGAACATATGTGGCTGCATCCTGATGTAAGGTTGGCCACCACATTCCTGCAAAGAGAATCATTTTTGCAGTTTTATCTGCAGAGAAATGTCCTCCTGCAGCTCTTGTTGTGCCATCTCTAAAGCAGCAAGAAAATCGTCTTCATGAATGCACATTCGCAAATGATTATCTCTTCCTCGTTTAAAGAGTTTGTTTCCTATAAGAGCATAGTCCTTGCTTTGTTCGCACGTTTCCTTGCTAGAGTGGCTCCTTTTGGGTACTCTTGGGTATTTAAGAACTTTACCAGAGGCATGCTCCATCTTGGTGCTACAGTGGAATAGCATAGAGTGGAGTTTTCTTCTGGATTTTGTTCTTGACACGCTGGGCAGGCTGATACATAGTTATGCGCATCCCTCTGCATGGTTGGCCAATATATGCCCAATCTCCTCAGTGTTTGCCATGTTCCGTTCGCATTTAGATGAGTTTTCCATTGATTTACATGTGCTTTTTGAAGCCACATTCCTTGTTCCTCTTCTTCTACACATCTCATGAGTAATTCATTTGAGTCTTGGTGATACAAACTTCCAGCAATGATGTGAAGGTTTTTAGTCTTCCATAAATCTTGATTTTGGTTTGGTGAGGTCCCATGTTTAGGTCCATAGGGATCAACTTTTCTGCCCATTGGGGGCATACTTCGAGATTGAAAAGGTACGTGTCAGGCAGATCATCCGGTACTCCTATGGGTGGTTCTCCATGCGTCATTCTTGATAGGTGATCCGCTCTTATGTGGGTATTTCCTTTCTTGAATACTACCTCAAAATCAAATTCCATCAACAATAGAAACCATCGTACTAGTCGTCCCGTATTACAAGGCTTATTGACTAAGTACAATAGGGCTTGATGATCAATGAAGAATTTGAATTTGTTTGCCAATAAGTAGTGTCGAAACTTCTTTACTACATACACCATCCCTAGGCCCTCTCTTTCAGTTGTGGTATAATTGCGCTCCGCTTGATTCAACTGCCTACTGGCATAGGCTATAGGGTGATCTAACTTTCCTGTATCTGCGGGTTGAGCTAAGATGCAACCAATGGCAAACTTGGAAGCCTCTACGTGAATGTGAAAGGGTTTGTTCCAATTAGGTACTCGAAGGATTGGGGCTGAACTCAATCGACTCTTTAATTCATTAAAGGCCTTTTCACATTCTTCAGTCCAGTTAAACTGAGTCAATAATGCATAAAGAGGTTTAGCAATTATGGCATACATATGTATAAATCTTCGGTAGTATCCGCAATGTCCCATAAATGCTTGTACTTCTTTAGCGGTCTTTGGTCTTGGCAAATCCAGAATTACTTTGATTTTGTCTTCATCAGTTGAAATTCCATTTTTAGAGACAATATGTCCTAATATCTTTCCTTATCGAACCAGGAAGACACATTTTTCTGGGTTGAGGCATACTCTATATTGTCGACATTTGGCAAAGATCTTTCCTACTTCAGGGATATGCTCTGATCGTATAGCTGAATAAGTGCATAAATCATCCTTGAAAGTGGCTGGGGCATTGGTTAGACCGAAAGGCATAACTCTAAAGGCGTATACTCCCCATTCAGTTGTAAAGGCTGTTTTATGCTGGTCCTCAGGAGCAATGGCTACCTGATTATAACCTGAAAAACCGTCCAAAAAACTATAAACTTCCTTTCCTGCCACTCTTTTGTTGAGATATCAAGCTCAACATGTGATGATCCAAGATGACACGTACCAGTTTTTCGTTTCTCTGACATGTATAGTGGTCATGCCGGTATATGTCAGGGATACTTCATTGAGCTTTATTAGATTTATCTACTGAGAGTGATGGCACATTTGTTTCTTGCCAGCTCACTCATTCGTGGACATTGCAATAGAAGAAGAAGAAGAAGATCATTATGTACTGGTCTTTATATATTGCACTTGTTGTATTCTTGTTTTTAGGTCATTCTTGTACATTCCTTTTATGTAATAGAAGAAGAAGAAGAAGATCATTCTTCCCTGTCTCAATTTGTGTGTGTGCTTCTCCTTGAGAGTGAGAGTGTGTATGTGAGCTCTCTTCCTTATCTCCTTCCTCATGACATGGTATCAGAGCCAGTGTGGCTGTAGAGAGCTCGTGGAGAAGGCGACGGTGAAGACTACGCGGCAAGGCGTGGAGAAAATGCGATTTCACAAACGGCCTCCGTTTGCTGCGAAAATCAGTGTGAAGGTAGAAGAACTCAAAATATTTTTGAGACTTAGCCCTTTAGGGTCACTTGTTTTTGTCAGATCGAAGTTTCGGAGCCATCTCGACCTCCGTTTCGAGCCCGCAAGGTGGGGCCCACAGAAAAGCCAGGTCAGTTTCAGAAACTGTAACTTGCGTTGTGTTCGGCGACACTCATATATTCCAGATCCAGTTTTTCAAGCGATTCCGTGTACTGTTGATACACGAAAACTGTGTTTTTCTGAGATCGAACTGTCACATGATAGTGCGACAGTGTTCAAGCAGAAGTGCTGCTTGTAGTGTGTTGCGGTGTTGTGAATTGTTGCAGAAATGGCAAACGCAGATGGAATGAGTAAGCTTATGAGCGATAAGTTGGACAAGAACAACTTCCATGCTTGGAGATTCAGAATGACGAATTTCCTGATGGGAAAAGGCTATTGGAAGTACATCGAAGGAGAGAATGAAAATGCTCTGCAGTTACCAGAAAGGAATCGGACTATAGAATAGTTAAGAGCATATGAGGAACGGAATCAAGGAGCACGAAAGGTAATGTATTGGCTATCTGTTAGCATACAGGATAGCATGATTGGACACATACAGAATGCCAAGACTCCAAAAGAGGCTTGGAATAGTTTGGTCACTTTGTACGAGACCAATACAAAGGCACGGAAATTGCAACTCAAGAACGAGCTGCATACATTGGAGAAAAATAGCATGTCGGTAAGTGACTACACTCTAAAAATCAAAAGCATATGTGAGTCACTTGCATCTATTGGCGTGAATGTAGCTGATGATGATAAGGTGGAAGTGTGCCTTTGTGGTTTAGGAGGTGCATATAAGCAGTTCAGAACTTCTATACAGACCAGGGAAAATATTCCGAATTTTGCTGATTTGGTATCTATGCTGATTATTAAAGAAAAGAATCTTGGTGAGGATTCAAACTCCCAAGGAAAGCCCAGTTTTGAGCAGGTATTCTACTCTGGCAGAGGAAGAGGCAGAGGTAGAGGTTTTGGAAGTGGAAGAGGAAACAATAACCAAGACCAAGGTCAACAACAGAATCATGCAGGAGGAAGAGGACAGTTTCGAGGCAGGGGGAGTCAAAGAGGTCGCAGAAATTTCCAAAGAAATGATTCACGTAATGATAGTAAAGGATGTTGGAATTGTGGTAAACCTGGACACTTTGAACGTGATTGCAGGTTGAAGAATCAAAATAACAGAAGGCAGCAAAACAACTATGCATCCACAAGTGCAGATGATTCTGAGAAGCTGTTTATGGTTCAACATCACATGATGAATACGATGTCTGCTGGTGTTTCAAAATCGAATGATAATGTCTGGTATGTTGATTCAAGTGCTTCAAATCACATGACCAGTCATGCAAAATGGTTTAGTAGTTTGCAGAAAATGCCAGTTCCTGGATATGTTGAAACAGGTGATGATACATCGCATCCTATTGAGCATACAGGAAACATAGCATTGTCTATGGAGGACGGAAAGGTAGAACATCTCGCTGATGTGCTGCATGTTCCAAATATAACAAAGAATCTAGTTTCTGTTGGACAAATGGTTGACCAGGGATTACAAGTCAGGTTCAATGCTGATGGATTATATGTAGAAGAGTACAAGCAAGATGGACGATTGGTTGCCAAAGGAAACAAAGTGGGTAGGATGTTCACCTTAAATGTGAAGATTCCTGAAATGAATGCAGCCATGTTTGCAAAAGGTGCAGGGAGTTATTGCAGATATAGAGATATGGCACAAACGGATTGGACATGCAAACTTGCAAAGGCTGAAACTGATGCAGTCAAAGGAGATTGTCCATGGACCACCAAATTTCAAAGTTGCTGAAATGCAAAAGGTATGTGGAGCATGTCAATTTGGTAAACAGTCAAGAGCATCATTTCCACATGACAAGCATGTTAGTGAGAATGTACTAGAAGTAGTACATACAGATGTTTGGGGTCCAGCAAAGACCACATTTATGGGTGGTTGCAGGTTTTATGTTACTTTCATTGATGACCATACACGCAAAGTATGGGTATATTTCATGAAAGAGAAGAGCAAGGTGTTTACTCACTTCCAGCATTTTAAAGTTATGGTGGAAAAGCAGACAGGGAAGTACATTCAGACATTAAGATATGATGGAGGAGGTGAATACATGTCAAATGAGTTCATCAGTTTTCTAAAAAATCATGGAATTCGGCATCAGTTTTCATGCAGGTACACACCACAACAGAATGGTGTTGCTGAACGCAAAAACAAACATATTGCAGAAATAGCAAGAGCCTTAATGGCTGAGAAGAATATGCCTCATTGTTATTGGGCAGAAGCTGTGCATACTGCTGAATACATCATGAACAGAACTTTGACTGCTGCTGTACATCAAGTTACACCTGAAGAGAAGTTTACAGGTAAAAAGCCAAACTTATCACATCTGAAAGTTTTTGGTTGTATTGCATATGTACATGTCCCAGATGAATTGAGGACGAAGCTTGATCCAAAAGCAAAAAAGTGTGTCTTCATTGGATACTCCCTTTAGCAAAAGGGATATAAATGTTATAACCCACTCACACGACAGGTAAAGGTGAGTAGAGATGTGGTATTTGATGAAATGTCAAGCTTCTATGCAGATGCCAAAGAAGGACTGAGTCTTGAACCAAATGACAAAGAAAATGCTGAAAAATCAAGTGCAAAATCTCATGTTTTGAGTGGACTGGATGCATCACCAAGCAATAGTTCCAACTCAAATCCATGGAGTGGAAGATTACGTGGGAATTTCAGTCCAGCAAATTCATCAAGTACATCCAAGAAAGGTAAAGAAAAGCTTTCTACTGGTCATAAAACATGTGCAGATTTTGAAGAAGTTGATGGAGATTCAAGCGGTTCAGAAAAGAGTCTTGATGAGGAACTTGGATTGCCCTCTGTGAAGACTCCAAGAGTAAGAAGGGCACATGCAGATGATACAAGGAGAAGTGACCCAGGACCAAGAAGATCTGGGAGGATGCGTAATTCAGTGCAACGATTGACATATGATAGTTACATGGCTCGCCATTGTGCCTACATGACAAAGGTAATACAAGATGCTGAACCTTCTTGTTTTGAAGATGCAATTGGTAATGCAGATTGGGAAAAAGATACATGGAAGCTGGTTCCATTGCCGCAAGGAAAGAAACCCATAGGCTGTAAATGGGTTTACAAGGTAAAGCATAATGCTGATGGTAGCATAAGCAGGTATAAAGCACGATTGGTAGCTAAAGGATATGCACAGACATATGGCATTGATTATGAGGAAACATTCAGCCCTGTAGCTAAAATATCTACTGTTAGGACACTTGTTGCATTAGCTACAGCAAAAGGATGGACTTTGCATCAAATGGATGTGAAGAATGCTTTCCTACATGGTGAGTTACAGGAAGAAGTATATATGGACTAGCCACAAGGATATGAAGATTCAAAGCATCCAGAATATGTTTGCAGGTTGCAAAAGGCTTTGTATGGGCTGAAGCAGGCTCTGCGTGCATGGCATGCAAGGATTGCTGATTACTTAACCAGCATTGGGTTTTCTATGTGTGATGCAGATCACTCACTATATGCAAGGAAGGCTGACGATGGCATCACTATTGTGGCTATTTATGTTGATGACCTGATTGTAGGTGGTGATAATGAAGAAAGCATCAAAGAGGTAAAGAAACTTCTTATGCAGGAATTCGACATGAAAGATCTTGGTGTGCTGCGCTATTTCTTGGGCATTGAGTTTATACATACAGAAACAGGTATATGGATGTCGCAAAGGCAATATGCCTTGAATATGCTGCAAAAGTATGGTATGGCTGATTGTAGCCAATTTCTATGCCTTTAGATCAGAATTTGAAATTGGATACTACATCAGGTGAAGCATTGGAAAATGCTACTATGTACAGGAAAATTGTGGGAAGTCTTATATATCTTACAATTACAAGGCCTGATTTAAGCTACACTGTTGGACTTGAAAGTCAGTTTATGGAGGTTCACAAGAAGCCACATTTGGATGCTCTGAGGTGCACTCTACGTTATGTGAGTGCTACTTTGGATTATGCATTGTTTTATGAAGCTGGTGTAGATTTGCAGGTTCATGGATACACCGATGCAGATTGGGCTAGTAGTACTCGAGATAGAAGATATACTAGTGGCTTTCTTTTCTCACTTGGAGGTGCAGCTATTACATGGAGCAGTAAGAAGCAACCCACTATTGCTTTGTTGAGTACAGAGGCTGAGTATAGAGGTGCTGCAATGGCAGCATGTGAGGCATCATGGCTGGAGATGTTACTTGCAGATTTAGGTGTGGAAGTGCAAAAGCCTACACTATCTATTGTGATAATCTTAGAACAAAGCATATCGAGGTACATTATCACTTCATCAGAGAGAAGGTATTAGCAGGTGATATTGATCTTGTTTATGTGAGAACAGATGAGTAGGTTGCTGATATTTTCACCAAAGCACTTGGAACTGAGAAGTTAAAGAAGTTTTGAAAGATGCTTGGATTACAGGATATGGTGTTGAGCTTGAGGGGGAGTGTTGAGATATCAAGCTCAACATGTGATGATCCAGGATGACACTTACCAGTTTTTCGTTTCTCTGACATGTATAGTGGTCATGCCGGTATATGTCAGGGATACTTCATTGAGCTTTATTAGATTTATCTACCAAGAGTGAAGCCACATTTGTTTCTTGCCAGCTCACTCATTCCCGGACATTAGGTTTTTCCTTATGTACTGGTCTTTATATATTGCACTTGTTGTATTCTTGTTTTTAGGTCATTCTTGTACATTCCTTTTATGTAATAGAAGAAGAAGAAGAAGAAAATTCTTCCCTGTCTCAATTTGTGTGTGTGCTTCTCCTTGAGAGTGAGAGTGTGTGTGTGAGCTCTCTTCCTTATCTCCTTCCTCGTGACATCTTTCCAAAAGATGATCCATAATGGATAATGGGTAACTATCTCTAATGGTGGCAGCATTTACTTTTTTCAGGTTTATGCATACTCTTAACTTACCATACTTTTTCGGTACAACCACCAAAGGTGACACCCATTCCGTATGTTCGATCTCGTAAATGAATCCATCATCTAACAGTTTATCTATCTCTTCTTTGATCTTTGCTGAGTAAACATCGTTATATGTGTATGGTCTTGGTTTGGAAGGTTTAGCTTCAGATGTCAGAGGGATTCTATGGGCATATATGGAAGGGTCTACTCCTTTCAAATCCTTATATGTTCAGGCAAAGACATCCCTGTATTCCCTTATGAGGCGGATTAACTCTTGTTCTTCCTCCATTGAGACATCCTGTCCTATAAAAGTACATCGTTCTTCTCCTTCCTCTAAGGTTACTACAATTTTTTTGGTCTGTTCTTTATTGTCATATGCTATTCCTGGTTGTGCTTCTCGTTTTGGCCTTTGAATAGCTATTTTTCTCTCTTCTACTTCATATTTTTTGAAGTGGGCAGGCACTTCAAACTGATCCTGTGGTTTGTTTTCCCCATCTTCTGGTTCTTTATCTAATTCGGGCTCTTCTTCCTGTGTCAGTTCTTGATTTATTTCATTAGCTATGACACTTACTTCTTGATTTCCACTTTCTATTTCCATCTGCTCTTGCTCCATTTCAATGCTCTCATAGTCCTCCTTCCATTCTTTTTCAATTACTTCTCCTTCTTCAGCCTCTTGAAGAACTACCACGTATAGATTAACGTCATATCCTTCCTCATCAATGCATTCATTCATGGTTATCACTTCTTCGTTTACACACACATCTAGAGTGGCTAAAATCTCCATCCAACCATGAGGTTCAAATTCTTCATCTAAGAATATTTGAGGCATATAGGCTGGATCTTGTAAAGATCTAACAACTCCTTGCCTTTGTTGCCATCCTTCCCTCCTATCCTCTTCCTTTTTGGCAGATGGTTCATTGCTAGACAATGGTGTGGCTGGGACAATTGCTCTCTCTCTAAGTTTTCTTCTGGTTGAGCTATTTTTACTGGGACAACATTCTGAGGATGGGGCGGCTGTTGTCCTAACACAGGTTGTGGTTGATTGTACCCTTGATAAGCATATGGTCGTGGTACTGGTGCTTGCTGCTAATATGTGGGATATCTAAAGGCTTCACCTCCTTGATCTCTCTGAGGGTATCCGTAAGGTCTCATGACAGCTTGTATAGGTCTTGATTGCCTATTGTAAGGACAATTTTCCGTGCCATGATTTGTATACTTTTGTTCTATGCTGCAATATTGTAGAGGGCCCAAAATAGGTGGTCGATTGTATGCATAAGCAGGTGGTGGGATTACTCCCCTAGTGCACAAATGAGAAGGATGATCTCCTCCACAATGCATACATCTTCTAAGCATGGGCACTCTCATTGGGTTGTTGGGGTAGTTCCTCTATCCTTGAATGTTCAACTTTTTTGCTACTAAGTCGGCTATTTCCTCTACATTGTTCTTAGGGTTTGATGCGTTGCTGGCTGAATCTTCACTTTTGATACTACCTTGAGGTATTTTCAGATCCTCCGCTAGGTTGTCTTCTAGGTCAATACATTCTTTCATACGTTCTTGCAAGGTTTGAACTCTTTTGACGTATACCAAAGATCTTAATGATCCATTCAATAATCCTTCCAGGAACAATGACACCATCTTGTTTTGAGTGGGTCTCTCTTCAATAGGGCATCTATCCACATATTGTTTGAATCTTCTTGCTGCCAATCTCACTGATTCTCTAGGAGCTTGCTTAAAGCTATGGATTAATGAGGAAGAGTTGTTTTTTATCCCAGATTTAGTGAATTCCTCAATCATTTCTTGGTAGACTTGCTCCATGTTTTGAAAATTATTAGGATCTAATGGCTGAAACCAAGCTAAAGTGGTGTCCGTCAAGGTTAAACCAAAAGATTCATATTGAATCAAGAAATCTTCCACTTGTTCGGCTCTGATTACTTGCTTAAATTCAGCTATATGGTTGTAAGGTTCACTAGAACCATCATAATGGTTTCTCATACATTTGGCAACTTGGATTGGCCTTAATCTCCTTCCTCCTTCAGGCGGTCTAGGATTCACAGGGACAACTGGTCTTCCTATGGGTATACCAGGTGTTCTTGCTACAGGTGGTCTAATTGGGGCAGGAATTCCATTCCATGGGTCCATAGGTGGTTGAGGCCGATAGTGGGGGTTATTTGCAGGCATAGCAAATTGTACGTGTGGTCTGACCGGAATATGTGTTTGTTGTGTTTGTCCTGACTGTTGGAATGAATTATTTTGAGAGGTTCCATGTGGGTTTTGTTAAGTAGTGGCTTCATCCCTCGGGGGAAACACAAGAATGTTCTGATATTTCAACCCGGCTCTTCTTGACTCTGTTAGGGGCCAATACCTTCTCTGGTTTTTGTCCAAATACGTGATGATAGTGGGGAAGTCAAGATCTTGTAACTCATAGACAGTCACTGGGTTAGGGGCTGCTTCCCATAATGAAGAGTGGGCTCTAAGGAGATTCTCCATTCCATTGATCAAATACACATCCATTAAGGAGTCATCTTGGGGAACCAGGTCTCCTCTCCAAACCCTAACAACAGTAGATCTCCCTCTAGGTGTGGTCACTTGCACTTCATCTCCTTCTTCATTAAGGTTATGAGTAGTGTTTTCTTCCCCAGGCTTATTGATGCTTTCGGGGTGTTCTGTAACAACATACTGGATATCTCTTTTATCCATATAAAATCCTCCTGCATACTTAACTGCTGGCCTAGGCACTATGTAAGCATCTGAAGCTTTCTTCAGTCTGGCCACTGATCAGTTTAGTCCATCTAGGTATATGGGTATCTCATGTTGATTGGTGGTCATATATTCTAAAGATGTCCGATATTCTCCCTCAATAATTGACATCATGCCAATCATTGGTACAGTGTTTTGCATATCCTCTGAAGCCATAGGAATTTCTTCTTCTGACTCACTAGAGGTTTCAGAATAATGTGAACGGCTACTTGGTTCGGCTACGCTTCCTACAGAAGAGATCACACTTCTTCGGCTTCCTAGGGTTCTCCCAGATCTCAGGTTCATCCACTTAAAAGCTCTGATCAGCCTTTGCCAACCTCTAGCTTCTAGAGCTCTTCACTATGAGTCAGAATTCTAGAAAAATTTGGTTGGGACAGGACTAACTGTGAGTCCTCAAGTCACGATACTTGACCACAAAAAGTTCACAATACTCGACCTTTGACTCAGACGATACACGATATCTCCCAGACACGATACACAATACTTCACGGGAGATGATATTCGATACTTGAATAAACACGATACTCGATACTTGCGAGGTATCGCGATCGGGCAAACACGATACTGGATACTTGCGAGGTATCGCGATCGGGCAAACACGATACTTGATACTTGCGAGGTATCGCGATCGGGCAAACACGATACTCGATACTTGCGAGGTATCGCGATCAGGCAAACATCATACTCAATACTTGCGGGGTATCGTGATCGGGCAAACACGATACTCGATACTTGCGAGGTATCGCGATTGGGCAAACACGATACTCGATACTTGCGAGGTATCGCGATCGGGCAAACACGATACTCGATACTTGGGAGGTATCACGATACTCAACCACAGGAGATCACGATACCTAGGTATCGCGATACTCGACCGCGGGAGAACACGATACTTGGCACTTTTTTAGTTTTTTGCAAGTGTGTTTTGAATTTTGAATGATTATATGTGTTTATCAAGCTTCTCTACCCTCTCCTCACCAACTGTATCATAGAAATAGACTTCTCTCACCCCTGGATGACTCTCGCAATACTTACCGCAGATCGTTTTCTCTTATATGTTTAATTTATGAGACATTGATGGGAGGATGATGAATGTGCTTACCTTGGGAACTCTCTCAGCTCTCTAACCCCTCTGACTTGTTCTGCGCAGCTCAAAAAGCCTAGATCTTCGCTCACGATACTCGGTAGAAGCTTCTCATGATACTTGTGCTAGAGACAAGTGACTAAAAAATGATATTTTTTGGGTTTTATACTCTTTGAAAAATTCTCCTATACTGAAAAAGAACAACAAGACAAAGGTTGAATGCTACTCTAACTTCCTAGCCTACTCCCTTACTCCTTCTAGTCTACTCACTCTTCTCACTTCCCTACACTAATAACTCACTACACACACTTCAAGAGTGAGAAGTAGTAAGTACGGGTGAATGTGACTTATCAAAGAAGAGAAAATCACTACTCCTCCTCTCGCTTCAATGCAAAAAGCTACTTACCATCACACGAATGCCTCGGTTTGATTCGACACTCCCTGGCAACGACACCAAAAAACGTGTGTACCTAAGAACCAACTTAGGGACTTGTGGAGAAAGAGACTATACCTCAATCCCCCTCAAGTGCATATAGTGGGGATTCACGCTTTAATTATCAATCCGATGAGTATCAAAACCTAGCCGAGTGTATGAAGACATGCATTCAAATGACGATCAATGCAAATGAGCTACTCAAAGAGTGCAAACAAGGCAAAGACTATTCCAAACAAGCTTCTACTGTCAGTTATGGGGTCACGATACTTGATGCAGTAGCCGACAGTAAATTGAGCTTTTCTCTCAGCTCCAAACTCCGAATATAGGAAATAGCATATGCATTTCGAAGCTCTCGAGAAGACGCATCCAATGGTGGTATCTTCACTCAATTCTGACGCTTCTACTTCAAGTTATGAGCAAAATACTGAGTCATGGGAATGACCTTCCTACAGTTTAGCACTTCCTGCACTCACATACACCTTAACCACAGCAAACAAACACTCTCATGGATAGAAAACACTTCCTAACACTCTTTCCAAGCAACACACATGCATACAAGCTCACAAAGAAGATGATACAGAGAGGAGAAGACACAAATTCGAATTTCTGTGCTCTTGATTCTCACAATGGCCAAAAGTCTCTACAAAGAGTCACCAATTGACTTATATACATGTGCCCTAAAAACGGTCCTTTCACACAAGAGACCGGCACTTTATTCACTAAAAGACTAATTTCCTACTACTTTACATGGGTAAGCTTCTAATCTTCTGTGGGGATGCATCTAGAGGACTCCTCTAGTGCATTTACAACGGAAATTATGTTACAAGAATGGTTATAATACAAAAATTGGGTGTCCAAATCGGAGAAATTTTGGGGCCCTTCTTTTTCTCTGCCTTGTGCTCTCTTTGCTCTGCAATTGCATCGACAACTTACACTACAAGAAATAGGGGGGCGTAGCGATGCCCCCGAATTGAGAAAAAAACGAGTACCGTCGCTTATGCGACGTTGCCGTCGCATAAGCGACGATATAGTTTTTGATTTTTTTTTTGACCCTCGTCGCATAAGTAATGTTAGCGTCGCTTATGCGACGCTAATTCAGAGCGTCACTAATCACATCGCTGACTAGCGACGTGATTAGCGACGTTGGCAAACTGAAGAGCGTCGCATATGCGACACTCTGGAAAGTAAAAAAAAAAATTTGATTTCTCCCGGCACATTTGTGCCGGGATTTGGACGCGAGCAAGAAGAGATAGAGAGAGAGAGAGAGAGAGAGAGAGAGAGAGAGAGAGAGAGAGAGAGAGAGAGAGAGAGAGAGAGAGAGACGCATCTTCTTCAAGCAAGGTATGCACACACACACACTTACACACACAAACACATACACACTCATAGACACACACACATACACATAGACGCGCACACACATACACACACATATACACACACACATACACACATAGACACATACACACATAATGATGCATTCACACACATACACATGCATACACACATAGACACACATATACATACACACACATATATGCATACACACACATAGAGAGACATACACACACATACACATACATGCATATATACATACTTACATGCATACATACACATACATAATGCATACACACACATATGCATACATAATGCATACACACACATACACACACCTATGCATACATACATGCATACACATACACACATAGACACATACACACACATAGACACATACACACACATAAACACATACACACTCATAGATGCGTAGAGACACATACACATAGAAACACACACATACACACACACATATACACAAACACATACACACATAGACACATACACACATAATGATGCATACACAAACATACACATGCATACACATACATATGCATACATACATGCATACACATACACACACATAGACACATACATATATAAACACATACACACTCATAGATACACACACATACACATAGACACACACACATACACACACATATACACACACATGCACACATAGAGACATACACACATACACATGCATACACACATACAGACACATATACACACACATACACACACATATATGCATACACACACACACACATAGAGAGACATACACACATATACACATACATGCATACATAATGCATATGCATATGCATACAATGTACATACATACTTACATGCATACATAATGCACATGCATAGATACATACACACACATAGACACATACACACATAGACACATACACACACATAAACACATACATACTCATAGATACACACACATACACATAGACACACACACACACACATAAACACACATATACACACACATACACACATAATGATGCATACACATACACATGCATACACACATACAGACACATATACACACACATTCACACACATATATGCATACACACACATAGAGAGACATACACACACATACACATACATGCATACATAATGCATATGCATATGCATACATAATGCATATGCATATGCATACATAATGCATATGCATATGCATACATAATGCATATGCATATGCATACATAATGCATATGCATATGCATACATAATGCATATGCATATGCATATGCATACATAATGCATATGTATATGCATACATACATACTTACATGCATACATAATGCACATGCTTACATACACATACATAATGCATACACACACATATGCATACATAATGCACACACACACACATACACACATATGCATACATAATGCATATGCATATGCATACATAATGCATATGCATATGCATACATACATACTTACATGCATACATAATGCACATGCTTACATACACATACATAATGCATACACACACATATGCATACATAATGCATACACACACATACACACATATGCATACATACATGCATACACATACACACATAGACACATACACACACATAGATACATACATACACATAAACACATACACACTCATAGACACACACACATACACATAGACACACACACACATATACACACATAGAAACATACACACATAATGATGCATACACACACATACACATGCATACATACATGCATGTGTATGTATGTATGCATGAATGACTTGCCACCAAGGATGAGAATCTGGGTTTTTATAAAAAAATGCTTGTTCAATATGCCTAGGAAGAATATATGGTTCTTTAGTAGATCGCATTACCTTGGAAGAATCGATTGCCCAAAACCCAGATAATTCCTTTCTTAATGTGGAATTACTACCTTTATACTCCGCTCGAAACCAGTCAACCTTCAAAATGATCTATCAAAATATATAACAACAAAAACCCATTATTAGGTGCTTAAAATAATAACTAACTCTATAAAAAAAATATAAACTTTTTTCTACCTGTTTGAATGTACGAAATGAAATTTTGTAGATACCAACAATAGTTCCTACGTAACCAAGTTCGCTATCTATAAGGTTCGTGTCTTTTGAGCTAGATAGTTGCTTGAAAGAAGCAACAATACTAGAATCCTCTGTTTTACGTAAGCCATTGATTCTAATATTCTGTCCAAAAGCCCACATATTAGTGAACATTCGAGCCTGCAAAATAAATTCAATTAGTAAATAGAAACTAACATACATATATAAAAAAAATAAAATATTATTTTAATAAAATTACCTTTCGTTCACAACCTATCATTAACTCTCTTTGCTCATCTGAGATTTCTTCATTATTTGCGTTGGCACGTTGCAAACAACTATATAGCCAATCTGTGAAAGAAGGTATATCTATAATCTCATTATTATCAAGATTACGTCTAAATCTTTTGTTTTTTCACCTTTTACTTCGGAGATTTTGAAGTTCCTCGTACTCTATAACGAATGCTTGCATGCATTCGCTATTATATGCTACAAAAGTAGAAACATCATTTTTTTTTTGAAATGTAAATAAGAATGGAACCCCCTTACCTGATAATACCTCATCTGTTATTTTTGAAGAAGACTCGTTGGTCCATGCATGTGGAGCTTCTTCATGAACTCTTTCAAGGTACTCACTAACGTAATACATGCACTCTTCAAGCATCCAACCCTTTGCCATGGATCCTTCTGGTTTTGCTCTTTGTCGCACATAACCTTTTAGTATTCCCATAAAT
Organism: Ceratopteris richardii; assembly: GCA_020310875.1. Lineage (NCBI taxonomy): Eukaryota > Viridiplantae > Streptophyta > Polypodiopsida > Polypodiales > Pteridaceae > Ceratopteris > Ceratopteris richardii. The sequence goes on along the minus strand of CM035418.1, from coordinate 32,323,783 downwards.
CGCTCAACCCAAAACATCCATCGAGTGTTGACAACACCTGCAATCTATATCTCATCTACAAGATGGACTAATAAATGAACTTGAATATCAAACAATGAAGTAGGAAGTCTTTTCTCCATCAAACATAGTAGCTCTTTGCATTCACGTTTTTTTTTGTGGGATCGAGTTTTTGTCAATCTCTTTGGATGCAATCCACCTATACATATCATAAAAACAATTATAAAGAAGTTAATTAAAAAATAAAAGATATCAAATATTCATATATATTAAATATAAAAGTATCATAATTACCCTATAAGTGATCCAAGACGATAGATCACATCTCGTACTCCTTTTGTTGTACATCCATCGATAACCAAAGGTAAAATATGTTTCAAAAAGTTATGCCAGTCATGGGTCTTTAACCTAGATAAGCTCTTATCATCCATAGTAAACATGTTTTGAAACGATGCTCCATATCCTGTAGGAGTCTTAATCAATTGAATTCTATTGTTGATAGTCTGTATCTCTTTTGTTGTAAGTACCCAAGGAGCAGGTGCATAAGTCCTTTCTTGTTGATGTCTATCAAAAATTGGCCATAACTTTGGTTTGGATTTTTGATCTTTCAAATCATTCCTTGATGCTGTGGTATCTTTTAGTCCAAGAAGATGCTGCCATAGTGAATAACCAATATTCTTGAATATATGCATAGGATCAAGAAGATGACATACTTTTAACTCTTTCCAATACTCCAAAGAATACCATATTGATATGTTCTCTACGAGTGCCAATTTTTCTTTACCTCTATTCACATACTCATTATCTGAATCATCACTGGAGATTTCTGCTTTTGGATCTATCAGAGGTCCATCTGTCCATTTTTTATACCAATTCCATAGGCGTCATAGGTTTTGGACACTGACATGTTTCAAGCTTTCCATTAAAATGTATCGCTTCTCTTTTAGTTCTTAATGGATGATCATCAAGCAAGAATCGTCGATGTCAAAGATAAATATTTTTGTTGAGATTCTTACTATAGATTGATCTCAACCAATCACCACAATGTGGACAAGCTTTATAACCCTTAGTAGATATTCCTGCATCATGGAAAATGATAAAAATATAATTAGATTAAATCATATTTATTTACATGCATATTGAATAAAAAATTACATCAATACCTGAACAAACACCATATCCAGGAAAATCGTGAATAGTCCAAGCCACAATACCACGAACCGTAATATGTCTTTCGTTGATGCTTTTCGATACATCAATGACATTAATACCTCTCCATAACTCTTGAAGATCGTCAATGAGAGGAGCAATATATATATTTATATCTTTAACTTGTCTTTTGCCTAGGATTAAAAGTGAAAGCATTAAATGTTCCTTTTTAATGCTAAGATATGGCGGAAGATTGTAGTTTATGACTACCATTGGCCATGTTGACCATTTACTGGATTTCATGGAGAATGGATTAACCCCATCTAATGCAACTCCTAACTTTAGATTATGTGGATTTTGTGCAAATTCAGGCCATGTAGAATCAATATGCTGAAAAGCAACACTATCATGAGGAATTCTGATTATTCCATCAGTACTTTTGTGATCATGTCCCCAAGTCAAAAGCTTTGATAATTCGGGGCTTTGAAACATATGTCTAATCCGTGGAGCCAATGGAAACTGTCTCAATACGTTTTTTGGGATTTTACCTTCTTCGCCCTTATATCGAGGAGATTGACATTTGGGACATGTCAAAGAGTCTGCATATTCACCTCTATATAAAATATAATCGTTAGGACATGCATGTATACATTGATAATCTATACCAAGATTGTTGATTATATTCTTCATTTCATCATGTGAGGTAGGAAGAACATTTTGACTTGGTAAAAACTTTTCAGATAATAACCTGTAAGTTTATCAAAAAAAGATATATTAAAAAAAGTAAATAAATAAATATACATATATAAATTCAAGGGAGGAAAGTGAAGGTAGTCAAAAGAAAAAGAAAAGAAAAGTAGGGAAACAAACAGAGGAGGAATCATTGTTTGAAGTACTAGAGAAATTCAAGAAATATGGAGTTGAAAACCAGAAATTTTGGTATGAATGCCTATGACAGAGGCCATCACAAGAGAAGCATACAATAATAAAGGAAAAACCAAAAAAATTGTAGTAATCATTGAAGAGAATGAGGAGTGTATACATACATAGGAGAAGACCTAAGTGAAGAAGAAGAAGAAGTAGAGCTTGTAGCTTTATTAAGGGAATATAGGGATTTGTTTGCATGGACCTATAGAGACCTAAAGGGATTAGATTCAAAAGTATGCTCTCACACAATCCCCATGATGGCTGATGCCAAGCCCACCAAACAGAAGCCATATACATATAATGACCCTTATGCAGCTAAAATAAAAGAAGAAATTGACAGATTGATTGAAGTTGGATTTATCTATGAGATTGAGCATATTGAATGGGTGTCCCCAATTGTAGTGGTACCCAAGAAGAATGGAAAGTTATGAGTGTTTATTAACCTTAAAAAAGTTAATGCCGCCACAATCAGAGATAGCTATCCACTTCCAATCACTGAACATTTATTGGAGCATGTTGTAGGCAAGGAAGTTTATAGCTTTCTTGATGGATTTTCAGGTTATAACCAAGTAGCTATTGCCCTAGAAGATCAACACAAAACAACCTTTTCCATAGAGTGGGGAATCTTTGCATTTTGTGTGATGCCATTTGGGCTCACCAATGCACCTACAACGTTCCAAAGACTCATGTGTCATGTCTTCAAAGAGTTATTGTGAGAGAGCTTAGAAGTATATATGGGTGATTTATGTGCTCATTCCCAAGAAAGAAGACACCACATCCCAGAGCTCAGACAGATCTTCAAACAAGTGTAGAGAATATCAAGTTTGTTTGAACCCACAAAAGTGTGTGTTCATGGTACTTCAAGGTAAGATCTTAGGTCATATTGTTTCTAAGAACAGAATATCCACTGACGAGGACAAAGTAAGAGCCATAGTGGAGCTTCCAAGGCCAAGGAGCCTTAAAGAGGTACAAGCCTTTATGAGCCATTGTGGATATTATCGCAGGTTTATCCACATGTATGCAATCATAGCTAAACGTCCTTATGCTCAGTTGAGAAATTTTGAGTGGAACGATGAATGCTGAAATTCCTTCAATGAGCTGAAGAGACGTTTGTGTAGAACACAAATACTCACCACTCCTTATTGGAATAAACCATTCCATGTCCATGTAGGTGTGTCCAATTATGCAATAGGATGTGTGCTAGCACAACCCACAGGTGAAGGAAATCTAGATTTTCTTATAACATAGACTAGGAGATAGCTAAACACAACTGGATGAAACTATACAACAATTGAAAGACAAGGCTTAGGAATGGTATATGCCATGAAGAAGTTTAGACACTATCCATTGGCAAATAAGTTCAAGTTTTTCACTGATCATTAAGATTTATTATATTTGGTAAATAAACCTTGCAATACAGGATGTCTAGTAAGATGGTTCCTCTTACTGATGGAATATGACTTTGAAGTGGTCGTTAGGAAAGGTAAGACCCACCTCAGAGTGGATCATCTTTCTCGCATCAATTTAGGAGAGTCACCGCAATGAGTGTTTGATGAACTACTCGAAACTTATTTGTTCAATTTAGAAATTGTCCCTAAATATGCAAATAAGTTGGTACCTATCCTAACCTTCCGACCCACAAATAAGAATGTGAAAACAAACAAAGATGAAATTGTAAAATCACAAAAATATCAAATCTTAGCAGGAAGTGTGTAAAAACAAGATACAGAGGGTGTATTAGCTTGTTGTGTTGAGGAGGATAAACATAGCAGTTGGTTGCAACAAGCCCATGAAGGATTGCTAGGAAATCACTATTTGAAGCAATGAACATTGCAACATCTAAAACATTTAGGAGTTTATTGATCTAGCATGGACAAAGAAATACATGAGTGGATTAAGAATTGCCCAATGTGCGAGGAGAGATCCCCAGTGGAGTATGATACCCTTTATCATGTGTCATTAATTCCAGAATGAAGTGCGCCATTGGTAGAATTTATGAAATCGAGAACAATACCCCATGAGGCTAGTCTAGCAAGAAAATGAAGCATGGAGCAAGAGGCTCATGATTATGCCTTAATAGGAGACAACCTATATCAAAGATGCAAAGATGATTACTTAAGACTGTGCATTCACTAATCAGAATATTTGATAATCTTAGAAACTGCACATAGCGGTGTTGCGGGTGGACACTTTGGGCTTTATCGAGTAATTAGGACCATTCTATTCTCAGGACTTTGATGGCCCACTCTTGATATGGATGCACATACCTATGTGAAGAAATGTGACACATGCCAATGTGCACAATATCCAATAAGAAAAGACGAGATGCCTTTGAGGCCAATGATGGAAGAATGTGCATTCTCTAAGTTTGGATATAGACTTTGTAGGTCCTATTAAGCCCCCAGCTAGAAATTCCCATGTAGAGTACATTATTGTAGCCACATATTACCTTACAAAGTGGGTAGAACTAAAAGACACGACAAAGAATGATGCTCAAATGATGGCTAAGTTCTTATTCGAGAACGTGTTCACTAGATATGGGTTACCAATAGAGTTTGTAAGTGATAAAAGTACACACTTCTTGAACGAAGTCATTGAAAACCTTCTCCAAGAATTCTTGGTGATACATAAGAAGTTTGTCTCCTGTCATCCACAATCTAATGGACAAGCTGAGAGCACCAAGAAGATCATGTAATGTATTGAAACAATTGGTAAATAATAAATGGTCTGTTTGGGATAAACAACTTCATCATGGTGTTTGGGCTTACTGTGTGGCCTACGAAACTGTACTCAATGCCACCCCATTTCAGATGATCTTAAAAAAGAATGCTATGTTACCATTAGAATTCCCGATCCCGACTTTAAAAGTAGCACAAGAGCACGAGTGGAATGGACATGAGTTGTCCTCCATGATATTTGATCTAGAACACTTAGGTGAAACCAGGCTACGAGCAACAACATGCATCTATGCTGCAAAGAAAAGAAAACAACATATGATTGTGCAAATATTTGCTTATTTTGGAAATGGCACACTATGGAGCTTTAGGAGAACATTTTCCCCTGAACAAACAACCAAGAAAAATTTCTTTGTTGGTGTAAGGTGTCCAAAATTCTGTATCGATGCAAAAGTTTATGTGGAAAGATGTGATGTATGTCAAATGATAAAATATCCTTTCAAAAAGCAGCAAATGCCACTAAGATTGATGATGAGTGAAAGAGAATTTGTTAAATGTGGAATTGATTTTGTGACGTATTATCCCTCTTGAAAAATGCTCTCATGCCAGATATATAATAGTGCCAACAAACTACCTCACTAAGTACGTTGAAGTTAGAGCTACATGGAGATGCAATGGACAAACTACTACCAAGTTTCTCTTTGAAGAGGTATTCACTAGATACAACCTCCTCATTGAAGTTGTAAGCAATAGGGGTACATATTTTATAAATGAAGTAATTGAATGCCTATTAGAAGAGTTTCTAATAGCTCATAAAAAATCAGCCCCTTATGACCCTCTCGAAAATGGCCAAGCAAAAAGCACAAATAAAATCCTTTGCATAGTGCTAACCAAAATAGTGAATAATAAGTGTTTAGATTGGTACAAACAACTAAATCATGTTATTTCGACCTACAGAGTTGCTTACAAAGCAGTGCTAAGAACTACGCCATTCAATTTGGTGTCTGGAGAAAATGCAATTGTATCCATAGAATTTATAATTCCTACACTAAGAGTGGGAGAAAATCATGAGTGGAAAGGACATGGGCTACCAAATCATATTGAGCTATTAGAGAAGCTACATGAAATAGGCTAGATGTATACATATATGCTACAAAATGTGTTGGAGATAGATGTCTGCGGAAGCACACAAACAGCACAAGGAAGGAGAAGAAGCTTGGAGCAGAACACACAATACTGAATGTATTATTAGAGAATGTACAAAGATAAGTAGCCCATTAGGGAAATAGGTGTATATACCAGCCGGGGGAAAAAAACCTCCTAAAGAGGGGAAAAAGTGCCCCGACGGTCCTAGAGTGTTGACACACATCACTACCTAAATATATCCACAAATCCCCCTTGGGAGTGATGTGGTGAACAAGTAGCTGGTGTTGATGATATGATTGCTCCTACTTCATCTACATTTGTATCCACATGAGTGCATCTCCATTTTGTATCCAGGAGGCACTCCATTTCTAGTCTATTTCCATTTTATATTGTATTTCCTTTGTATTTGGGTACCTTGCCATGTGCTTCTACCAGTTGTATTCATTCTCCTTTCAGGAGACTTATCCCACATATGATGTACTTTTGAGAGCCCCTTTCAAATCTATATAAGGAGGGCCTCTCCCCTCATTTGTACTTGGTTAGAAGCTTGAGGAGCCTACTCCATGCTCTTGGCAAGCTCATTTTTAATCCACATGAGTTTACCCATTTCATGGTCTACTCATTTTGTGTCTCACACATTCTTTGTTTTGTGAGAGTACTTTACTTTTCATTTTGCTTCCGCACGCGTACTCTATACATGGTATCAGAGCGCTAGGTGGATGTCTTGGTGGTGCGTTTGGTGGTGATGATGGTGTGTGTGGCCACATTCTTTTGGTGGTGAAGGTTTCATCATCATCTTCATGCTTTGATAGCATTTTGAATGTCATTTGCCCTCCCACCCTCCCTTTCTACCACTCTTTCCCACCCTCCCACCCTTGCTCGTTATGCTTGTGGACGTGCTTTATGGTTTTCCAACCTTCCCTATGCCATTTCGGATGCATCTCCACATTTTATAGTGTTTATAAGCACTTTAGCATACAAATTTGTGGTCAAGTTCATGGCATGAGTTATTAATCTCATAATTTTGAAGTGTTCATAAACAATCTTTACCTTCATTTTAGCAACACATCGAAGTGATCTTCATCACATGGAGGTCAACACAAAATTATCTATTGAAGATACTTCACCTCCAGTGGATATTGGAAGATACAGGAAATTAGTTGGAAGTCTCATCTACTTGTGCAATAGCAGACCAGACATCTCTTATGTTGTTGGAGTAGTAAGCAGGTTCTCTAATAAACCTTGCGAAACTCATTGGAAGGCAAGCATGCGGATACTCAGGTATGTGAAAGGAACCACTGATTATGGTATTCTTTATGAAGAAGGATCATCTCTTGTCGGATACTGTGACTCAGATTGGGCAGGAGATATTGATACCAGAAAATCAGTTTCTGGATATTGCTTTTCTTTAGGATCAGGGATTTTCTCTTGGATCAGTAAGAAGCAACCGACTGTAGCATTATCTTCTACTGAAGCTGAGTACAAAGCTGCATGCGTTGCAGCATGTGAAGCAGTATGGTTGAGGAGGATCCTATGGCACATAGGAATACAAGGACAGGAGGCTACAGAGTTGAAGTGTGACAACCAAAGTTGCATGGCCATCGCCAAAAATCCTGTTTTCCATGCACGTACCAAGCACATAGAATCCAGTATCACTATGTGCGTGAGTTGATTGAGGACGGGGTCGTGGAGATAACCTATTGCCCTACTGAAGAAAATGGAGCAGACATCTTCACCAAGGCTCTTGGGAGAGAGCAACTTCTTCGACACTTTCCAAAGCTTGGGATTGGACCAAGGAGGTAGTTCACCATCGGGTGGACATTGAGGGGGGTGTTAGATATGCTCAATACTCCACCCTCATGTGACCACAAATGATCCATGGTGCTCTAAGTTGTAAGGCCCCCATTATGAGGATAAGCCATTATGAGAGCCCGGATATTTGTGGAACCCTAACTTCCAAGTTAGATGAGGTCTATGTGTGACCGTTGATGGTTATAGATGATCTTTGTGAGCCTAGCCGTCAGGTTAGGTAGGGCATAAACTTCCAGGCCATTGGGTTACCATTTAAGGTGAAAATAAAGGCCCTGTGACGTCGCACAATTTCCCCATAGAACCTTAATGGGGGGAGTGCAGAGGGGGGCTTGCCCCCTTCTGCGGGGTCCGGGGGGCCTATCCCCCCGGCCCGTAGGGCCGAGACGGTAGGACTTCTGGTCGTGGAGATATTGTTGGATCATATATTTTACCGACTATTTTGTATCTCCCGACTACGTTTATCTATACCAAACCGCCTTGTAAAAGCTATATAAGCACAGCCCAGGTTGAGCTTTATACAACATTGCGCACTAGTAAGCCCTTCATCTAGAGTCTGTCTAGATCGCCATCTAAGCTCCACAGTGGGAGCGCACGGGTGGACAGCACCATCATTGTAACTGCATTATGCTTTGCAATCTGAGAATTTGAGTTCTCTACCTCTCAGTCTGCATCTATCTTTGTCTGCGTTTTTCTCTCAACTCTATCTATAGGTCTATTCCGCTGTGCTATTATTTTCTTACAGATACACAGTGTGATGGAAATGGAATGAACAATGCTTCATCACAAGGATCTACCCTACAAGTTCTGGGAAGAGGCTGTGCATAATGCCGTTCACATTCTTAATCGAGGATTTACAAGTGCATTACATAACAAAACACCCTTCGAAGCCTACTATGGAAGAAAACCAAATGTGAATTACTTTTGAGTCTTTGGTAGTGAAGCTTTTGTCCATGTACCAAAAGAAGATAGAAACAAGTTACAATCAAAGTCCAAGAAACACATATTCATAGGGTACAATGACCAATCAAAGGCATACAGTCTTTATGATATGGAAAACCACTCCATCACCATTTCGAAGGATGTGATCTTTAATGAAGCTTCCTCATACTCAAGAAAAGATTCAAGTACAACTCTTAGTCCACCTATCTACACTTCAGAGGGGGACTCAATATTTCCAAGACCCAACTCAGAAGCAAGTACTTCACAACAACCACGCCGATCTCAAAGGCTTCTTGATAAGCGCCAACACGAACAAAGTCATTATGTTAATTATGCTCTAATGCACCACATTCAACAAATTTCAGAGCCATCCAACTACAATGAAGCTCAAGGCCAAACAGAGTGGGAAACAACTATGAAAGAGGAACTTGATGAAATAGCAAAGAACAAAACTTGGACATTAGTTCCCAAACCAACCAACCATCAAGTCTTAGGAGTCAAATGGATATATAAAGTCAAATACAAGTCTGATGGCACTCTAGATAAATATAAGGCAAGATTAGTCGTTAAGGGATACAAGCAACAACATGGCATTGACTATGAAGAAACCTTTGCTCCTACTGCAAGATTCACAACCATAAGAATCATCTTAGCACTAAGTGCTCACTTTAAATGGCCCATTTACCAGCTGGACGTCAAAAGTGCATTCCTCAATGGCAAACTTCAAGAAGAAGTATATGTTGAAGAACCTGAAGGCTTCAAGATCAAAGGAAAAGAAGATCAAGTCTACAAGCTTCACAAGGCACTTTACGGACTCAAGCAAGCTCCCAAGGCCTGGTATGAAAAGATTCATAAGTTCTTTGAACACAAGGGCTTTCACAGAAGCAATGTTGATGCTAATCTCTACATCTATCAAAAGGAATCTTTAGTAGCCATCATCATTCTCTATGTAGATGACTTGATCTTGATAGGCTCAGACGAAGAATGCATCCAATTTATCTATTGGACATTGATTCCAACAATCCCAAGTGTTGGAATTTGGGGCCCCAGGATCGTTCCAAACTAAAACCTTTTGAGCATACAAAACTTAATTGATAAGATGATAAGTGAGATAGATCATTCCAACATTATCATCACACAGCTTCATCTTGAGTATTCTATGATAGATCTTGGATTACTCCACTACTTCTTAGGTATGGAAATTTGGCAAACAAAAGAAGGTATCTTTCTATCACAGAAGAAGTACTGCTCTGATCTACTTTCCAGATATCACATGGACCAGTGTCGCTCAGTTTCTACACCACTTGATCCAAACATCAAGCTTACACTAGAGGACTCTTCATCACTTGTGGATGTGCATACCTATCGATAGCTTGTTATCTCATTACTCTATCTTGCCAACACTAGACCAGATATTGCTTATGCAGTTGGTACACTCAGTCAGTTTGCACATCAGCCTTGTCAGACTCATTGGGATGCTACTCAGAGACTACTTCGCTACCTTTCCCTCACCCGACATCATGGTCTTTGGTATAGAGGGGGCATCAAACTCACTGGATATTCCAATTCAGATTGGGCTGGTGATCCTGATTCTCGACGATCTACTTCTAGGTATATATTCTTGCTTGGCTCAGGACCTATCTCTTGGGCAAGTAAGAAGCAGCCTACTGTCGCTCTATCACCTACTGAGGCCGAGCATCCAGCTTTGCAGCATGTGAGGCCATCTGACTTCACCGTTTATTATCTGACATTGGTGTTTTGCAGGGTACTCCGACATGTCTTCGCACGGACAGCCAGTCAGCCTTGGCCATCACCAAGAATCTAGTGTTCCACCCTCGGACCATCAACTTGCATAAACTGAATGCCCAAATAGTGATGCAAATTCCCCAAATCAGACATCTCAAATGAGGCATGCAAATCAACCTTAAAATCATTAATATGCCTCTCATGAGGACCAGTGAGCAGCATGTCATCAACATAAACCACAATGATCAGAAGTACATCATTAGCACGCTTAACATATAAGGTGCTTTCAGTTGGACTATTCTCAAAACCATGTGCAATCAGATAGGCATGTATCTTCTCATACCAAGCACGTGGTGCTCGCTTTAAACCATATAATGCCTTCTATAACCTACACACCTGGTTTTCATGCCCTTTCTGCACAAAGCCACGAGGTTGAAAAACATACACTTCTTCATGCAAGTCCCCATTCAGAAATGCAGTTTTAATGTCCAACTGATGTACATTCCAACCATGATGGGCTGCAAGTGCACAAATGCTCCGAACAGTAGTCATACGGCATGTAGGTGCAAAGGTCTCATCAAAATCAATGCCTCTTTCCTGTGCATAACCCTTTGCAACAAGCCTAGCCTTATACTTGTCAACTATACCATCAGGTTTATGCTTCAGCTTATATACCCACTTAGTGCCAATGGCCTTCTTGCCAGGAGGCAAGTCACATAAAGACCAAGTACCATTCTTCATTATTGCATCATATTCAGATTGCATAGCAGCCATCCAATTTTCTGAATTTTGTGCTTCATCAAACGAAACAGGCTCATTCTCATCACAGAGACTAGATGCAGCCATAGCATAGCAATCTGATGCAAAAGAAGCACTATGAGATCCTGAACGAGTACGATATGACAGAGGTGCATCTAATTTGCTGTCACGCAAAGTTTGCACCAGCCATTTTGGCATCGTTTTTTGCCTGCTCAATATCAACTCTCTCATCAACTAGTGCATCATGTAAATCTGCATCAGAAATGGAATGATCTGCATCATCACATGAAACCTGCAAAGGCTGAGAAGTTGCCTCATTAGGACCAGCACTAGACTGTCCACCTGTAAAAAGAGGTAGCAAAGTATCATACATGTCTTTGGAGCTAACATATGTCTCCTTAGTACATGAAAGCAATGTCTGAATAGCATCTTCCACAAAAACAACATCACGGCTAACCAGAATGCATTTAGTATGTGGATGATACAGACGATAGCCTTTACTTTTAGAACTGTACCCAACAAAATACATTTACTGCTTTATCATCCAATTTTCTGCGATGTTGTTACATGAACACTTCGGACTTTGCCTTCAATGGATATACCCTTGCATGCCTGGAAAAATCATCGATGAAAGTCACGAAGTAAAGATAATTCCCAAAAGAAGGTGTCTGCATAGGACCACACACATCACTATGTACAAGCTGCAATTTCTGAGTAGCCCGAACTGAACCATCTTTTGGAAAGGATGAACGTTGCATTTTGCCCAAAATACAACCTTCACAAACATGTTTTCGAGGTGCCTCAAGTTTGGGCAAAGAGGACACCATTTCAAATTTCTGTAGGCGTAGCAAACTAGCAAAATTCAGATGACCAAAGCGTGCATGTCAAAGCTTTGCATCTGACATAGCATGAGAATCATTTACTGCACATGCCAAATCATTTACAGATCTTTCATAGTCTATGAGCTTATACAACCCACGATATAAAATGCAGAAGCAATAATCATATCGCCATTTGTTAGATCATGAATTGTACACCTATCATCAACAAATTTCACAACCAAGCCAATCTTGGCTAATGCAAAAACTGATAACAGGTTCTTCTTGATCCCTGGCACAAATAAAGCATCTGAAAAACTGAAAGAACTACCATCAGCAGTAGTCAAAATGATCTTACCAACTCCCATAACAAGATAAGAGGAGTTGTTGGCACATGTATCAATATTCCCTTTAGGGCAGGCTCGAGTGAAGAGAAGAAATTGTGCTGCGAGGCAATATGTTTGGTCGCCCCACTGTCAAAATACCAAACATCTAAGTCTACTGTAGACATGCACTACTCATGAGAAGATGGGTCAAAACTGCAGACAGTAGTAAACACCCATTCTTCTTCCTGTACAAGATTAGCAGACTCTGTTTTTGGTGTAGAGGCCTCTGCAACAACCATTCCAGCCTCTTTCTTCTTTGCCTCTTTATTAGCCAGTTTTGGACAGTTCTTTATGATATGATCATTCCCTTTACAGTACTTACAAAACAATTTCTGCTTTTCTGATTTCTTCTCATCTTTATCTTCCTTCTTCGAATATGCAGAATTAGCAGATTTTTGCTTACTAGTTGAAGAGCTCCATTTTCCTTTGCCCTTCTGACTAGCCAGGAAAACTTGATCTGCAACTCGCATAATGGACCTGTTCTACCTGGATTGATCTTCCTGCAACATAATAGAGATTAACTCCTCAAATGATAAGGCATTTGGATTGCCTTTCATCATCAAACGAAGAGTAGAAGCAAAACTCTGATATGAATCAGGAAGATCATTCAGAACGGTCTGCACAAGTGAGCTATCTAGTATAACCTCATCAACAGAAATCAACTGTTTCTTTGCTCATAAGATGAGCTTCCATCCTCATTGACCATGCTGGATAGTTTTCTCTATCCAATTTCTCTATCTGAAGAGAATCTCCCATCCTTTCTTCACCTGTGTATTAAATTCTTCAACCTTTATAAGGAATAAGTGTACCTTTACTTTGAATGAAGTCACTTCTGGTCTTCTTGATATCTTCTGGCCTCCTTCTCAAGCTTTGCTCTCAAGCTTTCACCTTTTGAATCTTCAAATGTTGAATTCTTTATGACCGTAGCAGTTAGGATCCTCCTTTCTTCAATTTTGATGACTCCTACTCTGATACCACTGATGCAGAGTGTTAATCAACAAAAGAATAAGCTATCCTTGAAGTTAGAGCACCTCTATATCAAGAATAACTTAAAAACTTTACCAATTTGGAGGATCAATGCTCAATTACCAAAATCTTGAACAAACTATGAAAAGAGTAATTACTCAAAAAGTCTGCTGCATATATCTCACTCATTGACTGATGAAATGTGTAAAGTTTTTTATAAAACTTTGCATAAAGTAGTTTGCGCACCTTCTCCAAGTTAAATCATTCCAAAAGATTAAGTATATCTTGAGAAATGAATCAAATAGTTCACCTATGTCTGAAACTCTTCTCTTGAATAGTCGATTCAGACACCTGCAACTTCTAACACATAGTTCTCCCAAACTAGAATACGTTTAAGTAAATGCTTTTAGCCATAGATGGCATACCTTCCAACTTAGATTTTTACTCCTCATTTGTGCAAAACTTTACACTATGCACTGAGAATTGATCATTCCTTTGACCATCGAGATTGCACCTGTTTCAGAAGACACTCAACAGTTCTTCACATACAAATGTTCCTACACATAATTCTCTTAGCCTGTTTACAATTCGGCTCTCAAACTTTAACCATAGACTTGATAACTATGGAATTAGACATCTATAAAAGGATTCTTGAAATGATCAAGCACAGAAGGAGAATACTCATAAATATCGGGTGCAACTTTTCTTCTATTCAGAAAATCTTTACATCTGGATGAGAGAGAGTTATTCCTCACTTTCTCATGTGTCTAATGACCATTCTAACTTCTAATTCTTCTCTTCACATGCTCTCTCATATTTGCCTTGACATTTTTCCTTGTATATATAGGCAAATATGTACAAGCTCATAAGCATACAAAAGGTATATGTGAGCTATCTCTAAATTAATGTACATATGTATACACATCTTCATCTTCTAGACATGTACTTTCTTCATGCTTCATAAATTGAGCTTTTCTTTAATCATTAACTTCAAACATTCAATTGGTGTTTGATTTGCACCAACAAAAAGGAGACTTAATGTTGGGCTATACACTAAAGCAGCATGCCCGTAAATTAAAAAACGAGGATATGAACCCATGATCATTAATAGAATTTCCTCTAGTGGTGCAGTTCAATTGGCCACTCTAGAAGGTGAAATGTTGCCAAATTATATAAGTGGATGTCAAGTCAAGCTATATCAGGAACCTCCTACAAAGGATACGCTAATGAGACTAAACACTACTAAGAAACGAAAAGAAGAAGAGTTAAGGGTTAGAGAAGAAGCACAGCTAGAGGCTAGAGAGCGCATTAGGAGAAATAAGTTAAGGTGACAAGGCCTAGATGTTAATCCCAATGCCCCAAGATATCATATGGCTATGTGCACCAAAAAGAGTACACATCCTAGCATCATAGATAGATGACCATTCATCACGGTTGAACTAGGGTATGGCACTGCAAATGAGTGGATCAAAGCTTTGATCAATTATAGGGTTGTCACTAGTGCAATTAGGTACTCATGTTGTAAAGGATTCGACATCAAAGTTAAGCCATTACAAGATTATTTGGTGGGCTTAGGTGGTGTGGAAACTCCTTGTATCGGCGAGGTGGATATTCCTATCCTCATAAAGGATGTCCCTTTGATAGTTAAGTTGCCAGTTTTCCATGCTGAGGACATCACAAAACACATGATATTAGGGCAGGATTGGTTGTATGATCATGCAATTGACTTAAACTTGCGGTAGTGATTGGTTTAGGTTTGGGTTCATAAGCAATGCCTAATAGTTGACTTGGAAGGCAAGGGCCCTCTTGATTCCCATACCCCACACTTTGCAAGCACAATAGAGTCCAATCTACACCATTCCTCACCCATTGATGGGCAATTCATGCAAGTGCTAGAACCCCCTTCACTTCCAACAGTATCAACATCACAATTGGAACAATCAATTTATCAAAGAAGAGAAGGACATATGCAACTAGAGGGCAAGAAGGAGGCCACCCTAGTGACAAAAGCTACTACACACCCTCAATCCTCATGCACACGGACAAAACCTGAACCAAGTTTCAAGACTAAACAAATATGGGTGAAAAAAGGAGAGAAACCACTGCCTTTGCCACAACAATTCCCATCTAGGCAAGCCAACCATGACAAAAGAAGAACCAAGCAATGAGGACAAGCTCAACCACAAGGTCTCTAACAAATTTGGGTGCCAAAGGAATTAGCCATCTCAACAAGCACAATTATACACTTGGGTACCCAAGGAACTATTAAAAATAAAGAAGTAAGGTCATATATATTTTTGCAAAAAGGATTTTCTTCAAATGGAAGGAAAATACAAAAATGAAAAATAGAAGCATTTACTTCAGCAAGTAGTGGAGATCAAAAGAGAATCAATCAAAAGAGAATTAAATCCAAAAAAGCTGAACTGGAAGAGGAGTGGCTACTCAAAGTAGTGGAAGAGTTATGGAGAAGAGCTCTCAAACTCATCATGAGAGTTTTTTGTCACTTGGCTATAAAAGAGGCAAGGGAGGACACTCAAGAATAGAGGAACAAGGCGTGGAAGTCCCCTTGTAGTTAGTTCATTTGATTCGAGTCATTTTGTTCTCTTCACTCTCATAGACTATGTCCAGCCGCATACCAATTTCTAGGTAGTCTACTTGTGAGAGTCATATCTCTCAATATATGTATCCAATTTTAGAGCTTAAACATACATTATCTTGAGTACTTCCTCTGTCTAGAACAATTTTATCAAATTCTTTATGCTCTGTGAGTTATTCAGTTTTTAGTGAAGTCCAGTTTTCAGCTTAACTGAGTGGATAGGTAGATTGTTTTGAGGCAAAGAGTTGACAACCCAAAACTACTCCAAATTGAGTGTTTAATATCTCATTTGAAATCTATAAGTGTCTACTTTGAGTGACCAAAGTTTCAAGTTCATTGCATTTTTCACTTGGTACCAGTTTTCATTTGAAGGTTCAGCTGTGTAGCTCAGTGATGAGTAGCACCTCCTTTAATGTCAATCCGGGAAGACGTGAGGATGGTATGATGACCTCGAGCAAGTGAAGGCACAAGTGCGTGAGTGCGAAGCACACTAACATGCACACACATATACACACGGGCACACAAGGCAAGACAAAGAGTGAGAAGCAATGAAGTTCTTTAGATTACTTTCAAAAAGCTCTTACAAGTTCAAATCAATTACAAGCTAGCCTCAAAAATGAGCTCTCTAGCTCTATTTATAGTTTTTGACTAGGTTTTGGCCCTGTCCAGACCTAGTGTCTGGCCTAGTTAAAAATTAGGTTCTAGGGTCTATTTGAAGGCTCAAACGGAGTCTAAAAAATATGAAAACTAGTAGGTAGCTACTTCTAATGCTCCTCAAGCTCAAGGACTCCTTGGCTTGCACAAAATGTAGCTACAAAAATATGAAATGGTATTTACAATGATTGTTAATGATGAGAATCACTGTTATAAAGATGTTGATTTGGAAAAATTTGAAGGGCCTATCTGCCAGATTTGCATCGACTGCTCTGTCTACTTAATCCTTCACCTCGCTCTGACTCTCTCCGCTTGCTTCCTTGTCTAGTCAGTCCTTGACTACTATCAACACCTCCCCCTCTCTCGCGTCTATCGTCCCTGACAGACCCTTGTTGTTGGGAGTGCTGTAGGTAATATTCCACAACATGAGTGGCAAGTTGATGTTCTTGGATGCGTAGTCCTCTGGCCATATCTATCATCATGCAATCCCAATCAATGGGCCCTGGAATGTCCGGATGTGGCAGACGTAACTCATCTGCATGGATGGCTTGTTCGACGGCGAATAGATGTAGCAAATGTGTCGGTCTAGGAATGAAAATTTCCAAATGATATTCCCAGAACCCTGTAGAGAACATTTCCTCAAATGTCTGCTTGAAGCATGCGGGTAAATACTTTATACATGCATGCCAGGCAAAGATTATGCTGACCGAGGGAGTCTGGCTCATGTCGTAGACTAAATCCTTATTACCTTGAGAGAATCCGGGGGCAGAGATGTATGGAGCCTGTACCTTCTGAAAGGTTTTGAAGACAATTGTCATGAGTTTGAATATTTTCATACACATTTTTGCTACTATGTCGGGTACATTGTTTAGACGGGTAGACCAGTGTCGAATTGTTGATATCATGTAAGTGACGGTTGGGGTCCCTCGAGGTGGAGCAAAATATGGATAATTGACCCATGCTGAGCATTCTTTGTTGTTGCGTACCTTGATCGCAAATGCTTGCCATGATCTGCGACGTACCATTGGGCAATAACATGGATTATACTTGATATACAGTGGCATGGTTGCCCAGGTGCTCATCATCTCAGGGTAATCGATTAGTAGACGTGCACGCCAATTAGGTTGGAAGATCGAGCCAGCACGTGCATCTGCCGGTAAGTCCTCTGGCTCAAATTGAGTGGCGAATGAGGGCTCCTTCCCTATATGCTTTTTAACTTCTGCATTATAATCATGTAGCAAGACAAAGTAAGGCATGTATTGCGGCTCTGATGTTGTGATCAACCTTTGGTGGGATAGGTTCTGAAAGTAAGAAGATCGAAGGACAGTTTCTTCCAGATTTGTGAGAGATTGAATTTGCACGGCAACGCGATCATCATGTGTCTTTCCCACTTTCTCGATCCTTTTAACCCAATCGGGAACTCCAATTTCTAAAGTGTCCTGTCCTTCCTCTGTTACCCGACCGCCGCGTGTTGGCATCGGCTCGTACGGCTCTTCATAGCTGTCATCGACGAGGATTTCCACTACTATTTCAGGTTCGGGTTCTTCAGTTGGCGAGGGTGGCCTTTCATATGGTAAGAGGCGTGCTTGGAGTCTGCCACCTGCTTCCGGAGGGTCTCTAATTCTTCTATAGAGTGTTGCAAGATTATCTGCTCCTATTGAGCTGAGGGGGCACTGGCTATCTGCTTCTTAAGGTCCACACATTCAGCCTCTAGTTTTTCATATGACTCCAAGAAATTTGCATGCTCCTCGAGTAAGATGCGAATGTCTTCTGAGGGGACTGCTCGATACTTGGTAGGGATAATGGTTGCTCCTGCAGTTCCTTCCATAGCTGCTTCAAAATTATCTTGGTTTTGTTGTTGAAGCCTCTTGTTTTCTTCCAATGCTGCTGCCATACGCTTCCTTAATAGCCCCAGGTTGCGTCTGAGTGTAGCATTAGATATCATTTGCGCCTGGAGCATAGTTTCCAGTTCCTTGACTGTTGTATCATCCACCGTCGATATTTTTTATTCCAATTCTGAGTGAGCTTGCTGTAAAGTGGTATGTTCGGTTAGGAGTGTTTGGTAATCAGCTTCTAAAGTGTTAACTCTAGCCTGTAGGCGCTGAGATTCTGCCTGGAGGGCAGCATTGCGTTCTTCCAATTGATGGTATTCTTGTTGCAGTTGATGTGCACACTGAAGTAATGTATTAAATGTGATATTTACATTATGAGATGCAAGGGGGAAAGTTTGGAATGCAGGGGAAGTGGGAATGGGAAGGGAGGTAGTGAATGTTGTGTCTGCCAATGATGTGTTGAGTGGTGAGGTGGGGGGTAGTGGAGGGGGAGAGGGTGGAATTGTGGGGAGAGGTGCTGTGGTGGGTGAAATGTCCATTGGGTCAGACATAGTGGTGTGTACAGGGGCTACCATGTAGGTTGGTATGGTAGGTGAAGTGAGTGTGGTGTTCGTGTAGATTGATGTTGTTGCGAACATCGGGGAAATGTGCCTCTGAAACATTGGAGTGTTGGTGGACTGCGCCACGAAGGATGGTTGTTGGGGTGGTGCGGTGAGGGTGAATGAGGTGTAGGGGACAGATGGGAAGTGAGGGTCATGGAATGGAGGTATCCGTATTGGGGGATAGGCTGGGAAACATAGGGTGCCTTCTGTGGGTGCACGGTTTCCAACCACACTTGGAATTATGGGATGGCCAATTAGGGGTTCGGAGGACATAAGGGTAGAAGTGTACCAGGGATTGGTGATGGAAGAGAAGAGGGTGTCTTGTGAGGTGGGTTCACGAAATGAGAATGATGTGAATGAGGTTGGGTTATAAGTGAAGGTAGAGGTGATGACTTCCGTTTCTTCCATGGTGGGAGGTGGTGGTGGTGGTGGAGAAGGTGGTGATGGGGGGTGCTGGGGTGAGATGGGTGATGTCTGAACGAAGGTTTCAGCAGAGAGGTCAATGGTGGTGGTGGGGGTAGCTGTGGTTTCAATGGTTACTTCTTGTTCTGTGACGGGTATCCTGATAGTCTTACCTGCTCATGGTAATGTGTCAACTCTGCGTTTGTCATACCTCACGGACTGGCGTACTGCTGTGTGGACAACCTCCGGAACTCCTAAAGATTCTGACACTAATTTGAGGGTGTCAATAAAATGTTGATCCACCCCATCATCTGATAGCATTTCTTGCATCAAAGCTTGTCCTGACACAAGAGAGAGTTGATGCCTTTCTTGTACTGCTTTGATTGTATCATATAACCTTTGTAGCTGAGCTGTGTATGCAGGTGCACCTACAAGTTCTGGCACTTCTTGTTGCTCATCTTGATGCTCTTGATCATAATCCTCCTCATCTTCCTCCTGTTCTTCATCTTCATCATCCTCTTCATCCGTTTCAACTGTGGTAACAGGTACCTGGGAGGTTGTTGCCTACGTTTGCACATTCTCCACTTGTTGTGCCTCTTCTGCCTCCAGCTCTACATCTTGTAACAATTGTTCGAAGTCCTCATTCGTGAGTTCTTCCAAAGGTGCACCACTGGGAAATTCAAGATCGATTGGGATGGGAGGAAATATCAAGTTAGGACCATTGGTGCTACGTCTTGGAAGTCGGAGTGTGAATGGCCGGACTCTTCGGGGTGGAGGGGTAACATCTGGTGTTAGGGTGGCTCCACGTGGTTGAGCACAAGGGACTTGGACAGTTCCTCTCATCTTCTTAGAAGGGGGTCCAGTGGACGTCCTGCCTCTAAACTGCTCCACTCGATTCCACATCAGGGCTCGCTGAATAGGGATGTCGTAAGCCAAACATCTATAAATGATTCGAGTCAGAGCGCAACATCCATATAAAACATGCTTCCGCGGCCATCGTTTGTGGGCTAGGTGTATCTGATCAATTATCCAGTGGGGTAAGTTGATGGTGAGGCTCTGTGTCTCTACCAGATACAAACTAAACCATATCTTTTTGGGTGGCATGGTGAATCTATCTTGGGCAGGAAAAGCAAAGTGTCGCATGCACATGCGAAGGTGTATTGCAATATTAGGCATCATGGACACCATGTCCTTGAGTTTAGTGAGGGTTCGATTCTTCATGTAATCAGGCACGAGGGTCTCCTTTTCTGTTGGAATATGCATTCCTCGCATGTCTAGGGCCTCTCTCACTAAGTTGTTTGAGAGCCTAAACCTTTTGAGCTCATTTCCTTTTGTCAGAGATGGGAGCACAAATGAGCTTGCACCTTTTGGGGTCTTGCTTGGAGTTAAGGTATTGATGAGATAGTAGCATCGCATGAAGTCAGGCTTTGGGAGCCGGGCACTGAAGTATGCATCCAATCCTGCCTTTTCCCATACCGAACATAGACCTTCTGCATTTTGTAACTTCTCAAATTCCCTTGTAAAGAAATGGTATTTACCTTGCTTCCCATTGAAGTCCAATTCTGATTCCCACAGGTATGTTCCCTCTCCCAAGGGTCCTGCCACTTCACTAAACCAGTGGGAAGCTTTTCCTACGGGCATGGTATGGCCACTGGGAGGGTCCGCTATAGGTATGATTTTGATGGCCTGCAATTCTTCTGGTGTTTCATTTGTCTCAGGCAAAACGGGTAAACTATCTAAGTCCACCACTTGCTGGCTCGTTTCTGTTTGAGAGCTAGTTCCTGGCGTATCTACCATGTTACTTCTTTCCTCCTGACTCTGTGAGAATATAGAAACAGGTGTTACCATTGTAAAGAACAAGATAGAACCATTTTTGTCCCCATTACAACATTAACATGAGGTTCGGGAGAGATTAGTAGGCTATTAAGTGCTCGGTGCTTGTGCGTGTAGTTAGGAATTGGGTAGACCTAGAAGCTAAGTGGAATGATGTAGTGAGAGAGTGATATAGTTAGTAGGTGGGCATGGATTTACAACTGGGGTCTGGGGTTTATTACAAGTTTTAGGGTGCCAAATGCAGTGGATGGGCTTTGATCTTGATTTTGTGGAGACTCTGAAGAGTTTGATAGGGGTATCTACTTGAAAATGAGGCTTTTTAGGGACCCATTTACAAGTGATTCTACTTGTGCTCATGGAAGAATATGTGCCCGCGTGTGATGTATAAGAATGGGCCTCGGATGTTCGAGTGAGTGAAACATGTTGTACTGGGTGTGGCCTCGGTGTAGTTATTTGAGCCCGCAAGCAAGCCTTAGGCACCCAGATTTGTCGTGATTGTGGGCTGGCCTTCATCGACTTCTTGGGTACCCAAATAGACTTTACTTTCATTGAAGAATTTATGAAAGACTTCTTATTAGTGTCGTGTTGTCGATTACTAATAAGAGGTTTTGGCCGTGGGGTTGGCGTGGTCACAATAGGGTGTTCGCCTTTCCGCACCCACACTTGTTTCAACGGCTGAGACATTCTGCTTCGCATGTGTTTTTGGCCTCCAGTATAGGTAGTACTCTGCTCCTTCTGTATTTGATCTACCTTTGGTTGCTTCATCCCTCTGGCCTTTGGAAAAGAAGGGAGTGCCGTCTTATCCTTGATTCCGTTGTTGAGACAATCCTCTTTCTGCATCATATAGTTTTGGACAAGAATAGCATTGTCAACTTCATGTGCGCCCCTGGAAGGACCAGGAGTTCGTGCATTACCTAGTTCCTTGAGTGCCTCATTTTCCAATTCAACTGTAATTCGACTATGATTTGCCCATACCTGAAGAAGTCCACTTCTTAGGTTTAGGTTGACTGCATGATCATAGATCCAGTCCTGACCCAAGACAAGAGGCTCAGTGGGGTCCTCATCTTGACACACTAGTACTTTGACTGTCATTACTTCGTCTTGAATATAGAGGGGAAGTTCCACCTCGCCCATGCAAGGGGTTTCCACACCTCCCAATCCTATGAGATATGCTTCTATAGGATTGACGGTTAACTCCAACTTTTGACAGTACAAAAATTTAACAGCACTAGTGGTTGCACCTGAGTCAATCAAGGCTCTTACAGTCCTTGCACCCTTTCCCTGTCCTATCTCTAAGGTTATAAAAGGACGTCGGTCAATTATCCTATGAGAGCTGACACCTAAAACTTCACACATAGCCACGTGATATCCTTGATCTGCATATGCATCTGTCCTAGGTTGCTCTCTACCCTGTCTTCTCAACTTCATTCTCCGGATACGTCCAATGCTTCTGCTTGAGCTTCTTCTCGAATTCGTCTTTCTTCTTCTTTGCGTTTCTTAGCAGTGTTGAGTTGACTTAGCATCTCTTCCGTCATAGGTTCCTGATATAACTTGACTCTGCACCCGCTTATGTAGCTCGGGAGAATATTGCCTTCTAATGTGGCTAGTTGCACTGCTCCACTTGTTGAGATTCTATTAATGATCATGGGTCCGTAGCCTCTCTCTTCTAGCTTCCTTGTGTGTTGTTTCAATGTGTAGACTAAAACTAGATCTCCTGCTTTCAAGCCCTTATCCTTCACATGGGCATCAAAGTATGCCTTCTGTCTCTTCTTAGCTGCATATATTCCCACGACAGCCCTCAGTCTTGTTTCTCCTAATCGTTCTTTCAATGTAGGTATTAAGAAGTCCAACGGTAGCACTGCATTTTGGCCAAATACCATCTGAAAGGGGGTGGTTTGGAGTACCGTTTTGTATGCAACTCGCTATGCCCAAACAGCATGGTGTAGCTGTTTGTCCCAATCAGAGCGTTTATTGTTCACTAATTTCGTAAGTACATTGCATAAGATCTTATTGGTGCTCTCAGCCTGGCCATTTGCTTGAGGGTGATAGGGGGCAGACTTCTTATGTACTAGCAAGAATTCTTGGAGCAGATTTTCAATAACTTCATTCAAGAAGTGAGTGCCTCTGTCACTGACTAGCTCTATAGGTAACCCGTATCTGGTGAACACATTCTCAAATAAAAACTTAGTTGTTGTTTGAGCATCGTTCTTCGTTGTGGCTTTTACCTCTACCCACTTGGTTAGATAATTCGTGGCAACAATGATATACTCTGCATGGGAACCCTTAGCTGGGGGATTAATAGGACCAACAAAGTCTATTCCCCACTTAGAGAATGCTCGTACACCCATCATGGGTTTCAGTGGCATCTCATCTTTGCGTATAGGAGGCTGAGCTCGCTGACAGACACCACACCTCTTCACATAGGTATGGGCGTCCATGTGAAGAGTCGGCCACCAGAGACCTGCAAATAGTATGGCTTTGATCACCCGATCTGGTCCAAAATGTCCTCCTGCTACACTCTGGTGAGCGGTTTCTAATATCTTGAGGTATTCACTCTCATGGACACATAATTTGAGGTAACCATCTTTACAACGCTTGTATAAATTATCACCAACAAGTGAGTACTCTAAGGCTTCTTGCTCTAAACTCCTTTTCCTAGCCAGGGTCATGTCTTGAGGGAATGTTTTCGTCCTCAGGAAGGATACTAGTGGTTCACTCCAATCTGGCACTATGGACACTTGATAAAGAGTGGCATGTTCCACAGGTGATTTAGTGCAACAGATTGGGCATTC
Organism: Ceratopteris richardii; assembly: GCA_020310875.1. Taxonomy (NCBI): domain Eukaryota; kingdom Viridiplantae; phylum Streptophyta; class Polypodiopsida; order Polypodiales; family Pteridaceae; genus Ceratopteris; species Ceratopteris richardii. Next base: position 32,299,752 of record CM035418.1, on the reverse strand, counting down.
CTTGCACAACTTTTGGACATCAGCTTCCATAGTCGGCCAATGCACTCCGAGTCTCCTTAGTGTCTGTAGGGTTCGTTGCTTTGAGTAGTGTTGCTCTAATGCACCTACATGTGCTAATTGCAACCATTTAGCGTAGTCATCCTCTTCCACACAACAAGCCAAGATCCCTTGATCTGTGTGCTTGTACATACTACCTACCATGATGTGATACTTTTGGGCTTTTACTACCTCTCTATCCTGTGTGTTTATTACTGGGTGGTTAGGCCCGTATGTCAATACTGGCACTAACGGCTTAGCCCACTGTGGCACCACTTCCAAATTAAACAAGTAAGCATCAGGAAGGTCATCTGACACTCCTTGTGGGGCTTCTCCAGATGTGAGCCTAGAGAGATGGTCTGCTATCACGTGAGTCTTGCCTTTCCTCACTACAACCTCAAAATCATACTCCATTAATAAGAGAAACCATCTTACTAATCTACCTGTATTGCACGGCTTGTTCACCAGATATAACAATGCTTGATGGTCAGTAAAAAATTTAAACTTATTTGCAAGCAAATAGTGTCTAAACTTCTTAACTGCATATACCATGCGTAAGCCTTCTCTCTCAGTAGTAGTGTAATTTCGCTCAGCTGCATTCAATTGTCTACTGGCATAGGCAATTGGGAGATCCATATTACCTTCACCAATAGGTTGTGCGAGTACACATCCAATAGCATAATTGGATGCATCCACATGAACATGAAAGGGTTTGTTCCAATCTGGTGTAGTCAAGATTGGGGTTGAACATAATTGTCGTTTAAGCTCATGGAAGGAATTTTCACACTCATCAGTCCACTCAAAGTTAGTCAAAAGTCCATACAGAGGCTTTGCTATGATGGCATACATGTGTATAAACCGTCAGTAATAACCACAATGCCCCATGAAAGCTTGTACTTCCTTGACATTCTTTGGCCTAGGTAACTCGGTTATGGCTCTCACTTTCTCTTCATCAGTGGATATGCCATTCTTTGACACTATGTGTCCTAGAATCTTGCCTTGCATGACCATAAAAACACACTTTTCTGGGTTTAGGCAGACTTGATATTCTCTACATTTGTCAAAGATTTGTCTGAGTTCAGGAATATGGGTTTGCCTAATGTTGGAATGAGCACAAAGATCATCAACATAGACTTCTAAGTTCTTCCTCAGGAACTCTTTAAATACATGGCACATCAGCCTCTGGAAGGTAGCTGGTGCATTGGTAAGCCCAAATGGCATTACTCTAAAGGCAAAAATGCCCCACTCTGTGGCAAAAGCCGTCTTATGCTGGTCCTCGGGAGCAATGGCTACCTGATTGTAGCCCGAAAATCCATCAAGGAAGCTGTACACTTCCTTGCCTGCTACTGTTTCTAAGAGATGCTCTGTGATAGGAAGTGGATAGTTATCTCGAATTGTGGCTGCATTGACCTTCTTCAAGTTAATGCATACACGTAGCTTTCCATTTTTCTTGGGCACCACTACGATGGGGGATACCCACTCAGTATGCTCAATTTCATAGACGAATCCAGCTTCAACCAGTCTGTTGAAGCTCAAGATCAAGGACAAAGAATGGAAGTGCATCAAGGAATGGAAGAAGGAGCAAGTAGGGAGCTCCAAGAAGCACCTGTCAAATTTTTAGAAGAAATCCCTACAAAAATAGTGATTTTTATCACTAAAAAACCATTGTAAATACCATTTTCCATTTTTGTAACTCCATTTTGTTCAAGCCGAGGAGTCCTCGAGCTTGAGGAGTATTAGAACTACCATCCTACCAATTTTCATAATTTTTAGACTCCGTTTGAGCCCCCAAATAAGCCTTGGAACCTATTTTTTAACTAGGCCGGACACTAGGTCTGGACAGGGCCAAAACCACTCAAAAACTATAAAAAGGGCTGGAGAGCTCATTTTTGAGGTTAGCTTGTTGTAGATTTCAGCTTTGTAAGAGAGCTCTTGTATAATCGAAGATCTTCCATTGTTCCACTCCTTGCTCTTACTTTGTGCGCGTGTGTGTGAATGTGTGTGCATGCTTGTGTGCTTTCACTCACGCACTTGTGCCATCACTTGCTCACGGTCTTCATACCGGTCCTCACGTCTCCACGGATTGACATTTATGAGGTGTATCTCCTCACGTTGGTACTCACCATTGTGCTAGAGTGACACCACAGTCTATCTATCTCCTCTTTGATCTTAGCAGCATAATTATCATTATATGTGTATGGCTTTTGCTTAGAAGGTTTGGCATCTGAGGTCATGGGGATAGTGTGTGAGCATATGTCAGGGTCTACACCTTTCAGGTCCTTGTAACTCCAAGCGAATACATCCTTGTATTCTCTTAGCAAGGCAATTAACTCTTGCTCTTCTTCTTCTGTCAAGTCATGTCCTATGTACGTGCATCTCTCTTCTCCTTCTTCCATGGCTACCACTATTTTCTTGGTGGTTTCTTTGTTATCATAGGCCTCCCCTGATTGTGCCTCTCATTTAGGCATTTTGATCATGACTCTCCTGTCATCTATCTCATACTTCTTAAAATTTTCTGGGACCTCAAACAAAGATTCTTCCTCTTCTGGTGTGACTTCTCTCTTCTTTCTTTTCTTTCCTTCTTCCTTCGGGGTCACATGTGTGGCTAGCCTTACATCATTTGTAAGCTCTCCGTGCCTCTGGGGTTGAAATTCTACTTCATAGAAGTATTCTTCATCTGATGCAAAAGGTGGGTCCATAATGACTGACTCTATATCGGAGTCACTTGCATCCTCAAATGCATCAGGGCTAGGTTCGCACTCTTCTAAAACTGCCTCTCCCATGATCGGCTCTATGGAGAAGACTGAAATGTCATAGCCATCTTCATCACAGTGAGGTGTCCATTGTTCTTCATTGATGGCTACATCCATTGTTGCTAGGATTTCTGCCCAACTATGGGGTTCAAATTCTTTGTCAGGAAAGACTACAGGTGCATAGGCTGGGTCTTGAATTGATCTATGTGTTTATTTTGCACCCATCTCTCTGGCTTCTTCTCTCTTCTCTTCTTCTACTGCTACTTTGCACATCCATAAGTGGGTGTCTTCATGCATCCATGAGGATCCTGATCCTATGGAATGCACCGATTCTGTATCATCTTTGGCTCTATGGAGGGGATTCCATTGGATAGGAGGGACATCTCTATGAGAGTAATCTTTGAGATTCGCTTTGGTCGTAACACCTAAGTGTTGCAGGTACAAGGAGTTGGTTCCCCAGTCGTGTACCACTTGCAACTGTCGCATAAAGGGTCATCCCAAGATCATTTCATAGGCATGATTTTTGCTAAAATCACATATAGCAAATGTATGCTCGAACTCAACACCACATGTGGTGAGAGTTATTCCTTCTAACAGCCCTAAGGGTCTCTCTATGTGACCATCGGTCATTTGCAATTTCATCCTCGTGGGCCTGAGTGCTGGCTTGCCCCAATGCTTCCATAGGGAAGTGGTAGCAATTGCAACTCCTGCGCCTGAGTCTAGAATGGCCTTGGTGGTGTATCCTTGATGGGTGATAGGAAGATATGTGTTTCCCTCTTCGCCCTCACTCATGTCCCCTATCTTGTCCAATGGTATTTCTGGCACTGTTCTCTGGGATCCTACCTGGGAACGAGGTTTTGCTATTTCTGGTACTTGTTTGGCTACATGTTTCCATAGCTCTGGCCTCACTTTGAGTAGTTCTTCTAAGGTGGGCTTACACTATACTTTAGTATTTTTCACTACCTCTGTGTTCCTAGGTATGACTGAGTCCTCATTTCGTACCATGACTGTGGGTGCTCTCATACAAGTAGACTTAGCTTCCCATGGGCCTGTGAAGTGGGGTAATTCTTGCAGAAAGTTAGACTCAAAGTCTAATCTTTCCTGAGATTGGGTGCTCTCCTGCTCCTCATAAATGGATGGGATGTCTTGTGGAAATTGGTCGTGTGCATCATCCACAAGTTCAATGGGAGGAGGGACTTCACTCTCTTTAGCCCATTTGTCTTCTTGAATCTCGCGTAGGAATTCTGGTGTGAACCGATTCATAGAAGATGATGTGTCTGGCTCCGTAGAGTTAGACACATAGGCTTCCTGGGCAGGAAGACCTTCCCTTTCACTTACCTTGTCCTTGTGTTGAGAGGCGGGTTCCTTTTCTGATTGTGCAATTAGCCTCTCTATTCTTTCTAACAGTCCTTCAAAGTGCATCTGCGTCTTGGTTGAGCTAGATATGTTAAAAAGGCGGCTGGCTTCAAACATGGTTTGAGCCAACTCCACCATCTTAGCACAAATTTTAGTTCGTTCAAGCTCTAATTCTGCTGTAGGGTAGCACTTTCCATGATCAGTTACGTTTGGCCCATCTTGGATTCTGGCCTGATATGCTTTAAGCATCATGTTTAGGTCCTCGGGAGTGGGATCTGCTAGGACTGATCCTACTCTAGGGGGTGGTGGGATTAGTTCAGGCGGGTTGGAAGGTGGCGGGTCGGATGGAGTTGGGAATGGTGGAGGTGGGGTAGTGTGAGAGGGAGTTGGAGATGTGAGTTCCGTTATCCTGGCTCTCGTTTCTCTTAGGCTGAAACAAGACGCTACATAAAGACCTTGAGGTCCGATGGAGGAGGAGAATATTTCTCCAAAGAATTTTCTGATTTTCTTCATGAAAATGGCATCAAGCGACAATTTACATGTAGGTATACACCTCAACAAAATGGAATAGCTGAAAGGAAAAATAGACATATCATAGAAGTTGCAAGATGCATGCTCAACGAGATGAAGGTGCCACTAAACTATTGGGCTGAAGCAACTAGTACGGCTATTTATTTGATGAACAAGTGCACAACGACTGGAGTGCATAATCTAACTCCCGAGGAGGTTTATTCCAGTAAGAAACCTGACCTTACACATCTCAAAGTTTTTGGATGTGTGTGCTATGTTCACATCCCTCAAGAACTAAGGACAAAGATGGAGGCAAAGTAAAAAAAATGTATTTTCATTGGATATTCATTGGAGCAAAAGGGATACAGGTGCTACAATCCGGTGACAAAGGAGCTACGAGTCTCACGAGATGTGGTATTTGATGAGCTAAGACCATGGTTTGAAGAGAAAGGAAAAGAGAAGATTCTTGAAGAAGATTGCAAAGATGATGGAGGTGCTGTCAAAGAAGAATTTCAACAAACAAGCACTCAAATGTCAGGTCCAAAAGCTTCTACATCACTTGGAGAAAGCTCAACATGGAAGGGGAGACTAAGGAGTCATTCCTCATCACCAACATCAGGTTATGGAAGTTTTGAAGTTGAAAGTGCTGCCCAAAATAGTGATTCAAATGCAAGTGAAGAAGAGTATGAAGAGGTGATTACACCAAAGGTAAAGTTGAACTGGTTGAAGAAGCAATATTCAAAAGGAAATGAAAGGAGGTCTTCAAGAGCAAGGTATCCAACTCAAAGGTTGAGCTATGATAGTTTTATTGCAAAGAATTTTGCATATATGACACAGATGGTCAAAGACAAAGAACCGGATGCATATGAAGAAGCATGTACACAAAAAGAATGGCAAGAAGCTATGCAAGAAGAGATAAAAGCTCTCAAGGACAATCACACATGGGAGCTAGTTCCAAAGGCTGAAGGTATGAAGATTGTTCCAAATAAATGGGTGTTTAAAATAAAGAGAAATACTGATAGTTCTCTAGCTAGGCATAAAGCTATACTAGTAGCAAAAGGATTCAAGCAAACTCATGGCATTGACTATGAAGAGACTTTCAACCTAGTTGCAAAGATGGGAACAATTAGAACCTTGATTGCAGTGAGTGCAACAAGGAGATGGCCATTGTACCAACTTGACGTAAAAAATTCTTTTCTCAATGGTGAACTTCAAGAAGAGGTATACATGAGTCAACCGATTGGATTTGAAGATAAAAAGCATCCAGATTTTGTTTGTTAGATTGAAGAAAGCTTTGTATGGGTTGAAGCAAGCACCACATGCTTGGAACCAAAGATTGTTAGAGTACCTCACAAGGTGTGGGTATAATCCAAGTAGTGCAGATCCCTCTCTCTACATGAAGAAAGAAGAAGGCAAGCAGGTATATATTTGCATATACATTGATGATCTCATCATAATAGGAAGTAATGTTGCAGGAGTACAAGAGATAAAAATAAAAAATCGATAAGGAGTTTAAAAATTTCAGATCTTGGTGAGCTGAAATACTTTTTAGGCATTGAGATAGTCTATGGGAAAGATGGCATCTACTTGATGCAAAGAAAGTACTTGTTGGATGTTCTTTTCAGATTTGGAATGAGTGAATGAAAACCACTCACTCAACCTATGGACACAAATGTGAAGCTATGCTCAAATGATGGAGAGAAGTTACATGATGTAACCACATACAGGAGTATTATAGGTTCATTGATCTATGCTACGATCACAAGACCAGATTTGTGTTATATTGTTGGAGTTCTTTCTCAATTTATGCAAGCTCCAACAAGTGAACATTTAAATTCAGCCAAACGAGTGCTAAGATATGTGAAGCACATAGTCAATCATGCATTGTTTTATAGATATTATGAAGAATTGCATGTAAAGGGCTTTAGTGATGCTGATTGGGCTGGTTTGAAGGAAGATAGAAGATCCACTTTAAGTTATGTGTTCATGATAGCAAACCTATCACATGGAGCTCAAAGAAGCAACCTACTGTTGCACTATCATCTATAGAAGTTGAATATAGAGGATTAGCCTTTGCAACTTGTGAAGCTATGTGGATTAAGAAGCTCTTGGCTGATCTTGATGTGCAGGTGGAGACCATTCCAATTTATGGTGATATCATGTCAAGCATTCACTTGACAAACAATCCAATGTTTCATGCACGAAGTAAGCACATAGAAGTGCATTATCATTATGTTCGAGAAAAAGTTTTGAGCAAGGATGTGGATATAAAGTTCATTCGAACTAATGACCAGGTTACAGACATGTTTACAAAGTCCTTAGATGCTTCTAAGCTAAAGAGGTTCAAGGATGAAATCAACTTGCAGGATATGGTTGAAGGTGCAAGCTCACATGTGAGCTTAAGGGGAAGTGTTAAAAATAAAGAAGTAAGGTCGTATATATTTTTGCAAAAAGGATTTTCTTCAAATGGAAGGAAAATAGAAAAATGAAAAATAGAAGCATTTACTTCAGCAAGTAGTGGAGATCAAAAGAGAACCAATCAAAAGAGAATCAAATCCAAACAAGCTGAACTAGAAGAGGAGTGGCTACCCAAAGTAGTGGAAGAGTTATGGAGAAGAGCTCTCAAACTCATCATGAGAGTTTTTGGTCACTTGGCTATAAAAGAGGCAAGGGAGATACTCAATAATAGAGGAAGAAGGCATGGAAGTCCCATTGTAGCTAGTTCATTTGGTTTGAGTCATTTCGTTCTCTTCACTCTCATAGACTATGTCCAGCCGCATACCAATTTCTAGGTAGTCTACTTGTGAGAGTCATATCTCTCAATGTATGTATCCAATTTTAGAGTTTAAACATTCATTGGAAAGCTTATCTTGATTAATTCTGCTATGTAGATCAGTTTTATCAAATTCTTTATGCTTTATGAGTTATTCAATTTTTAGTGCAGTCCAGTTTTTAGCTTAACTGAGTGGATAGGTAGCCTATCTTGAGGCAAAGACTTGCCAACCCAAAACTACTCCAAATTGAGTTTTTAATAGCTCATTTGAAAGATATAAGTGTCTTATTTGAGTGACCAAAGTTTCAAGCTTATTGCCTTTTTCAATTGGTACCAATTTTCATTTGAAGGTTCCACTATTGGCAAAAGTCTTGATCCTGAGAAGTTCTTCTACACTTTCTGCTGCGAATAGGAGAGGAATTCTCCAACAGGAACTCTTACATACACAAAAACTAATGATCTCCGTCGCGAGAAAAGCCTCAACAAAAAAGCCAAGAAAATGCAAGGGTCGGAAGCAAATATAGAAATCAAAAGAATATCAATTCACCTCTTCAACAATAGTAAGCACACAATCAACAATGGCATGGATTCTGAAGCCAAAAGTACAAATAGCCCCCTCAGAATCAAAGATCCAACGATGAGGGATGCAAAATTCAAGAAACCATCCAAAGATGAAGATGCCAAAAGTGAAATGCACGCAGCCAAACATTGTTCTAAAATGAATCCCCATAAGGAGGAATGATCAGTCTTCATTCAACCATGGATTGAGTGCATCATTTCAAGATCCAATGGATACCTCCAAAAAAATATTGCATCAAGTCTGGAAGTAACATCAGAAGCCTCGACATGCAAAAACCATGTGCTCTTTGCATAACCCCATCTCTTGCACCATTCAAGTCATGCATTTCCATAGTATGCATTGATATAGAGTCACATTACAAGGCCGTGCATAGACACAGTTGAGAATCCCAGGCACATGAGACCCATTTGACATATGTAAACTATTTTATTGATACTAAGTGCTTTCTTCTTGTTTTATGATAATGCAAAAAAAAACAAAAAAAAAGGGAAAGAAAGAGAGAAAAAGAAACAGGACCATGCACTCAACAATATCTCATCAACGAACCATCAACAAGGACATTCATCAACAACAAAAGACAAGCCAATGGTCAATCACCGTGATGGGAGTACGACAAGAAGAGATAAACATCAACTGACCATTCATCGTGGTAAGAATCCCCTACTTGGCAACACTATACCAATGATAGATTAGGAAACCTCTTTGTCAGCATACCCTTGAGCACTTAGCTCAAGACCCAAATTTTTGCACCATACTTCGTACAATGCATTACCCAAGTATGCATACATAGGGCCACATTACAAGGCCGTGCACAAGGCACATATTTTCTTCAACCCATGCACTAACACACTTATCCATCATTCATTCTGGATTAGGAGTACTTGGCATGATAACTATGAAACACATGTTTGAAAGATCTAGAGGAAATCAAGGTTACAACATCAGTATCGATGAAGTAAGTCACAATTGGAAGCTGCTCAAAATCAACACTGCCAACCTCTTTTGAACAACTAGCAATTTTTTAAAGTCACAAATACACCAGCACGCAGGAATCCAAGGATGAAGTACGAAGAACCTCACAACCAACCCTACAACATTTGGAAGATAGACCACTCTTGTTGATACATGATGGACACTACCTCTAAAAGTACTACATGGAATAAGCACTCCAACAAGGGTCTGTCAGGGATGACAGAATCAAGAGGGGGGGAGTGTTGACACTCAAGGTCAAGCACAAGGTGTAGGAACACATCAAAGAAACAGACACACAAGAAAAAGAAGCCTATAGGGAGCTCCAAGAAGTATATGTCAAAACTTTAGAAGAAATCCCTATAAAAACAGTGATTTTGATCATTAAAAAACATTGTAAATATCATTTCACATTTTTGCAACTCCATTTTGTTCAAGCCAAGGAATCCTTGAGCTTGAGGAGTATTAGAAGTAGCTACCTATGAATTTCATAGTTTTTAGACTCCGTTTGAGCCCTCAAATAAGCTCAGCTCATTTTTGGGGGGAGCTTATTAAATATTGAAGCTTGTGTAAGAGAGTTCTTTTGTAATAGAAAGCTTTCCATTGTTCCTCTGTTTCTTCTTGCCTTGTGTGCACGTGTGTGTGCATGCTTGTGTGCTTCTAACCCATGCACTTGTGCCTTCACCTACTCAGGTTCTCAATACCAATCCTCACGTCTTCGCAGATTGACATTTATGAGGTGGATCTCCTCATGTTGGTACTCACCATTGTGCTAGAGTGACACCAAATTGGATTTCCCTGACAACGGTGCCAAATGTCACATGCACAAATTGGATCTCCTTGGTAATGATAGAAATGCAAAATTAAAAAAATTACCATTTACAACTCTATACCTAGTAAAAAATAGTTGTGGTATATTAATAGACACAAAATTTTAGCACAAAACAATATGTAGTCATGATAACAGACCAAAACCGCTTAGTGTAATGATAATAGACACATGAAAGCAAGTGGAAAGCGTCATGCATCAGAAATCAAGCAAGAATAAGTCACGAAAAATCCATGAAAAAGCTGCACTAGCGAAAAGTCTTTAAAGATGAGGATTTTGGATTTTAATAGTGGTTTCTCCTTTCTTAATCACTCCTTTCTTATTTTAAAAACTCTACAAATGTGAAAAAAAACTACTCAATATTGCTCTCCTTTTAATGATTTTTTGAGAGAAGACTCTTCCCTAAGCTACAAATTTTACAAAATACAAATGTTGCTCATATACATAGCTCTTTTGTATAAAAAGGCTTTTGTTGCTTCATTCATCACGTTCTCTCAAGCATAAGTGATCCCTACTCAAATACATGTTTTGCAGTACTTGTTTTCATCCCACCTCTAATTTAAGCACGTAAGCGGTGATTCACATTGTAAGCTTGGTCGTGGAGTCAAGATTGTAGATCCCTTCTCAAAAAACCCTATTCTCAAGGATTCCTCAAGGGTTTTCATGTATTGTAATGGTAACTAGAGAGGCATTGCTTACTAGGCACCATATATAAGTCAAATTCCCATAAGTCTGGCCTTGTATGAAAATCTTATTGCCTCTAAGTCAAGAAGTTGTAGATTTTCAAATGATGTGAGGAAAACTTGTAACATATTCACAATCTTTTTTATTATCACGATTGTGAGATTTGGTATTGCTAGCAATTTATCAATGTAACTAATTACCCATAACATGTAAGCATGGGGTAACTTGTCTTTGTCTCGACTTGGTAGTACATGTAGTTCTAACTAGCTTTTGACAATCACATTCTCCTTCTATAAGTGTAGAAACTCCATATGATCTCATCATCTAGGCATGAAGCAAAATCCTTGATGTTAAGGGTTCTTAGTATAGTTTCATGTTAAGTTTCTTCACGTATTCATTCTTCCTCGATATTTCTATCCTAAATGACTAGAAGGCTTGCCAAAATTTCACAAGTTAAAGATTCTAGGTATCTTTTAACTCAACACCCGCTAATGTAATTGGCAAGTTTGCTCCTTGAAGTGTTGCTAGTTGGACCACTCCCCCTATGGAGATTTTGTTAATCACTAAAGGTCCATGACCACGTTTTTTAAGCTTTTTTAGTGTGTATACTAGAACAAAATCACATCTATGCAAACCCTTATCTTTAATATGTGCATCATAATAAGCTTTTGTGGACATTTTGTTGATATATTTAGGTAGTGATGTGTGTGAACACTCTAGGACTGCCGGGGCACTTTTTTCCCTCTTTAGGAGGTTTTTTTCCCCCGGCTTGTATATATGCCTATTGCCCTAATGGGCTACTTATCTTTTGTACATTCTCTAATAATACATTCAATATTGTGTGTTGTGCTCCAAGCTTCTTCTCCTTCCTTGTGATGTTCGCGTGCTTCCGTAGACGTCTATCTCCAACAATTGGTATCAGAGCAGGTCGTCGCTTCATCTAGGGCACCGTCAACACTCCTCCGTTTGCAATCTCAGAATCGCATGAATTTTGGTGAGCATACTCAGCTGTTTTCGAGATCAAAATGGCTTTGCTCTGTGGTGCCGAAATCGCGATATGAGCTCGTTTCAGCCTCCGAATGCACTATCACAGTGCTTGTGCAGGCTATTTTGTCTTTTTGTGCCAAAGGTATATACAAGTTTCTATTCGTCGGTATAAGCTTCTCGAAGTCTGCTACAGGTCTAGCGGAATTCGTTTGGCTAGTTCCGTTCAACTTTTTGAGATACAGTCAATTTTCTGCATCAAGGTATTTTAGTCATCGGCCATGGCTGAAAGCAGTGATGTATTCCGTATGTTGGCTGTTGAGGATAAGTTGGATGGTACCAACTACCCATTGTGGGCTTATATGATGCGACATGTATTGGTTGCAAAAGGATTGTGGAACATTGTGTAGGGTGTTGAAAAACATCCTATCACACCTGCAACTGTTACAACTGCAGGTACTGAGAAGATGATGATATTCTGCATATTCATGTTCATGCTACGGTTTCTGCTGCACCTACTGCAGAGCAAATTTGCTGGGATGGCAGAGATTCCCAAGCACATGCATTGATACCTTTGTCTGTCAAACGTGCCATTTTTCCTCACATTCGCTCTTGCAGAACAGCTAAGGATGTTTGGGATACACTTACCACATTGTACCAAGCTAGGAATGAGGCTCGTATTGCTTACCTCCGAAAACAATTGGAGAGTAAGCACATGAAGGAAGGTGATTCTATGGACAGTTTCCTAACGAAGATCAAAGATTTGAAGGAAATAATAGGTTATATCACAGGTGAAGAAGAAAATCCTCAATTCAAAGATCTTGGTGTTCCAACTAGGGATGAACTATCAGATTTGAAGACTTGGATGAAGAGAGATGCTCAAGCTAGGAGCATTATCTATATGGGAGTTAATGACTACTTGCTACCTCAAATTAGAGGTCTTGAAAGTGCAAGTGATATATGGAATGCTTTGGAGGAGCATTTTCAAAACACTACAAAGTCAAGGAAGGCATCTTTATGGGCAGAGTTTACCACATTAAAGACGAAGGCCTCTCAATTCATTTCTGATTATGTGACAAGGATGAAGGACATTGCAGATGCATTAGGAGCAGTTGATGAAGATATTGAGGAGGATAAATTGGTAAGGCAAATCCTTACAGGTTTGAGAGGTGATAAGAAATGGAAGCCATTCATTTTCTCTACTAGATTGTCACTAGACCACTTCACTCCTAATTTAAATCAGTTGCTAGGACACATGCTAACTTTTGAGCAGGATGTCAAAGGTGAAGGTGATAAGAGTGCAGGTCAAGCAATGTATTCAAAGGATAAGAAGAATAATAGCAAAGGGAAGCAACAAGCAAATGAAGATGAAGGCACAACTAGCCAAGCTAACTTCCTAAGAGGAAGAGGAGGTGGCAAAGGTAGAGAAAGAGGTAGAAGCAATAAAGATGGAGCCAAGGCTTACTGGATTTGTGGCAAGACAAATCACTTAGCTCATTATTGTTGGCATAATAATCAGAATAATGGTGGATACAATCAGAACTTTAATTCAAGAGGAAGAGGTGGCAGAAATCAAAGAGTAATTTCAGAGGTAGAGGTAGTAGAGGTTACTTTGGAAGAAATGCAAGTAGAGGATTCCAAAGCCAATCCTACAACAATACCTACTACAATTATGCTTCAGATCAGAAGGAGGATTCAACCATGATCATGAATGCAACTTGTGAAAGGCAAAGTGAAGACCAAAGAGTCTTCTACATTGACTCAGGGTGTAGCAATCACCTGAGTGGCAACATAACTTTGATGACTGATTTGGAGAATAAGGTAACTAATCATGTAGTTCAAATGTGATAATACAAAGCACAATGTGAAGTCAATTGGATCAGTGAAAGCCAAGGATGGAAGTACTCTTCTGAGTAAGGTCTTGTATGTTCCTACAATTCCAAAGAATCTGATAAGTGTAGGGAAAATTGTTGAAAAAGGTTATGAAGTAAGGTTCACTAATGATGGAGTTTTCGTGGAAGACCCTAGCAATGGGTATAAACAAGTTTTTTTAGGGAAGAAAGAAGGGAGACTCTTCACATTGAAGATTCAAGGTAATGTTGGTCATGCCTTGTTCACTTATGGAGGACATAAGATCTCTGAGTTAGATCTTTGGCACAAAAGGCTTGGACCTTTTAATGAAAGAGGTATTAAAGATATGGTTAACAATGGTTCAGTGTTTGGGTTGCCTAATGTTTCAGGTCAACATATGACATACAAATGTGAGGCATGTCAATTAGGTAAGGCTCATAAGCAATCATACAATAAGCATGGGTTTATGTTACATATAGATGTGTGGGGACCTTCAAAGGATTTCAGTATAAATGGTTCAAGATATTATGTGATTTATGTTGATGATGCTACTAGGTGGATCACTATTTATGTGATCAAAGATAAATCAGAGGTATTTAATACATTTAAACATTATCGTGTGTATGCAGAAAGAATCACAGGTCAAAAGTTGAAGAGACTAAGGTCAGATGGAGAGGGAGAGCATTTCTCTAATGAGTTTAGTGATTACTTATGGAATGCAGGTATAAAAAGGGAAGTTACTTGCAGGTACTCTCCTCAACAAAATGGTGTAGCAAAAAGGAGAAATAAAACTCTTGTTGAGTTTGCAAGATCCATGATGAAGGAGAAAAATTGTCCCAATTATTTGTGGGCTGAGGCTGCAAATACAGCTACATATTTGGTCAATAGATTACCATGTAAAGCTTTGCAGGGTACGACACCATATGAGGCATGGTGGGGTAAGAGACCTACCCTAGATCATTGCAAAGTATTTGGATGTTTGGCATATGCATATGTGCCATCTCAATTAAGGCACAAATCGGAACCTAAAGCTGAAAAGTATGTGTTCATTGGATATGATGATAAGGAGATGGGATATAGGTTGTGGAGTCCATCCACAAAACAATTCCTTGTGTCAAACGATGTTACATTTGATGAGAAAGGTACTTGGTATGTAGGTACAATCAATATTCATGCAAGTGATGAAGAAGTTGTGAATCAGAAGAAAGGTAAATCAAAGGTTCAAATATTTGATGAAGAAGAAAATGTACAGGTTGAAGTTGAAGAAGTGCCAAGGTTTGATCCAGAATGTGATGAACCAGAAACCTCAAGAAGTGGAGAACTCAAAAGTTCATCAAGACACAAATGGCAACCTACAAGGTATAGCTGTGACACTTCTTTTTTGGCTACTAAAAATTATGCTTATATGTTAAAGGCAGATGAAGACCCTTTTACATATGAAGAGGCAAAAGGTAAGGAAAATTGGGAGAAAGCTATGCATGAAGAGTATGATGCATTGATGGAGAATGAGACATGGGATTTGGTTCCTAAGTCAGAAGATCATTGAATGCAAATGGGTCTACAAGACAAAGAGGTATGCAGATGGAAGTGTGTCTAGGTATAAAGCTAGACTTGTTGTGAAAAGGTTTGCTCAGACATATGGTATAGATTATGATGAGACCTATAGTCCTGTGGCAAAGATGACAACCATCAGGACACTCATAGCTATTGCTGCATGTAAAGGTTGGAAATTATGTCAGTTAGATGTGAAGAATGCTTTTCTAAATGGTTATATTTCAGATGATGTTTTCATGGAACAACCACAAGGATTCAGAGATGAAAGGTATCCAGATCATGTATGTAAGCTCAAGAGAGCTTTGTATGGTTTGAAGTAGGCCCTAAGGGCATGGCATTATAGACTTGTGAAGTTCTTGAAGGAACTTGGTTTTCAAGTATCTAAAGCAGATAGTAGCTTGCTTGTCAAAGCAAGTGATGATGGGTTCATTTACATGCGCATATGTGTTGATGATATAATTCTTACACGTACAGATGAGAAAGGCATTCAAATCCTAATGAAACAAATGGAGAAAGAGTTCAAGATTAGTGACTTGGGAGACTTGTCATATTTCTGGGGCATGAAGATCTCATACACTCAACATGGAGTGTATGTAACTCAAGAAAGGTATTTGAAGAATTTGATGATCAAGTTTAAAATGGAAGATTGCAGTACTCCAATGGAAGTGAATCACAAATTGAGCAGATATGGAGGAGAATAATTCAAAGACATGAAGCTATATCAAAGTTCGGTTGGTAGTCTGATTTATGCTACATTAACTAGGCTTGACTTGTCATATGCAGTAGGAGTGTTGTCTCAATTCATGTATTGTCCTAGGAAAGAACATTGGGTTGCAGGACAAAGGGTGTTGAGGTACATTAAGGGTACACTCAAAGAAGGTTTGTATTATGGTTTTACATCAGATACAAATATCAAGATATATAGTGACAAAGATTGGGCAGGTAATCTTGATGATAGGAGATCAACATATGGATACTTGTGTTATGTGGGAGATAAGTTAATCTCTTGGTGTTCAAAGAAGAAACACACAGTTGCTTTATCATCCACAGAGGCAGAGTACAAAGGTATGGTTGAAGCTGCAAAGGAAGTGATATGGCTTAAGACTCTTATGAAGAGTTTTGACATTATTCAAAGTACACCCACTATTCATGGAGATAACATGAGTTCATTGTATTTAGCTGCTAATCCTGTTTTTCATGCCAAGACTAAACATATTGAGATTCAGTATCACTTTCTAAGAGAGAAGGTTATGGATAAAGAGATTGAAGTTATACATACTTCAACAAAAGATCAGATAGCTGATATGCTAACCAAAAGCTTGGATGGACCAAAGCTACAGAGATTCAAAGACATGGCAGGTTTAATGAAGATAGAGAAAACCTCAATTGATGATTGAGGGAGAGCTGTTGGTGCAAATCAATCACCAATTGAAGTTTTTAAGTTAAGGATTAAAGAAAAGATCAATTTATGAAGCATGAAGAAAGTACAGGTTCAGAAGATGAAGATGTGTATACATATGTACATTAATTTAGAGATAGCTCACATATACCTTTTGTATTATGAGCTTGTACATATTTGCCTATATATACAAGGAAAAATGTCAAGGAAAATATGAGAGAGCATGTTAAGAGAAGAATTAGAAGTTACAATGGTCATCAGACACATGAGAAAGTGAGGAATAATCTGAAGGAAGGTAACTCTTATCAAGGTAATTCAACAAGTTCTCTTTAAGAAGATAAGAAAGACAAGAAGCACAAGGGTAAGAAGAGGGAAGATGATGAGGAGGAGATTTCCAAAGCTAACCATGTAGTCAAGAGTAAGAGGAAAGGGAAGAAGAAATGAGAAAAGCATGACAAATCAAAAGAACAAGATGTTCAACCTTGTGACATATGTAGCAAGACCAACCACACCACTCATAATTGTTGGTTCAATGGAAGGACTCAGAATGGAGCTGATAGAGGTGGATTTGGTAGCACTAGAGGCAGAGGTGGACACAACTTCAACAATAATAATAGAATTCACGATAGAAGAGGCTTCGACAACTACTCATAGGATCAATCACATGAAGATTCATTGCTTCCAATGAATCTGAGTCACAAAGAAGGTATAGAAGATTAATATCTTTTCTACATAGACTCAGGGGTGTTCAAATCATGGTGTAGGCAATGTTGCTCTTCTACTTGACTTGGAAAGTCCAAAGCATAGTGTGTACCTAAGTCGTGAAGTCTTAGGGACTTTGTTGAAGCTCAAGGTCAAGGACAAGCATAAAAGCACATCAAAGAAGTGGACACACAAGAAGAAGGAGCATGTAAGGAGATCGAAGAAGTACATGTCAAATCTTTAGAAGGAATCACTATAAAAATAGTGATTTTCATCACTAAAAGCCATTATAAATACCATTTCATATTTTTTAACTCCATTTTGTTCAAGCCAAGGAGTCCTCGAGCTTGAGGAGTATTAGAAGTGTCATCCTGCCAATTTTCATAATTTTTAGACTTTGTTTGAGCCCTCAAATAAGCCCTGGAACCTAATTTTTAACTAGGTCAGACAATAGGTCTGGATAGGGCCAAAACTAGTCAAAAAACTATAAAAAGAGCTAGAGAGCTCATTCTTGAGGTTGGTCTTTTGGAGATTGAAGCTTTGTAAGAGATTTCTTTAGTAATAGCAAGCTTTCCATTGTTCCTCTCTTTGATCTTACCTTGCGTGCATGTGTGTGTATGTGTGTGCATGCTTGTGTGCTTTCAATCATGCACTTGTGCCTTCACTCACTCGTGGTCTTCATACCAATCCTCACGTCTCCGCGGATTGAAAAGTAAAGGAGGTGGTGCTTATGCTTGAGCTACACCAAATTTTGGCACCGTTGCCAGGGAGAGAGCTTTGAGGATGAGCGTTGTGATGGTAAGATCATAGATTTGCGATGTTGGAAGGTAAAAAATAGTTATTTTCTGTTATTTTTCTGATTTTTCTTCCTCATCTTCATCATCATCACCATCTCCATCTTCTTCCATCTTCATCTTCATAGAAATTTCTTGTTTTTTAGTGCATTTTCACCATTTTCATACAATTTTTCATGCATTATTGTGCAAGAAGGAGTTAGGAAGTGCAAGGGAGAGCAAGCACCTATGTTTTTTCATGATTTTCTACACATACAGAGCTCGCCATTGCTTGGCGCTCAAAAATTTGAATTTCCCGTCAAAAAACGCGATTCTGACTGAAAATCATGATTTTCTTAACATTCAAATTTTTACAAAAAAATGTGATTTTCTATTTCCCGCCTAAAAGCTTTCTAAAAAGAAGATGATTCTGAGGTCATTCTCAGAATCACGATTCTCTGATTGTGCTCAAAATCACGATTCTCTAAGTTTCTCAAAAACACGATTGTTTGATCCTTCTGAGAAGCGTGATTTTTTGGCGATTCTCAAAAACACGATTCTGAGGTAAAATCACGATTTTCATATTAAAAAAACACGATTTTGAGCAAAAACACGATTTTGAAAAAAAAAAACGATTTTGAAAAAAAAACGATTTTGAAAAAAAAAAACGATTTTCAGTTGGCTCAAAATCGTGATTTTCACAAATCACGATTTTCAACCAAAAACATAATTTTGGGAAAACATGATTCTTTGTTGGCTCCAAAATCGTGATTTTCAAAAACACGACTTTCATCCAAAATCACGATTTTCAGAAAACACGATTTTCAGAAAACACGATTTTCACTAAGGTACAAAATCGTGATTTTCAGAACATGATTTTCAAGAACACGATTTTCACAAAACACGATTTTCAATCAAAATCACAATTTTTTGGTAATTCTCAAAATCGCAATTTTCAGGCCAAAAATACGACTTTGACCAAACACGATTTTCATTCAAAATCACAATTTTCATATAAAAAACAGGATTTTGAGAGAACACGATTTTCATTCAAAATCGCGATTTTTTGATCATTCTCAAAATTGCGTTTTTCACGATTCTCACTCAAAATCATCTTTTTCATGATTTTCATTCAAAATTTCCTTTTTTGGAGAGTGCTCAGAATCGCAATTTTCATAAGTGCTCAGCATCGTGATTTTCATGATTTCACAAAATCGTGATTCTTACGATTGCTCAGCATCACGATTTTCTTGATCCCTCAAAATTGCGATTTTCATAAGAGCTAAGCATCGCAATTTTCAGACTCCCAAAATCGCGATTTTCACACAAAATCATGATTTTTCCAAAAGGTCCTGTTTGCCTATTTTGACCCCCATGAGCCTGAATTGACATAACTTTTTCATCAAAAGTCCATTTTTTGAGCTCTATAGCTCGTTAGGAAGCTCGTTTTGAATCCACACGGATAATTTGAAGCTCCTTGATTTTCAGATAGGATAGTTTGAAGTTGACCCTCAAGTGGGACTAGGAAACCAAGGGGACTCCAAAGGATTTTGAGCAATTCAAAGGGGAATTTTGGGACTGAAGACAAAGGTTATGAACTTGAGATTTTGTAGACACCTAGGCAAGGGTAGACAAAGCAAAAGATCTTCTGAGACTAGTGTCAACCATACAACTAAGTCTTGGGCACAACAACTAAGTGGTTATCCCTACGTACTAAGCTCTGACTCAAGTGACTCAGAAATGTCTTTTAGCATGGGGAAACCTATAGGGGGCTTAGGTACTGCCTATCTACAAACACCAGAAGGTCCATATAAGACACAATTGGAATATATTTGGACCAACCGATTAGGTGCTCGCATCTATGAGGACGGCCTAAGGCGAACAGTGGTCCAACTCAAAAATCCAGATCAACCCTTTGGACTTGAACACCCAGTAGTCAAGTTTGAAGAAGGTTCATACATTGATAAGGAAGGAACCATGTATGTGGTCACCAGCCTACCAGATAGGACAGATGAGTTTGGAAACATCATTCCTGAGAGTGAGATAGGAGACCTAGAGCAAGGAGATGTAGGACGAGAACCCAAGACTCCTAGAGATAAGTCAATTATGACCAGAGTGATCACTCCAGATTGGATCCCTCAAGACAACAAAAGCATATAACTATTCTTAAATAGAGAAACAGAGGAAGCCTTTTGGAGATTCAAGCCAGATCAACCTAGCCAATTGGGCATAGTCATCATCTACGAGTTCAAGGATCTGGAGACAACAGGCAAAGTTGTCTACCTGGATAACACATCAGAGAAAATGTTCTTGATATCAGAGCATGATAGGCATGCATATACGTGGCAAGATGAATTGATTTTCCCTCCACTAAGCTCCAATGTTTCCCATGGCCTCCAAGGAGTAGGATCATCCCAGGCTCATGAAACTCAACGAGAAAGAACTAGAGAGAGCTCTGAGATAATCTTTACACACAATGTGGGTAGAGACAGATCAAGACTGGAAGGTCAAAGACACGAAAGAGAGAGACATCAAGCACAAAAGCATCAAAGAGATGAACATGATTTTCCATCGCCTAGACCCTAAGAGTACCCAAGAACCCTTAGACCCTCTCAAGTGGTCAAGGCAATGAAGAACTACTTTGACGGTTTAGGAGATCTTTATGATCATGTGGCCGAGTTCAAACAAGTGTTACGAGCTGAACAGGTTGAAGACTTGTTCACTCAATTCAAGGCATTTATTTTAACTCTCAAGGGCACTACCTTAGCTTGGTTTCAACCCCTAAATAGTCAGAACTATCACGATATAGGTCAACTGCTAGAGGAATTCATTGTAGAATTTTCCAAGAGTGGTATTAGGCATAACACATCATCCTTGATCCACAGCTTCAAGAAGACACCCCAAGACACTATGCGACTAGCAGGAAGAAGGTTCAGACAATACATAGAAAGATGCCCTATGCTAGAATTACCCACGCCAGCCAAATAAGTGGCCTTGTTTTTAGATGGCTTACTAAGCATAAAGTTAAGATCATATGTGTACTTGAAAGAGCCTAGATCCATAGAAGAGTGTGTGCGGATGTGCATTGACATAGAATATAACTTGGGTGAGGAGTTAGGATTGTCCAAACTCTATAAGGATTCTGATAGTTCTACTAGTCATACTTCTAGAATCTCCAAGGAAATAGATGAGACAGCTGAGCAAGTCGCCAAGAAGCTAGGAGTTCAAAATAGACAAACACCAAGAGTCACTTCATTGAATTGCTATTTTACTTGCGGAGGGGACCACAAGGCTAACATATGCCCAACGCAAAACCCGAACATAAGAGAAAGGAATGCTCTATATTGCACTATTGAGAGGAAATACACGAACCATACGGCTGAAGATTGTCTGTACAATAGGCAGGCGGTTAGACAGAATTGTCAACAACCTTACCCATAGGGTAGGTATCAAAACCAATACCAGCAGCCATATTATAGGCCACAACAATAGTATCAAGGCACAATATACACCACAACCAATCCTAGGAAACCAACCGCCAGCCCCTGCCAATGTGATTCCAGTTAAGTATGCATTGGTAGACGAGAACCTTAATAGAGCATTGGTGCCACTAACCCCATTGGTCTCAGAAAATGACTCTCATGCTCATAGTTCAGACTACTCCCATGAAGGTAGTCCACATGCTTATTACATAGAGTCCCCTAAGCATAGTGAGATATACTCGTATCAATATGAGGCACCACCTATGGAACAAAATTGGGATCCAGAATACTCCAATGTCATGTACATAAATCCTAACCCTAGGCCCCAATTGAGACAAATGAGACCACAAGCCCCTAGAGGACCATGTTTTAGATGTCAAGGCAACCATTTCATTCGTGAATGTCCCCACTCACCTGCTCCAGTACAAGGACAGAACATCACATTACAAAGCTTTTGTCCTGTGTGTGGCAAAGAACATCTTCCGAGAGATTGTCCAAGAAACCTCTCTAGTGCACCCAAGGTTACACTAATTAATGTGGTAGGCTTAGTGGTCGATTCAAGTTCAAGTAGCAATAATTTGGCTCCTATACAGGTAGTTACCAGGGCACAAGCTTTAAAACATGATAAACCAGCTAAACAATCAGAGTCAAGTGAATCAGGAGAGCCCAGTAAGAGAAAAACAAGAATTTGGAAGGATACCAGGGAGAAGGCCAATCACAAGTGGAATAAAAAGTTATCGGAACTAGAAGAAAGCTTGAAAGATGCGAAAACAAAAATAGAAGACATTGCATCTCAAAGTCCCTCCAATGCCGAAACTCCATCCACACCACCTCATCCCACCCCACCACCCATTGTAAATAGACCACAACCAAGGTCTGTTCTTGCAGATCCAACCCCAGAAGGCTTGGACATGATGTTCAAGGCCTACCAGGCTCGACTTCAGGAAGGGCCAAGAGCTGCAAACCTAGACAAGAGTTACCCTCAAGCAGATTTAGAGATTAAACGGACAAAAATGTGCATGAAAATAATAGAACTAGCTCAAGCTATGCTTGAGACTAGTCAAAAGTTCAATCAGCCAAACTCGATCAAACCGAATTTTCATTTCCAGGGCTTACTGGAAAGATTAGAGTAGTTGGTAAACAAACCACAAGTTTCTTTACCTTCACAGGCTCAACCAGTTGTTGAGAGAGAAAGCTCTCCACCAATGAAAGCTTATGTTCCTAATTCCACGGATGTTGGAACACCTCTTTCAATTCAAGAGTACTCTCAAGAGTTCTTGCGGGAAATACAAGAAGAGAAATGGGCCAAGGAGAAGGGTAATTGTAGCTCAGTGATGAGTAGCACCTCCTTTAATGTCAATCCGGGAAGACATGAGGATGGTATGAAGACCTTGAGCAAGTGAAGGCACAAATGTGTGAGTGAGAAGCACGCTAACATGCACACACACACACACACGCGCACACACGGCAAGAACAAAGAGAGTAAGACAATGGAATCACTTCTATTGCAACAAAGTTCTCATACAAGCTCAAAACTACAAGAAGCTAGCCCAAAAATGAGCTCTCTAGCTCTATTTATAGTTTTTGCCTAGCTTTGGCCCTGTCCAGACCTAGTGTCCAGCCTAGTTAAAAATTAGGTTCCAGGGTTTATTTGAGGGCTCAAACGAGATCTAAAAAATATGAAAATTGGCAGGCAACTACTTCTAAGGCTCCTCAAGCTCGAGGACTCCTTGGCTTGTACAAAATGGAGCTACAAAAAGGTGAAAATGGTATTTACAGGGGTTTTTAGTGATGAGAATCACTTTAAAATGGTATTTACAGGGGTTTTTCATTCGTCTGATGCGCTCTAAGGCCTCTGCTTGTGCCTCTTCTCGAATTCATAATTCCTCCTCTTTACGTTGCTTAGCAGTATTGAGTTGACTTAGCATGTCCTCCGTGAGGGGTTCCTGATACAACTTGACTCTGCATCCGCTAATATAGTTTGGGAGAACATCACCTTCTAATGTGGCTAGTTGCACTGCTCCACTTGTTGAGATTCTGTTAATGATCATGGGTCCGTAGCCTCTCTTCTCCAGTTTCCTCGCATGTTGCTTCAATGTATAGACTAAAACTAAGTCGCCTGCCTTTAAACCTTTATCCTTAACATGGGCATCAAAGTATGCCTTCTATCGTTTCTTTGCTGCATATATCCCTGCAGCTGCCCTCAGTCTTGTTTCTCCTAATCGTTCAAGGTCAAAAATTCTAGTGGATAGTTCATGACCCGTCCATTCGTGTTCTTGTGCTACTTTCAATGAAGGTATTAAGAAGTCCAAAGGTAGCACGGCGTTTTGGCCAAATACCATCTGAAAGGGGGTGGCTTGGAGTACCGTTTTGTATGCGACTCGGTATGCCCAAACAACATGGTGTAGCTGTTTGTCCCAATCAGAGCGTTTATTGTCTACTAATTTCATCAGTACATTGCATAAGATCTTATTGGTGCTCTCAGCCTGGCCATTAGCTTGAGGGTGATAGGGGGCAGACTTCTTATGTACTACCAAAAATTCGTGGAGCAGATTTTCAATAACTTCATTCAAGAAGTGAGTGCGTCTATCGCTAACTAGCTCTATGGGTAGCCCGTATCTAGTGAATACATTCTCAAATAGAAACTTAGCTGTTGTTTGAGCATCGTTCTTCATTGTGGCTTTTACCTCTACCCACTTTGTGAGATAGTCTGTCGCAACAATGATATATTCTGCATGGGAACCCTTAGCTGGGGGATTAATAGGACCTACGAAGTCTATTCCCCACTTAGAGAATGCACGTCCACCCATCATAGGTTTCAGTGGCATCTCATCTTTACGTATAGGATATTGAGTTCTCTGACAGACATCACAACGTTTCACATAGGTATGTGCATCCATGTGAAGGGTCGGCCACCAGAAGCCCGCAAATAGTATTGCCTTGATCACCCGATCTGGTCCAAAGTGTCCTCCTGCTACACCTTGGTGAGCAGTGTCCAAGATCTTGAGATACTCACTCTCATGGACACATAGTCTCAGGTAACCGTCTTTACCACGTTTGTATAGATTATCACCAATAAGTGAGTAATCCTGGGCTTCTTGTTCTAAACTCCTTTTCCTAGCTACAGTCATGTCTGGAGGGAATGTTTTCGTCCTCAGGAAGGATACTAGTGGTTCACTCCAATCTGGCACTATGGACACTTGATAAAGAGTGGCATGTTCCACAGGTGGTTTAGTGCAGCAGATTGGGCATTCCTTGCACAACTTTTGGACATCAGCTTTCATAGTTGGCCAATGCACTCCGAGTCTCCTTAGTGTCTGTAGGGTTCGTTGTTTTGAGTAGTGTTGCTCTAATGCACCTACATGTGCTAATTGCAACCATTTAGCGTACTCATCCTCTTCCACACAACAAGCCAAGATCCCTTGATCTGTGTGCTTGTACATACTTCCTGCCATGATGTGATACTTTTGGGCTTTTACTACCTCTCTATCCTGCGTGTTTATTACTGGATGGTTAGGTCCGTATGTCAATACTGGCACTAACGGCTTAGCCCACTGAGGTATTACTTCCAAATTAAACAAGTAAGCATCAGGAAGGTCATCTGACACTCCTTGTGGGGCTTCTCCAGATGTGAGCCTAGAGAGATGATCCGCCCTCAAATGAGTCCTCGCTTTTCTCACCACAACCTCGAAATCATATTCCATTAGTAAGAGAAACCATCTTACTAATCTTCTTGTATTGCATGGCTTGTTCACGAGATATAGCAATGCCTGATGATCAGTAAAAAATTTAAACTTATTTGCAAGCAAATAGTGTCTAAATTTCTTAACTGCATATATCATGCCTAAGCCTTCTCTCTCAGTAGTGGTATAATTTCGTTCAGCTGCATTCAATTGTCGACTAGCATAGGCAATTGGAAGATCCATATTACCTTCACCAGTAGATTGTGCAAGCACACATCCAATGGCATAATTGGATGCATCCACATGAACATGGAAAGGCTTATTCCAATCCGGTGTGGTTAAGATTGGTGCTGAACATAATCGCCGTTTAAGCTCATTGAAGGAATTCTCACATTCCTCAGTCCACTCAAAGTTTGTCAGAAGTCCGTACATGGGCTTTGCAATGACAGCATACATGTGAATGAACCGGCGGTAGTAACCACAATGTCCCATGAAAGCTTGTACTTCCTTGACATTCCTTGGCCTAGGTAGCTCTGCTATGGCTCTCACTTTCTCTTCATCAGTAGATATGCCATTCTTTGACACTATGTGCCCTAGAATCTTGCCTTCCCTGACCATGAAAACGCACTTTTCTGGGTTTAGGCACACTTGATATTCTCTACATTTGTCAAAGATTTGTCTCAGTTTAGGAATATGGGTTTGTCTGATGTTGGAATGAGCACAAAGGTCATCAACATAGACTTCTAAATTCTTCCTCAGGAACTCCTTAAATACATGGCACATTAGTCTCTGGAAGGTAGCTGGTGCATTGGTAAGCCCAAATGGCATTACACGAAAGGCAAATATACCCCACTCTGTGGCAAAAGCTGTCTTATGCTGATCTTCTGGAGCTATGGCTACTTGATTGTAGCCCGAAAATCCATCGAGGAAGCTGTACACTTCCTTGCCTGCTACTCTTTCTAAGAGATGTTCTGTGATGGGAAGCGGATAGTTATCTCGAATTGTGGCTGCATTGACCTTCTTCAAGTTAATGCATACACGCAGCTTGCCATTCTTCTTGGGCACCACTACTATGGGGGATACCCACTCAGTGTGCTCAATTTCATAGATAAATCCAGCTTCAACCAGTCTATCTATCTCCTCTTTGATCTTGGCAGCGTAATTATCGTTATATGTATAGGGCTTTTGCTTAGAGGGTTTAGCATCTGAGGTCATGGGGATAGTGTGTGAGCATATGTCAGGGTCAACACCTTTCAAATCCTTGTAACTCCAAGCGAATACATCTCTGTATTCTCTTAGCAAGGCTATTAACGCATGCTCTTCTTCCTCTGTTAGGTCATGGCCTATGTACGTGCATCTCTCCTCTCCTTCTTCTAGGGTCATAGGCCGCTCCTGATTGTGCCTCCCGTTTAGGCATTCTTATCATGACTCTCCTGTCATCTATCTCATACTTCTTAAAATTTTCTGGGACCTCAAACAAAGATTCTCCCTCTTCTTGTGTGACTTCTCTCTTCTTTCTTTTCTTTCCTTCTTCCTTAGGAGTTACATGCGTGGCTAGCCTTACATCATTTGTAAGCTCTCCGTGCCTCTGGGGTTGAAATTCTACTTCATAGAAGTATTCTTCATCTGATGCAAAAGGTGGGTCCATAATGATTGACTCTAGATCGGAGTCGCTCGCATCCTCAAATGCATTAGGGCTAGGTTCACACTCTTCTAAAATTGCCTCTCCCATGATCGGCTCTATGGAAAAGACTGAAATGTCATAGCCATCCTCATCACAGTGAGGTGTCCATTGTTCCTCATTGATGGCTACATCCATGGTTGCTAGAATTTCTGCCCAGCCGTGCGGTTCAAATTCTTCGTCTGGAAAAACTACAGGTGCATAGGCTGGGTCTTGAATGGGTCTATGTGTTCCGTTTGCACCTATTTCTCTAGCCTTTTCTCTCTTCTCTTCCTCTACTGCTACTTTGCACATCCATAAGTGAGTGTCTTCATGCATCCATGAGGATCCTGATCCTATGGAATGCACTGATTCCATATCATCTTTGGCTCTATGGATGGGGTTCCATTGGATAGGAGGGACATCTCTATGAGAGTAATCTTTAAGATTCACTTTGGTCGTAACACCTAAGTGTTGTAGCTACAAGGAGTTGGTTCCCCAATCCTGTACCACTTGCAACTGTCGCATAAAAGGTCGTCCCAAGATCATCTCATAGGCATGATTTTTGCTGAAGTCACATATAGCAAATGTATGCTCAAACTCGACACCACAGGTGGTGAGAGTTATTCCTTCTAGCAATCCTAAGGGTCTCTCAATATGACCATCGGCCATCTGCAATTTCATTCTCGTTGGCCTGAGTGCTGGCTTGCCCCAACGCTTCCATAGGGAAGTGGTGGCAATTGCAACTCCTACACCTGAGTCCAAAATTGCCTTGGTGGTGTACTCCTGGTAGGTAATGGGAAGATAGGTATTCCCTTCTTCACCTTCACACATATCTCCTATCTTATCCAAGGGTATCTCTGGCACCGTCCTATGTGATCCTACCTGGGAATGAGGTTTCACTATCGCTGGTACTTGTTTGGCGACATGTTCCCATAATTCAGGTTTAACCTTGAGTAGCTCTTCTAACTTGAGATTGCACTGCACTTTAGTGTTTTTCACTACCTCTGTGTTCCTAGGTAAGACTGAGTCCTCATTTCGTACCATGACCGTGGGTGCTCTCATACAAGTAGACTTAGCCTCCCATGGGCCTGTGAAGTGGGGTAATTCTTGTAGAGAGTTAGACTCAAAGTCTAGTCTTTCCTGAGAGTGGGTGCTCTCCTGCTCCTCATAAATGGATGGGATGTCTTGTGGGAATTGGTCGCGTGCATCATCCACAAGTTCAATAGGAGGAGGGACTTCACTCTCTTTAGCCCATTTTTCTTCTTGAATCTCGCGTAGGAATTCTGGTGTGAACCGATTCATAGAAGATGATGTGTCTGGATCCGTAGAGTTAGGCACATAGGCTTCAGGCACATAGGCTTCCTGAGCAGGAATGCTTACTCTTTCACTTGCCTTGTCCTTGTGTTGAGAGGCGGGTTCCTTTTCTGATTGTGCAATCAGCTTCTCTATTCTTTCTAACAATCCATCAAAGTGCAATTGTGTCTTTGCTGAACTAGAGATGTTAAATAGGCAACTGGCTTCAAACATGGTCTGAGCCAATTCCACCATCTTAGCACAAATTTTGGTTCGTTCTAGCTCTAGTTCTGCTCTAGGGTAACACTTTTCATGATCAGTTACGTTTGGCCCTTCTTGGATTCTGGCCTGGTATGCTCTAAGCATCATGTTTAGGTCCTCGGGAGTGGGATAGGCTAGGACGGATCCTACTCTGGGTGGTGGGTGGGTTAAGGGTGGTGTATTGAAAGGTTGGGGAATGGAAGAAGGTGGATTGGCGGGTAAAGGGAGGGGTGGTGGAGGGTTGGTGTGAGAGTGGTTTTGAGATGCGAGTTCACTTATCTTTGCTTTGGTTTCTCTCAAGCTTTCTTCAAGTTCGCTCATCTTTTTTGCCCATTGCCTTTTCATTATTTCACGACTATCCTTCCAGGCTCTAGTCCTCTTTTTGGTTATGCTCTCTGTTTCACTCACCTCGGGGCTCTTTTCCTGACCAACACCTTGGTTTTGTTGTAGTGCTTGGGCTCTTGTGATTACTTGCATAGGTGCAGTGGAAGTCACACTCCCTGTGGAGTCTACAACTAACCCAACAACATTGATAGGAGTGATTTTAGGCATGTTATTAGGGTTCTTTGGGCAATCTCGTAGGAGATGCTCTTTTTTGTAGTCTTGACAAAAACCCTGAATTGTTACTGGTTGAGGTTGTGTAGGGGCAGGCAGTGGACAATCACGTATAAGGTGATCTCCCTGACATCTGAAGCATGGTCCTCTAGGAAATGGGGGTCGTACATGCCTAGGTTGAGGTCTAGAGTTGGGGTTTGTGTACATGACATTGGCATACTCAGGCTCCCCACTATTTTCACTTGGGTCCTCATAATAGTATGACTCGTTATGCTCGGGTGACTGCATGTAGTAAGCCTGTGGGCTATCAATATGTGTGGAGTCAAAACTATGGTCACTTGGATCACTGTCTGATAGCAATGGGGTGACTGGGACTATGGCTCTGTTCGGATTTTCTTCAGCAGATGCATATTTCACTAGGATCACATTGGTTGGAGCAGGGGGTTGCTGCACTAGGACTGGTTGAGGTCTCTGCTGCCCTTGATAAGGTGGCTGATAAGTTTGCTGTGGTCTGTTGTATTGTTGTGGTGGGTACTGATTCTGGTATCTACCCTGTTGTGGATATGGCTGAGGGTAATTTTGCCTAACAGTTTGTTTGTTATATGGGCAGTCTTGTGCAGTGTGGTTGGTGTACCTGCGCTCTATGGTGCAGTACTGGCTACTAGGATTCGCCTGGGGTTGGGCCATAATGGGACATACATTTGCCATATGGTCACCGCCACAAGTGTAACACCGCTTAACTGGGGCAAATCTCGGAACTTGTTTGCTAGAGACACCTAGTTTTTGAGCTACCTTCTCTGCAAGTTCCTCAATGGATGTGGATTGACCAGATGTGAGGCTACTAGAGCTATCAGAATCCTTATAGATTTTTGATAGTTCTAATTCCTCACCTAGATTGTCCTCAATGTCTATGCACATACGCACGCACTCTTCTATCGTTCTGGGGTCCTTCAGATACACATATGACCTGAGCTTGGTGCTCAACAATCCATCTAAGAACAAGGCCACTTGTTTGGCTGGTGTGGGTAACTCCGGAATAGGGCATCTCTCCAGGTACTACCTAAATCTTCTTCCAGCTAGTCTGACCGTCTCTTGAGGTGTTTGTTTGAAGCTATGAATTAGTGAGGAAGTGTTGTGCCTGATTCCACTCTTAGAAAACTCAATGATAAATGCCTCTAAGAGCTGGTCTATGTTTCGGAAATGCCTCTCATTTACTGGTTGAAACCATGTAAGGGCAGTGCTCCTAAGGGTTAGACCAAAAGCATTATATTGTGTGAATAGGTCCTCTACCTGTTCAGCTTTCAATACTTGCCGAAATTCTGCCACATGGTCATAAGGGTCTCCCGTGCCATCGAAGTAATTCTTCATGGACTTCACCAGTTGAGTTGGTCGCAGGGTCCTAGTGTGTTCTCTCGGCCTTGGCAAAGGAAAATCTTCAGCATTCCTTTGATTCCATGGGGTTCTATGTCTCTCAGGTTCCACTCTATTCCTTTCCGTTCCCGTTCTTTCTCTTCCCAGGGATTTGGCAAAACTTACCTCAGGTTTGTCTCTTCTTCTATCTCTTTGAGCTCCATGAGCTTGGGAGGTCCCAGCTCCTTGGTGACCAAAGGACACATTAGACCTTGGTTGGGAAAAAACAAATTCACCCTTCCATGTGTAGGCATGTCTGCCATGCTCAGTGACCATGAAGATTCTCTCTGATGCATTGTCTAGGTAGGTTACTTGGCCTGGGCTATCAGGGTCTTTAAACTCATAGATTGTGAGGGCACTCACTTCCTGAGGTTGAGCAGATTTATATCTCCAAAAAGCCTCATCGGTTTCTCGGTTTAAAAGCAGATCTATGCTTTTATTATCCTGTGGAATCCACTCTGGAGTCATGATTCTGGTCAAGACAGATTTACCCCGGGGAGTTCTCGGCTCTTTCTCTAAGTTCCCTTGCTCTATATCACCCATGTCGGTCTCCGCAATCACATTTCCAAACTCATCAGTTCTATCAGGAAGAGTGGTGACTACATATATAGTCCCCTCTTTATCTAGGTATGCTCCATTCTCAAACTTGACTACTGGATGGTCTAATCCATGGGGTTGATCCGGGTTCTTAATATGGACCACAGATCTTCTCAGTCCGTCTTCGTAGATGCGAGCACCTAGACGATTCGTCCTGATGTATTCCAATTGAGTCTTGTAAGGTCCCTCTGGCTTTTCTAGATATGCCACCCTAGAACTACCTACTGGTCTCTCCATGTGATAGGACATCACATAATCACTTGTTTTTGATCTGGGAGTGTATGGGTAATCACTCAACTGCTGGGCCCAAGACCTGGCAGTGTGATTGACAGTAGCTTCAGAAGATCTGAGGCTTTGTTTGTCTCGGCCTAAGTGTCTGCCTGATCTAAGGTTCATATGCCTGATTTATCTACCCCCTTGGACCCAAGCACACTCTCGTTGCAGGTTAATTTGCACCAATCACTTTGTTCTTTTGAGTTGAATATTATGTTTATGATCTTGTCTGAAATGGCGTCGTCAGGAGTACTTAAGTGAATTTCGCACTTGATAAGTGATCGGCTCCAGTTTACCTTCTGTCCCTTAGGGTTTTCGCACTTAAGACCTACTTAATTCTTGCACTTGGTTGGTTAATTCTCTTGGACTTGATTCGTGCCTAACGTTGCCCTAATTAATTACCACACCTAAGTCGTACTTAGCCTAGGCTAGGAATTGACAAAGGAGGGTTGAGAGATCTTCCAACCTCAATTAGCTGGTTGACTAGACTGCTACACAAGCCCAGGAAGCCTTCTCCCAAGCTTGGTACTCACCCCTGCTAGCTTGCTTTGGATTGCCTTGAGTGCCCACAATGTTCCTGCAAAAGCTCACCAGTCAGTATAGCTCTATTACCACAAGTAATTGACAGACACACATCAATATTTGTAGTCCCCCCTGGAGTAACTCACTGTACCCCCTCAATCTTAGGACCACCTAGTCTCACCTAAAGGCCGACTTGAAAATACATGTTCTAAAACTCCATGTATGATTCTACAAAAAACCAGTCAAGGTCCACGTAGGATTTTCAACAAGCTTTCCAATGAGACCAAAATCTCATTAATCGGAGTTCGTATGGTGAAGTTATGACCATTCAGGCACTTAGGGGTCCAAACAGGCTCTCAGGGTTCAGGAAATTCCTCCCTGGTTTCTAGGTCTTTTGCCCACTCCTAAGGCTCTTATATCCTCCCAATGTGTCCAAGATTAAGCCCAAAGATACCTTAATTCAGTCAATTAAATTACTCTAAATTTTCATGCGTTAAGCCCATGTATCGCGGTAGGTCGGGTCGAAGTGTCGCGATAGCTCGTGAGTGTCGCGATAGCTCGTGAGTATCACGATAGGTCGTGAGGTGTCGCGATACTCCCATGTGTCGCAATAGCTCGTGAGGTGTCGCGATTAGCTCGTGAGGTGTCGCGATAGCTTGTGAGTGTCGCGATAGGTCGTGAGGTGTCGCGATACTCCCAAGTGTCGCGATAGCTCGTGAGGTGTCGCGATAGGTCGTGAGGTGTCGTGATACTCCCAAGTGTCGCGATAGGTCGTGAAGTGTCGCGATAGCTCGTGAGTGCCGCGATAGCTCGTGAGTGTCGCGATAGCTCGTGAGTGTCGCGATACCTCGAGGTGTCGCGATAGCTCGGGATATGGTGAATTTTTCAGTTCTGTCTAGTGATCCTAGGAGCTCTCAGCCTGCGCAGTGTCGTGGTGCACTTAGAAACGCGATTAGTCGAAGTTTGCGAAGTGTCGCGATAGCTCGAGCTCAATGCCTCGGGGCCTGTGCAGAAGGATTCTGTA
The DNA here is from genome assembly GCA_020310875.1 of Ceratopteris richardii. Taxonomy (NCBI): domain Eukaryota; kingdom Viridiplantae; phylum Streptophyta; class Polypodiopsida; order Polypodiales; family Pteridaceae; genus Ceratopteris; species Ceratopteris richardii. Next base: position 32,267,236 of record CM035418.1, on the reverse strand, counting down.
CCTGCTGAGCTTGCTGGAGATGGTGATGGAGCTGGTACCTGCAAGAACATGCAAAAAATACACAAAAACAAGCACACACACTCGCTCTCTCTCAAACTCGCACACAACAAATGAGGGGAATGACAAGGAAGAGGGAATATGTAGTGGAGAAGGCGGTGGAGGTGGAGATGGAGAAGGAGGTGAAGATGGAGATGGAGATGGAGAAAAATCAGAAATTTACCGACTACTTACCATTCCAACGCGTCCTCTCTACGTCTTACCATCACACGCTCGTCCTCAAAGCTCGAATCCCCGGCAACGGTGCCAAAATTTGGTGTAGCTCAGTGATGAGTAGCACCTCCTTTAATGTCAATCCGGGAAGACATGAGGATGGTATGAAGACCTTGAGCAAGTGAAGGCACAAATGTGTGAGTGAGAAGCACGCTAACATGCACACACACACACACGCGCACACACGGCAAGAACAAAGAGAGTAAGACAATGGAATCACTTCTATTGCAACAAAGTTCTCATACAAGCTCAAAACTACAAGAAGCTAGCCCAAAAATGAGCTCTCTAGCTCTATTTATAGTTTTTGCCTAGCTTTGGCCCTGTCCAGACCTAGTGTCCGGCCTAGTTAAAAATTAGGTTCCAGGGTTTATTTGAGGGCTCAAACGAGATCTAAAACATATGAAAATTGGCAGGCAACTACTTCTAAGGCTCCTCAAGCTCGAGGACTCCTCGGCTTGTACAAAATGGAGCTACAAAAAGGTGAAAATGGTATTTACAGGGGTTTTTAGTGATGAGAATCACTTTAAAATGATGTAAGGGTTTTGAAAAAAATGAAGGGTTGCCTTAGTGCTAGATTTGCATGTGTGTCCATACTTGCTTCTTCCCGTATACTGTCAATAGTAATCCCCCTCCTATTCCTGAGATTGATGATCTTCATGATTAATTTCCCCAAGACATTCCGTCTATCTATGGAGACCAAATAAAGCAACAAGAAGATGAAAGATTAGATTTTGAATCTAATTCTTTACAAGATTTGCCACAATTCACAAGCCCATGGGAGTGTGAATCCCTCCAGATCAGAGATCCCACTATACTGGTAAGAAACGAAGACTCAGTGGTTCCAAGGAACACCGATGTCGTGAAGAACACTAAGGTTCAATGCCATCTCACCGTAGAAGAGCTGCTCAAAGTAAAACATGAGCTATGGAATCAGGTGAAGGACCAGGTTCCAGAAGTTGATTCCAAAATGCCAAAAGCAAGCTCTAAACAAAAAGTTCTAGTGATACCTCTCGATAAAATAGGAGACATGAGCGAAGGTGAAGAAGGTAATACTTATCTTCTGATCACCTACCAAGGTTACACAACCAAAGCAATCATAGATTCAGGTGCTGGTGTTGCTATTGTGACCACCTCCTTATGGAAGCGATGGGGCAAACCCACATTAAGACCAATTAGAATGAAGCTTCAAATGGCAGACGGTCATTTTGAAGGACCTCTAGGATTACTCGAAGGGATAACTCTAACCACTTGTGGTGTACAGTTTGAACACACATTTGCTATATGTGACTTTGAAAAAAATAATGTCTACGAGATGATCCTAGGAGGACCCTTCCTACGACAATTGCAAATAGTACAGGATTGGGGAACCAACTCCTTGTATTTACAACACTTAGGGGTCACCACCAAGGTCAACTTGAAGGATTACTCCTTCAGAGATGTACCACCCCTATAGTGGAATCCTATCCACAAAGCAAAAGAAGATTCAATCTCTGTCATTCTGGAGGTTCTCCTGACCCATCCTGGTTGCATGAAGATACTCATTTGTGGATGTGCAAGGTCGTAGAGGAAGAGGAAAAATGCTTAAAGGCAAGAGAAGAAGGAACTTTGCCAGGAGATAGACCAGTTAGAGGCCCAACCTACACACCGATGATCTTTCTAGATGAGGAATTTGAGCCTAATGGCTGGCCAAAAATCTTAGCCACCATGGACATTGCTGTCAATAAGGAGCAGTGGACACCTCATTGTGATGAGGAGGGTTATGATATCTCTGTATTCATGTGTCAGCCCTTGTTAGAAGAATGTGATCCTAGTGAGGTCATATAAGAAGAAGAGAATGACGATGATCTAGAGTCCATTGTGATGGATAGTTGCTTTGACTCAGAAAAGCACTATTTAGAAGACATAGGAGTATATAACCAAAAGGAAGAGGAACCTCTCACAAGCATTAAAACGGTAAATTCAAAGGATGGAGTGAAAGTAGTCAGAAGAAAAAGAAAAGAAAAGCAGTAAAACAAGAAGAGGAGGAATCATTGTTTGAAGTACCAGAAAACTTCAAGAAATATGAAGTTGAAGACCGAATAATTTTGGTACGAATGCCTAAAAGAGAGGCCATCACAGGAGAAGCATATGACAATAAAGAAAAGACCAAAAAAATTGTTGTAACCATAGAAGGGAACAAAGAGCGATGTACGTACATAGGAGAAGACCTTAGTGCAGAAGAAGAAATGGAGCTCGTAGCTCTATTAAGGGAATATAGGGATGTGTTTGCATGGCACTATAGAGACTTGAAGGGAGTAGATCCAAAAATTTGCTCTCATACAATCCCCATGACTGCTGACACCAAGCCCACCAAACATAAGCCATACACATATAATGACACTTATGCAGCTAAAATAAAAGAGAAAATTGATAGGTTGATTGAAGCTGGATTTATCTATGAGATTGAGCATACTGAATGGGTGTCCCCCATTGTAGTGGTGTCCAAGAAGAATGGGAAGTTGTGAATATGTATTAACCTTAAAAAAGTTAATGCCGCTATGATCAGAGATAGTTATCCGCTTCCAATCACGGAACACTTATTGGAGCGTGTTGTAGGCAAGGAAGTTTATAGCTTTCTTGATGGATTTTCAGGTTACAATCAAGTAGCCATTACCCCTGAAGATCAACACAAAATGGCTTTTGCCATAGAATGGGGAATTTTTGCATTTCGTGTCATGCCATTTGGGCTCACAAATGCACCTGCAACATTCCAAAGGCTCATGTGTCATGTCTTCAGAGAGTTCTTGCAAAAGAGCTTAGAAGTATATGTGGATGATTTATGTGCCACATCCCTGAGCTCAGACAGATCTTCAACAAGTGTAGAGATTATCGAGTTTGTCTGAATTCAGAAAAGTGTATGTTCATGGTTCGACAAGGGAAAATCTTAGGTCACATTGTTTTTAAGAACGGAATATCTACAGATGAGGACAAAGTTAGAGCCATAGCAGAATTGCCGAGGCCTAGGAATGTTAAAGAGGTACAAGCCTTTATGGGCCATTGTGGATATTATCATAGATTTATCCACCTGTATGCAATCATAGCTAAGCCTCTTTACGCCTTGTTAACAAATTTTGAGTGGAATCACGAATGTGAAAATTCCTTCAATGAGTTGAAGAGACGATTGTGCACAACACCAATACGGACCACCCCAGATTGGAGTAAACCATTCCATGTCCATGTAGATGCATCCAATCATGCAATAGGATGTGTGTTAGCACAACCCACAGGTGAAGGAAATTTAGATTTACCCATAGCATATGCTCGCAGACAGCTAACCGCAGCTGAACAAAATTATACCACAATTGAGCGAGAGGGTTTAGGCATGGTATACGCTGTGAAGAAGTTTAGACACTACTTATTGGCCAACAAATTCAAGTTTTTCACTGATCGTCAAGCTTTATTATATTTGGTCAATAAACCTTGCAATACAGGACGATTAGTAAGAGGGTTCCTCTTACTAATGGAATATGACTTTGAAGTTGTTGTTAGGAAAGGTAGAACCCACCTCAGAGCAGATCACCTTTCTCGCATTAATTCAGGAGAGCCACCACAAGGAGTGACTGATGAACTACCTGTCACTTATCTGTTCAATTTAGAAGTTGTTCCTAAGTGGGCAAATAAGTTGGTACCTGTCCTGACCTTCGGACCCGCGAATAAGAATGTGAAAACAAACAAAGATGAAATTGTAAGATCACAAAACTATCAAATATTGGCAGGAAGCATGTATAAACAAGATACAGAGGATGTATTACCTTTTTGTGTTGAGGATGATGAACATAGTAGTTGGTTGCAACAAGCTCATGAAGGATTGCTAGGAAATCACTATTCTAAACAATGAACATTGCAGAATCTGGAAAGTTTAGGAGTGTATTGGCCTAGCATGGACAAAGAAATACACGAATGGATTAAGAATTGTCTAGTGTGCCAAGAGAAACCCCCAGTGGAGCATGCTACCCTTTACCACATATCGTTAATTCCATATTGGAGTGCTCCATTGGTAGAATTCATGAGATCGCGGTCATTACCCAAAGAGGCTAGTCTAACAAGAAGAAGAAGCATGGAGCAAGAGGCTCAAGACTATGCCTTAGTTGGAGACAAGCTATACCGGAGAGGAAAAGATGGTTACCTAAGATTATGCATTCATGAATCAGAATATTTGAATGTCTTAGAAACTGCACACAATGGTGTTGCAGGGGGACACTTTGGGTCTGATCGAGTAATCAAGACCATTCTATTCTCAGGACTTTGGTGGCCCACTCTTCATATGGATCCACATACCTATGTGAAGAAATGTGATACATGCCAACGTGCACAATATCCGATTAGAAAAGAGGAGATGCCTTTGAGACCCATGATGGGAGGACGTGCATTCTCAAAGTGGGTTATAGACTTTATACATCCTATTAACCCCCCAGCTAGGAACTCCCATGCAGAATATATCATTGTAGCCATTGATTACCTTACTAAGTGGGTAGAAGTAAAAGCCACGACAAAGAATGATGCTCAAACAACGGCTAAGTTCTTATTCGAGAATTTGTTCACGAGATATGGACTACCAATAGAGTTAGTGAGCGATAGAGGCACACACTTCTTGAATGAAGTCATTGAAAATCTTCTCCAAGAATTCTTGGTGATACATAAGAAGTCTGCCCCCTATCATCCACAAGCTAACGGACAAGCCGAAAGCACCAATAAGATCCTCTATAACGTATTGACAAAACTGGTAAATAATAAACGCTCTGATTGGGACAAACAACTTCATCATGCTGTTTGGGCTTATCGAGTTGCCTATAAAACGGTACTCAATGCCACCCCATTTCAGATGGTCTTCAGACAGAATGTGGTGTTACCATTAGATATCCTAATCCCTGCTTTAAAAGTAGCACAAGAGCACGAGTGGAATGGACATGAATTGTCATCCAGGATATTTGATTTAGAACACTTAGGTGAGACGAGGCTACGAGCGACAGTAGGTATCTACGCTGCAAAGAAAAGGGAAAAGGCAAACTTTGATGCACACATCAAGGATAAAGGATTGAAAGAGGGAGACCTAGTGTTGGTTCTAAAGTAGCACGCTTGCAAATTGGAAAAAAGAGGATATGGACCCATGATCATTAATAGAATTTCCACTAGCGGTGCGGTTCAATTGGCTACTTTAGAAGGTGACATCTTGCCAAACTATATCAATGGTTGTCGAGTCAAGCTATATCAAGAACCTCTTACAGAGGATATGCTAATGAGACTCAACACTGCTAAGAAACAAAAAGAAGAAGAGTTGAGAGTCAGAGAAGAAGCACAGGCAGAGGCTAGAGAGCGCATAAAGCAAGATAAGTTAAGGAGAGTAGGCCTAGATGTTAACACAAAAGCCCCAAAATATCACATGGACATGTGCCAAAAATCAGGCATAATTACTTCTCAAATAGTCAACCGACATCCCTTCATGACCTTAGAGGTAGGACACAAAGAGAATGTAAGGACTGTGAGAGCATTGATTGACTCAGGTGCAACAACTAGTGCCGTTAGACTCTCATACTGCCAAGACTTGCAGTTGAACATCAATCCCATAGAAGCCTATCTCATAGGATTGGGAGGTGTGGAAAGCCCTTGTTTGGGCGAGGTGGAACTTCTGATCTACCTTCAAGATGTTCCAATGAAAGTCAAAATGCTAGTATGTCATGATGAGGACCTTACAGAACCACTTGTCTTGGGTCAAGATTGGATTTATGACCATGCAGTCAACTTGAACCTAAGAAGTCAACTTCTTCAAGTTTGGGTCCAAGAACAATGCTTTACATTAGAATTAGAGAATGGCATGCTCACAAATCCAGAAGTCACACCTTCTCGTAGTTCTCCTAGGACTAATCTTAGCAAAAAAGATGTTGTATGTGTCAAAAGCTTTATGTTCCAGGAGAATTCAATCATGGAAGAACATGCTCAAAGACAAGCGGACTCCTCCTCTTGTGCAAGGACTAATGCTGCCACCACAACTCAATCAACAAGGCAAAAAAAACAGAACGTGCCAATTGCTATATCAAATAGACAAAGGGATTTCAAGAAGAGGGTAGTTTCGGGCATGAAGCAGATCTGGGTACAAAAAGGAGAGCAACCACCAGTCTTTCCACAACAATTCCCATCTAGGCAAGCCAACCATGCCAAAAGAAGAACCAAGCAACTAGGACAAGTTCAACCACAAGGTATCCGACAAGTTTGGGTGCCTAAGAAATTAGTTGCAGCTCAACAAGGACAATTACAAATATGGGTACCCAGGAAACTCTTACATCCACAACAACCTATGCTCTCCCATATGCAAAAAGTCTCAACAAAGAAGCCAAGGTGAGGCAAAGGTCAGAACCAAACACCAAGACCAAAAGCAGACCAACTAACCTCTTCAACGCGAGTCAGGTGACAAGCCACAAAGGTATGGGTTTGGAAGCCAAAAGCATCAGCAGCCCCTACAAAACCAAAGAGCCAACCACAAGGGACACAAAATTCAAGAAACCATCCAAACAGGAAGTGGCCAAAGGTGATCACTTCGCAGTCAAACACCCTTCTCAAATGGATCCCATAAGGAGGAATAATCTGTTATTATCTCAAGATCCAAGGGTGACCTCCAATAAAGATGGCATCAATTTCCGCAAATAACATCGAAAGCCTCGATGAGCAACAACCATGTGCTCCTTGCACAACCTTTTCTTTTGCACCATTTCGGTCATGCATTCCTAGAGTATGCATTAATATAGGGCCACATTACACGGTCGTGCATAGACACATTTGAGAGTCCCAGGCACAAGAGCGCATTGATACATGTAAACTATTTTTTTGATACTAACCTTTGTCTTCTTGTTTTGTGACATTGTTTTGCAAAAAAAAAAAAGAGAAAGAAAGAAAGAGAGAAAAGGCAAGTGCTTGTTCCTAGGTTTGGCTCATGGAACATGAATGAGTCATGCTTGGTTGAAGGTGGAATCCTTGATGATTGGGCATTTATCAACTTGGATAGAAGCATGTCTCGGCTAATCGACGATATTATTGCTACCTTATCTAGTAGATGTCCAGAACTTGGCATGAACATGGCATCCACAACTATTGTTCTCCTTTACCACGGTAGGAGGCCAGATCTTGAAGGTCCGCAACTCGAGTGATGATAAACTACTATATGTATGAGAGCATCCAAGGCGATATCTACAAGAGGTAGTTCTGGTACCCTGCAAATCCTTGTATGTATACTGGGTGAGAAGACTCCTGCTTATGGTGAGCTAAAGAGAATATGTGAGACTAAGCTTGGTATAGTTATCCATTGCTGTTTGTCAAGGAATATAAAGAAATTAAATTCTCAGTATTTGGCAAATGTTTCTTTGAAGAGAGGGGATAGGACCAGGTGCTCGAAGAATCTCTCATCTGTGGACCATCAACTAGGGCATTCATCGATAACGATAGACCAACCAATGGTCCATCACAATGACGGGTGTACAAGACAAAAAGATCCGCATCGACTGACCATTCATTGTGGTAAGACTCTCCTACTTGGGCCACATTATAACCATGATAGATTAGGAAACCTCTTCATCAGCATACCCTTGGGCACTTCGCTCAAGCCCTCCAATTTTTGCACCATAATTCTTCCAATGCATTTTCCAAATAAGCATACATAAGGTCACACTACAAGGCCGTGCACAAGGCACATGCTTTCTTCAACCCATGCACTAACACACTTACCCATCATCCACTATGGGTTATGAGTACTTCATCACCAATAGATTAGGAGATTTCATTCATGATTGCTTAAGGCAATCAATGGTACAAATTAAAAACCCTAATTAACCCTTCAGAATTGAACACCTAGTGGCCAAATTCAAAGAGGGTTCTTATATTGATAAGAAAGGAACCATGTATGTGGTTATGAGGTCACCTAATAGGACGGATGAATTTGGAATCATCATTCTTGAGTCTGAAATAGGACACATGGAGCATGACAATATTGGAAAAGGACCTAGGACACCCCGTGGTAAGTCCATCCTATCAAGGATAATCACACCAGAGTGGATTCCTCATGATAATAAGAGCATAGAGCTTTTATTAAATAGAGAGACTGATGAAGCTTTCTGGAGATTCAAAACAGATGAGCCAAGTGAGGTAGAAAGAGTAATAATTTATGAGTTCAAAGACCCAGATGCCCCAAGAAAGGTAATCTACTTGGATAACTCCTTTGAAAGTGTTGTTTATGGTCATGGAATATGGAAGACACACCTACACTTGAAAAGGAGAATTTGTATTCCCTACACCTAGATGACGTGTCTCATAGTCAGTAAGGAGTGGGATCTTCCATATTCCAGGAAATCATAAGGGGGGAACCACGGACATCCTCAAAGTAAGATTTGTGAACCCCTATGGGAGAGAAAGATCAAGTTTAGATATAGATAGAACAATTCAAGAGAGAGAAAGAGATCGGAGGCATTGAGACCTATTCAACTCGAAGTCAATGAAAAATTAACTTGATGGAACAAGAGATCCATATGACCATGTAGCCAAATTTAGGAAAGTGCTAAGAGCTGAACAGGCTGAGGATTTGTTCACTCAGTACAATGCCTTTGGTCTAACCTTAAAAAATATAGATCTAACATGGTTTCAGCCATTGCATCAAAGTTAATTTTAGGACATCAAACAATTACTAGAAGCATTCATCATGGAATTCTCCAAGAGAGGTATCAGGCACAACACTTCATCTTTGATCCATAGCTTTAAATAGACACCTCAAGAAAGAGCCAAGCTAGCAGGACATACATTTAGGCAATACTTGAGAGATGCCCCGTTCCAGAGTTACCCATGCTGGCCAAACAAGTGGCACTGGTTTTGGATGGCTTACTAAGTGCAAAGATACAATCACATGTGTACTTGAATGAACATAGTACCATAGATAATGTGTGCAAATGTGCATAGATATCGAGGATAACCTAGGAGATGAGTTGGAACTTTCAAAGATCTATAAGGATTCAAATAGTTCTACCAGTTTCACTTCAAAACCTTCAACATCAGCTGATGAATTAGCAAAAAAAGTAGCTCAAAAGTTAGGGGTCTCAAGCAAACACATCCCTAGAATGGTTTTAGCAAAGAGATGTTATAATTGCAGATGGGACCACATGGCCAATGTTTGCCCCATCATGAATCAAAACCAAGGGAATGTTAATGATCAATATTGCACAATAGGGAGAAGGTACACTAATCACACGATGCAGGATTGTTTTTACAACAAACAAGTGGTTAGGCAAAACTACCAACAACCAAAACTAGCAACAACCATAGCAACAACAAGGAAGGTATCCAAACCAGTATTAACAATAGACATACTCTAGATCCCAACAACCTTATCAACCCCACTATCAAGCTCAACAGAGATTGAAATCGGTATTAGGGCAACAACCTCTACCCCCTGCCAATGTGATTCTAGTCAAATATGCTATGGCAAAAGAAAACTTGAATAAAGCCCTAGTACTTGCAACCCTACTAATTTTCAAAAGTGATCCTAATGCTCAAATCTTTGATTCAATGCACGTAGATAGCCCTCCAAATTATTACATGGATTCACCTAAGCATAATGAGGAATAAACCTACAAAGCACCTATGGAAGCAAGCTGGGAGCCGGAATACTCAAACATGATGTATACCGATCCCAACCCAAGATCCAAACAAAGGAAGATGAGACCCCAAGCACCCACAAGACCCTGTTGTAGGTGTCAAGGAGATCATTTCATTCGTGATTGTTTACTTCCTCCATAAGGGCTACCCTAATTAGTGACTATTCAAGGCTTTTGCTTTAATTCTATGAAGGATCATCTATTAAGAGACTGTCCTAAGAATTCGGCCAATACTCAAAAGATTACACCGGTTAATGTGATTGGCTTGGTTATAGATTTTAGTGGAAGTGTGGCCACCACAACCCTGCTACAAGTAGTGACTAGAGCCCAAGCACAACAATAGACTGTAGGAGTAGATCAAGAGAAGAATGAGAGGCCAATGAGTTAGACAACATAACTAGAAAAAGAACTAGAGTTTGGAAGGATAACTGAGAGAGAATGAAAAGACAATGGGCAAGAAAGATGAGTGAATTAGAGGAAAGCTTAAAGGAAATGAAAAGAAGATTGATAGGGATCGCATCCCACACACACTCTAAAATTTCACCTTCATCATCTCATCAAGATCATTCATTAGTACCATCACCACCGAGAGCTTGATCAATCCTAGCAGATCCTACTACAGAAGACTTGGACATGATGTTCAAGGCTTATAAGGATCCACTTCAAGAAGGACGGAATGCTATAGAGCTTGAAAAGTACTATCCTAGAGCGGGCCTAGATATTGAGATAACCAAAACTTTACACAAAAATGGTGGAACTAGCTCAGGTCATGTTTGATGCAAGCTATCTTTTCAACCACAATAACTGAACAAAGTCCCAATTACACTTTGAAGGACTATTGGAGAGGTTAGAATGATTGATAGCTAAGCCTAAGACTTTAGCTACACCAAAGACTTAGAGAAGAAGAGGTGAAACGCTAAGCTTACCCCCCTAAGGAAGTTTACGTTCCTAATTCTAAAGATGGTTGAATTCCATCTTGAGTAAATCACTATGCACAAGAGTTTTTAAGAGAAACTCAATAGGAAAAATGGGCCAAGGAGAGCAAGGATGCTCCTCCTATTGAGATAGTGGATGACCTCCACGATCGATTCTCTCAGGACATTCCATCTATCTATGGAGAATAGGAAGATGCACAATCCTATGAGCAACTAGACTTGGAATCCAATTCCTTGTAGGAATTACGTCACTTTACAAGTCCATGGGATTTCAAGTCTATTCACATGAGAGCTCCCACAATTATGGTAAGCAATGAGGAATTAGGTCTACCAAAGTACATAGAAGTAGTGAAGAACACTAAAGTGGAGTGTCATCTCACTTTAGAGGAACTCCTAAAAGTTAAAATTGAACTATGGAAACACATAGCCAACCAAGTGTTAGAAGTAGCTAAGCCACAATTGCAGGCCAAATCTATTGGTGCAAATATCCAAGCCTTCACATTTGGCTAAGCTTGGAAGAAAAAATGTGCAACTACTTGATGAAGCATGTGAACCATTGCTTGTAACCATTTGATCATTTACCACTTGTAAAAGGTTAAATCATTGAGAATCTTTCAAGAGCCTTGTATCTCGTGGAGTTAGGAAGCATATTAGTTACGAGTTTTTCATGAGAGAATATCTCCTAGATCAAAGGAATCACTTTTTAGTGGGAGCCAAACTTGAATTCAAATTCAAACTTGTAAGAAGATTGTTATAAAAGTACTTTGAAAATCTCACCGCCTTGTGGCCTTATCTTGGAGCTCTTTCATTGATCATTTGTAGAGATTGAGTAGCTTACACCATAGCCTACTCGTTCCACTATCATCGGGCATCATCATAATGCCAGTGATCTTGTAAAATCATGTGCCATAATAGATATACTTCATTGATCATCTCTATCTACTTCTCTGCTATGAATACTCAGAATAGTGGACTTTGCATGATCATATCTTAGTGATTTATCAATCATTTTGCATGATATATAGCTTGTTGGAATCAACTTAAAGTTTGTTTTATGCTATAAAAAATTCAAGGCATTTGGTTCATCCAATTGGGAGAAATTGTCATTGAAGTTCTCACTAGTCATATACTGCTAAATCCCTAAAAAGTCGGGGGTAATCCTTGGATGGTAAATTGATTTCTCAGTGCATAGTTTGTTATTTTAGATGATTCCACTTGTAATCACTAGCTATCTAAGCTAATTAAACTCCCTCAAAAGGAATTTAATCAATTGCTATTGTATTGTGAGCACTGAGCAAAAGAACCAACAAGTGTGTGGACCAAAATAGCAAGTTTTGTGACACTAGCTATTTGTGAAGTAGTCTGTTTTGATTCAATGGTTTGAAAGATCAACTCCAAAGTACATAGGTACTTTAGTAGTGTCATTTGCAAGAAAAAAGGGCCTACTACATAACTCTGAAGTGAAATAGGGTAGGTACAAAGCAGGTTTTTGCACTACCACCTCACTTCCTTGAGGTATCCATCCATCTCTTTGAACAGTGGTATCAGAGCAAGTTAAGGTAAAATGGGAGATGGTTTCCCTTCTTGTATTGACAAATTGGACAGGAATAGTTATCCAGCATGGTCCTTGAGGATGAAGACCTATCTACAAGGAACGAGCCTCTATGGATATATATCAGGAGATGAGGAGATGCCCATATTCAGAAGCAAAGGGCAACCTACAAGAGAGGAGCTAGAAAGACTCAACTCATGGTGTGCCAAAGATGCTGTAGCAAGGTCTTATCAACTTAACTCTATTTCTTACTTCCTTCTTCCTCACATTAGGAATTGTAAAACTTCCTAAGAGACTTGGGATACATTATCTTCATACTTTTCTTCCAATACAAGAGCTAGAAAAAATCAATTGTGGATTGAGTTTACCACTCAAAGGAAGCAACCTAAGAAGAATGTTTTAGAGTATGTGACCAAGGTAAAAGATGTAGCTGATCAATTGGCAAGCATAGGAGAGGAGATTGAAGAAGAGAAAATAGTGAGACAGATAATCAATGGCATCAAGGCAGATGATAAGTGGGAAGCTCTAACAACTGCTATGAACCTTTACATGGACATGCAAATTCTTGATCTTACCACTCTCATGGGACAACTCTTTACCCATGAAGCCAAGCTCAACAAAAATGGAGAACCATATGAGTTTTGGATAGATAGTGGAAAAGGGTTTGCAGGTTAGGTTCAACAAATATGGAGCTTTTGTGGAGGACCCCCAACATGGATTCAAGAGAATTGCCAAGGGAGAGAAAACAGGTAGATTGTTTACATTTGAGCTTGAGGATACTAGAAACATTGCACTTTACAATTATAAGGATCAAGCCTTGTCTGAATTAGAGATTTGGCATAGAAGATTAGGGCACATTGGTGAGAGAACCTTGAAGCAGATATGTAAGCAAGTTTTGTGACACAAGCTATTTGTGAAGTAGTTTGTTTTGATTCAATTGTTTGAAAGATCAACTCCAAAGTACATAGGTACTTTATTGGTGTCATTTGCAAGAAAAAAGGGCCTACTACATAACTCTGCAGTAAAATAGGGTAGGTAGAAACCAGGTTTTAGCAATTCACCTCACTTCCTTGAGGTATCCATCCATCTCTTCCAACAGTATCGCACAAAATAGTGCCAAAAATACCCTTGGATAAGATAGGAGATATGAGCAAATGAGAAGAAGGAAACACCTATCTGCTTATCATTTATCAAGGTTACACAAACAAATCTATTCTAGATTTAGGAGCTGGAGTTGCTATTGCTACTGCTTCCTTATGGAAGCTATGGGGCAAGCTAGCACTCAGGCCAACGAGAATGAAATTGCAAATGGTAGACGGACATATTGAGAAAACCCTACGGTTACTAGAATAGATAACTCTCACAACTTATGGTTTGGATTTTGAACATACATATTCCATATGTGATTTGGTAAGAATCACATCTATGAGATGATTTTAGAAAGAACCTTCATGAGATAGTTGTAGATAGTGCAGGATTGGGGAACCAATTCCTTGTATTTACAACACATAGGGATAACTACTAAAGTTAATCTCAAGGATTATTCTCACAGAGATGTACCACCCTTGCAGTGGAATCGGGTTCATAGGACATTGGATGACACAGAGTCGGTGCACTCCATATGATCAAGATGCTCATGGATGCATGAGGCCTACCTATGCACCTATGGTATTTCTAGATGAAGAATTTGAATCCCACTATTGGGTAGAAATCCTAGCCACAATGCATGTCACTATCAATGAGGAGCATTGGACCCCCCATTATGAGGAGAACGTCTATGACATCTCGGTTTTCACCATAGAACCTCTAATGTCTTATTTGGTTCTAGAAGAATGCGAGCCTAGTACACAAATAATAAATGAAGCAAGTGATTAGGATGATGAATCCATCATCATGGAACACGTTTTTTATTCCGAGGAAGAGTATCTTTATACGGTAGAGGCTAGGAATTAGGAACTTGAAAGATACAAGCCTGAAAAGAAATTGACAACAACAAAAGATGCCACAAGTGAGTAGAAGAGAGAAAAAAAGTTTAGCCACATTAGAAGAGGAAGAATATTTATTCAAACTACCACAAAATTTCAAGAAATATGAAATTGAAGACATGAAAGTTATGATAAGAATGCCCAAAAGAGATGCACTAGCAGGAGAAGCCTATGACAATAAAGAGAAAACCAATAAAGATGTAGTAACCATAGAAGATGGTAAAGAAAGATGTACATACATAGGTCACGATTTAAGCAAGGAAGAAGAACATGAGTTGATAAATCTATTGAGAGAATATAGAGATGTGTTCACTTGGAGTTATAAGGACTTGAAGGGAGTAGATCCAGATATCTGTTCTCACTAAATTCCCATGTGATTAGAAGCCAAACCTACCAACCAAAAATCTTACACATACAATGATAATTACACAACCAAAATCAAAGAAGAAATTGATTGCTTGAAAGAAGCAGGATTTATCTTTTGACAAATGTAGTCAACACCAAGTCTGCTTGAATCCAAAAAAGTGTGTTTTCATGGTTATGCAAGGCAAGATTCTAGGACACATAATGTCAAAGAATGGGATTTCAACTGATGAAGATAAGGTTACAACCATCGTAGAGCTACGTAGACCAAAGAGAAGTACAAGATTTCATGGGACATTGTGGATATATAACGTTTTATCCACATGTATGTGATAATTACAAAGCTTCTATACAACCTTGTAACCAATTTTGAGTGGAAAGAAGAATGCAAAAACTCTTTCAATGAGATCGAATGATGATTGTGTGCAACATCAATCTTGACTATGCTAGATTGGTGTAAGCCATTCCATGTTCATGTGGATACTTCCAATTATGATATCGGATGTGTGTTGGCACAACCCACAAGTGAAGGAAACATTGATTTTTTCATTGCTTATGCAAGTAAACAATTGAATGCACTAGAAAGAAACTATACCACCATAAAGAGAGAAGGATTAGGCATGATATATGTTGTCAAGAAATTTAGACATTACCTGGTTGCAGATAGGTTTAATTTTTTAATGGATCATCAGTCTCTACTCCACCTTGTGAACAAACCTTGCAATACGCGCATATTACTAAGATAGTTTCTCTTACCATGGAATACAATTTTGAAGTAGTTTTTTGAAAAGGCAAAACTCATCTTAGAGCGGATGCCATTTCCCAAGGATGAGAACATTCCCTCAAGAAATGACATTAGTAAGAAGGAGGACTCTAGAGAAGTGGGCTCAAGACTACACATTCACTAGAGATAATCTATATAGGCATGGAAGAGATGGATACCTAAGACTTTGTATTCATGAAAGATAATATCTCAAGATCTTAGAAAGTGGACACCAAGGTATGGTAGGAGGTCTCTTTGGACCTGGCCAAGTGATCAACATGATATAATTTTCAGGTCTTTGGTGGCCTACCCTTCATATGGATGCTCACACCTACATGAAGCAGTGTGATGCATGTTAGAGAACAAAGTATCCAATACACAAGGATGAGATGCCACTGAGACCCATGATGGGAGGATATGCATTCTCCAAGTTGGGAATATACTTCTTTGTTCCTATTAATCCCCTAGCCAAGAGTTCCCATGCTAACTATATCATTATTGCAATGGATTATCTAACTAAATGGGTCGAAGTAAAGGCAACCAAGAAGAACGATGCACAAAAAATAACAAAGTTTCTATTCAAGAACATATTTATGAGATATGGATTGTCAATAGAGTTGGTAAGTGATTTTCGTACCTACTTCTTGAACGAGGTCATTGAATACTTGCTACAAGAATTCATGGTCATTGACAAGAAGTCTGCACCTTACCACCCGCAAGCCAATGGACAAGCAAAAAGGAAAAATGAGATCCTATGGACTATTTTGACTAAGCTCGTTACTAAGAAATAATTTGATTGGGACAAATAGCTCCATCACGCTATTTGGGCATATAGAGTGGCCTATAAAATAGTACTCAAGGCCACCCACTTTCAGATGATATTCAGCCAAAATGATCTTCTACCATTGGATTTCTCGATACCCACTCTGAAAGTGTCACAAGAGCATCAGTGAACTGGCCATGAGCTATGATTTAGGATCTTCAATATAGAACAATTAGGAGAAACTAGATTAAGAGTAGCTATAGGAATATGTACTACAAAGAAGAGGCAAAAGGACTATTGTGATGCCCATGTGAAAGATAAGGGCCTAAAATTGGGAGACTTAGTCTAAGTGTAGACATTAAAGCAACATGCTCGAAAGTTGGAGAAGCGTGGTTATGGACCTATGATCATCAACATGATATCAACAAGCAGAGCTGTCCAATTAGCTACCTTAGATGGTGAGATACTATTGATATATTTCGATAGTGATGTGTGTAAACACATTTATGACTCCTGAGGCACTTTTTCCCTCATTAGAAGGTTTTTTTCCCTCACCTTGTGCACGTGGCTATAACCCTAATGGGTTACTTATTCTTGTGTATTCACTTGGTAATACATTCAGTATTGCGTTTCGTGCTCCAAGATTCTTCTTCTTCCTTGTGTTGTTGGCATGCTTCCGTAGACCTTGAACTCCAACAATTGGTATTAGAAAAAGTCACCGCTTCATCTAGGGCATCATCGACATCCCTCGAGTCATAGTCTCAAAATTGCACAAAAATTGGTGAGCATACTCATGGTGATTAGGAGTTCAAAATGGCTTTGCATTATGGTGATGAAATTTTGATATGAGCTCATTTCGGCCTCTGCATGCACTATCATAGCACTTGTGGAGGAAATTTTGTCCTTTTGTGCCAAACATATATACAAGTTTCGATTTAGAAATACAAGTGCCTCTAAGTCTGCTACATATTTAGTAGAGCTTGACATGGTAATTCTGTTCAACTCTTTGAGATACAGTCATTTTTCTACATTAGGATATTTTGGCCATTTGCCATGGCTGAAACAATGATGAATATTGTATGTTGGCTGTTGAGGACAAGTTGGATGGTAGTAATTACCCATTGTGGGCATATATGATGCATCATGTATTGGTCGTCAAAAGGACTGTGGAATATTGTGCAGGGTATTGAAAAATACCCTACTACACTTGCGAATATAGTTAGTGAAGGTGATGTAGATGGCCTTGAAGATGATAATCTTTAGGTTCTTGTTCATGATGCCGTTCTTACTGCACCTACTATAGAGCAACTTTGTTGGGATGGAAAAGATGCTTAGGAACATGCATTGATAGCTTTTTCTATCAAATGTGCCATTATCCCTCATATTTGCTTTTGCAAAATAGCAAAGGATGCTTGGGATACACTTACCACTTTTTCCTAAGAAAGAAATGAGACTCATGTTGCTTACCTCCAAAAACAATTCAAGAGTGAGCACATGAATGAACGAGATTCTATGGACAAATTTTTGACAAAGATCAAATATTTGAAGGAGTAGTTGCAGATGAAGTCTTGCCAGATAGCTCACTTGTGCAAACCATTCTTAATGGTCTTTGAGATTCATATCAGAGTTTTGCTTCTACTCTTTGGTTGATGATGAAGAAAAATCCAAATTCCTTAACATTTGAGGATTTAGTCTCTATTTTGTTGTAGCAAGTTCATTCCAAATAGAACATGTCCATTATGCATGTTGCAGATCAAGCTTTGTTAGCTAGTGAAAAGGACAAAGATAAATGGAGCTCATCTACTAGTAAGCAAAAATCTGCTAATGGTGCACGATCAAAGAAAGAAGACAAAGATAAGAAGAAAACAGAGAAGTAGAAGCAATTTTGAAAATACTTTATATGTCATGTCTGCAAAAGAGGTCCCTACACCTAAAATAGAGTCTGCAAATCTTGTGCAAAATGAAGAGTGGGCATTTAATATTGTTTGCAATTATGATCCATGTTCTAATGAATAGTGTATTTCTGTAGTAGACTCAGATGTTCGAGACTTTGATAGTAGAGCAACAAAACAACTTCGTAGCACAATTTCTTTAGTTCACTTTAGCCTACTCCTATAGGGAACAATATTACATGTGCCAACAACTCCTCATATCCTATCATGGGAGTTGGTAAGATCATTCTAAGTACTATTGATAGTGGTTCTTTCACATTATCAGATGCTTTATTTGTGCCAAGGATCAAGAAAACTTAGTTGTGAGTTTCATCATTAGCCAAGATCAGCTTGGTTGCCAAAGTGTTGATGAGAGATATAAAATTCATGATCTCTCAACCCAAAACTTGAGGCACCTAGTAAACATGTTTGTGAAGGCTGTATTTTGGGCAAAATGGAGCATTCCTTCTTCCCAAAAGATGGTTCAGTGTGAGCTACTCAAAAATTGCAGCTTGTTTAGAATGATGTTTGTGGTCCTATGTAGACACCTTCTTTTGGGAACTACCTTTACTTCTTGAATTTTATTGATGATTTTCCACGCATGCATAAGTGTATCCATTGAAAGAAAAGTTTGAAGTGTTTATGTGTTTCAAACTATTTCTTGTTTTGGTTGAAAATTTGTCAACATGTAAAATGGGCACCCTCCATTCTGATTGAGGGGTGGAATACATGTTTTCATATTTTAATGCATTTTTGGATGAAGATGGGATAAAACATCAATGTATAGTGCCATATACACCTTAACAGAATAGAGTTGCTGAAAGAAAGAATAGGTCTCTCATGGAGATGGTGAGGTCTATGGTCAAAAGTCAAGTTTTACCACATAACTTCTCACTTGAGGCTATTAGGTGTGCATCATATGTATGTAATTGGTTTCCCACCAAAGCACTACACTCTATCACTCCATATGAGGCTTGGCATGGTCGCAAGCCACTTGTTTCTCATGTGGGTGTCTTTGGTTGTCTAGTATATGCATTAGTGCCAGAACAACAATGCAAAAAATTGGATGATAAAGCAATAAAATGTATTTTTCTTAGGTACAATTCCAGAAGCAAAGGCCATCATCTATAGCATCCATATAATAAACGCATTGTGGTTAGCCGTGATGTTGTTTTTGTGTAAGATGAAAATCGAGCATTACTTCCATGTACTAAGGAGACATCGGTTAGGTCCAAAGATGTGTATGACGCTTTGCCGGCTCTCTTTATAGGCGGACAATCAAGTGCTAGTCCAAACAAGGCAATTTCTCAGCCTTTATAGGTTCCAGATGATGATGCAGATCATTTTGTTTTTGATGCACATTTACATGATGCACTTGTTGATGAGAGGGGTGATATAGAGGAGGCAAAATCTATGCCTAAATGGCTAGTGAAAACTTTGTAGGATAGCAAATTAGATGAACCTCTATCATATCATACTCGTTCAGGCTCTCATAGTTCTTCTTTTGCATCAAATTGCTATGCTATGGCTACCTCTAGTCTTTGTGATGAGAATGAGCCTGTTTCTTTTGATGAAGCACAAAATTAAGAAAATTGGATGGGTGCTATGCAATCAGAATATGATGCTTACATGAAGAAGTGTATGTATTTCAGCCCCATGGTTTTGTGTAGAGAGGGCATGAAAACCAAGTGTGCAAGTTGAAAAAGGCATTATATGGTTTGTAAAAAAGCACCATGTGCTTGGTATGAAAAGATACATGCCTACCTCATTGCACATGGTTTTGAGAATAGTCCAACTAAGAGCTCCTTATATGTTAAGTGTGCAAATGATGTGCTTTTGATCATTCTTGTCTATGTTAATGACATGTTGCTCACTAGTCTTAATGAAAAGCATATTTCTGATTTTAAGGCTGGTTTGCATGTCTCTTTTGAGGGCATTTGCATCATTATTTGGGCATTTCATTTATGTAAGTTGATGGCAGAATAGCTTTGTGTCAAACAAAGTATATTGACACATTATTGCAGCATTTTGGCCTTGAAGACTACAAACCTATTGCTACTCCTATGGAAATAGGTTTATGGTTGAGTCTTCATGATGTTGGAGATACATTTGATGTTGTTCTCTATCAATAGGGTGTTGGATACTTGATTTAATTATGTATAACTTGGCATAATATTCAGTTTAATGTCACTTAGATGAGCAAGTCTATGCATTGCCCAGATGTCAAGCATTGCTAGGTGGTTAAGCACATCATGCTTTTTTTTACTCTAAATGGGCTAGTGGCTATGAAACTTGTGTGTCCACTATTTTTTTTTCATGCTTGGTAGCTCATGCATATCTTGGTTGATAAAAGAAGCAACTTATTGTGGTCAGTTCTAGTTGTGAGGCTGAGCATAGGACATCTTTCATAGTGATTGTTGAGTGTGTGCGGCTCGGATGCCTTTTGGCTTATCTGGGTGTTGGTTAGTCTTCTGCCACCACCATCTTCATTGATAGCAAGAGCGCATAGGTAGTTCTGAGGAACCTTGTGTTCCATTCTCCCATAAAGCACATTGAGGTGCATTATAATTGTGTCAGGGAGAGGTTCTCTATTGAGGAAGTTTGAAGCTTTCCACAAAGCTTTGGGCTTACTTCCTTTTGTGGATTGATCTCTTTCCACATAGCTTGACACTTCCTTATACATGAGTGCTAGCTCCTTGTTCAACACATTACTCCCAGGGGGTATTTGTTGATATATTTTGGTACTGATGCGTGTGAACACACTTAGGACTATCATGGCACTTTTTTCCCTTGTTAGGAGGTTCACCCCCTTGTATATTTCCTATAACCCTAATAGGTTACTTATTCTTGTATATTCACTTGGTAATACATTTATTATTGTGTATTGTGCTCCAAACTTCTTCTTCTTCCTTGTGTTGTTCATGTGCTTTGGTAGCCCTCAAACTCCAATAGATATTAGAAAGTTACATCAGTGGTTGTGGAGTGAAACTTTACCAAGAACCTTTGACAAAAGAGATGGTAAGTTGACTCACCAGAGCCAAGAAACTTAAGGAAGAAGAGAAACAAATACACGAAGAAGTGTAAGCAAAAGCCTTAGAACATATCAGATGCATGAAGTTGATAAGACAAGGTATAGATCAGCCTAGGCAAGTTACTTACTAGACACCAAGGTATCATGTGGTGATGTGTCAAACCAAAAGTGTCCCATATCAATGTATAATCGATAGACATCTTTTTATTACCATAGAGTAGGACAAGGTATGGGTGCAAAGACTATCAAGGCCTTGATTGACATCCTCCTCACAATAGTATGTGTATGTGCATGTGCATCTATGATTGTGAATTAAAATCAATTATGATTGTTTGACTCAACATTGATTCTTACTTCACAATAGTATGAGTATGTGTATGTCCGTGTATGATTGTGAATTAAAATCTATTGTATTGTTTGACTCAACGTTGATTCTTACTTCACAATAGTATGTGTTTGTGTATGCCCATGTATGATTGTGAATTAAAATCTATTGTGATTGCCTGACTCAACATTGATTCTTACTTTAGGATAGTATGTGTAAGTGTATGTGTGCATATGATTCTGAATTAAAATCTATTGTGTTTGTGTGGCTCAACATTGATTCTTATTTCACAATAGTATGTGTAAGTGTATGTGCATGTATGATTATGAGTTAAAATCTATTGTGATTGTCTAATGAGCATTAATTCTTACTTCATAATAATATGTGCATGTGTATGCATGTATGATTGTGAGCTAAAATCTATTGTGACTATGTGATTTACAACATTGATAAAAGATTGATTACATGAAGAAGTAGAAATATAATCAGATAGGTAGATAAATACATGGATTAATAGATTTAAAAATTTAAGAGAGATTTAGAATACTTTGTATATATTCTAATATATATATTAAGTGCAATGTATATATTATTTGATTTTGTTTTATGTTTTCTTTTTGTAGATATAAATTCTTCATTAAAGGAAGCATTATGGGAAAGGGAAAAGAGTGCTTATATGTGATTATTCATCAAGAGGGTAAAACTGTCTCCATAACACAATGCAAATGTTGTGGACATCGTTATGTAGGCAAATAAAATGAAAGATGAAAGAGAATCTTCTTAGTATAGGTAATAATGTTGCAGGATGCTCTAATCTAGAGAGCGATATATAGGTACATTTTGCAAGTTATGCAAACAAATGTAAATCCCAAGGTAGATAAAAAATATTTAAAAACATGAGTAGTTCATAGTACTTTCAAAGTAGTCCAAGTGGAGGGCAAGAACGAGTAGATGTATGACAATAGAGGATGCTTGTGATATTTCTACTAAAGTATCACAAACTATTTTCGAGAATAATGAAGATATATCTACTTGATTTTCTCTAGATATATTAAGAAAGAGTAGACCATGTAAATCTAGTAGAAATGATTGATCTGATAATGTGTCACCTAATATTGATCCTACTAAATCACAAAACACAATACATGTAGATTTTGAAAAGCAAGATTTTCTTGAGCTTCATCTTAAATGGACTCCAACATTTTTAGCATGTGGGATTCATTTGAATGTTATTCGTAATCCTACTTTTCAAAGATGCTTTGATGTCAATTGCACCAAAAGGATTTACCATGGAAGATTACAATAAAATGCAAACAAACCAGTATGTAGATAAAGTGAAGAAAATTATTGAAGCTATTTTAAAATGAATGGTGCTCGATTATGTACCCATCTATGGATTCACAATAGCACTAGATGGATGAAAAAGTTTTCAAAAGAAGCCATTGATTAATGCCATGGTTAAATTTCCAAAGGAAATCATGTTTTTGGAAGTAGTTGATACTTCTCTTGAGGAGAAAAGGTCAGCTTTCTTTGTAAAGATATATGAACATGCCATATCTCACATGGGTATAGTTCCAAGAATGTCAGTGCGATAGTGATTGATAATGCATCTAATTTTCAACATGTCAGAATTGCAATACAAAACAAGTATGAATGCATTGCATGGATTCCATGTGTGGCTCATACAACAAATCTATTATTCAAAGATATATGTAGATTATCTTTCATTAAAAAAAGTTTGTTAGATGAAAATCATGTGGTCAAATTTATTTGAGAACATCAATTTTCATATCGCTCTTTTGTTCAAAATCTCTCAATAAAGCACTTCATATCTTTTGTGCTAAAAAAATTGCAACATCTTATATTTTGCTCAGTGGATTATCGGACATCAAGCCAATGCTTGTAGAAATGATCACGGATCAAGGATGGGAGGCATGGCTAGAGACATATCCTTCTTATGGAATTGTGGCTTTGAAGTCTATGTCTCTGATACCGTCACAAATTTTTTAGTGTAATCTTGAGAAAATTGTTGGTATCACTAAATCTTTTGATGATTTTTTGATACTTATAATTTTGTGATAGGAAATATTTATTGGATTATGTCAGAAGCTATTCAAAAAGTGAAAGAATTCAATCATTTTTCATCATGAGGAAAAACACAGATTGTATCATTAGCAAAGAAATAATGGACGCAAATGCATACTCATTTACATGGAACAATGTTTGTCTTGGATCCAACATTTCAAAACAAAACAGAGACTAACTCCTCAAATATTAAGGCATTTGGATTGGCTTTCATCATATGTTGAAGAATAAAAGCAAAACTCTGATATGAATATGGAAGACCATTCGGAACAGTCTGCACAAGTGACTATCAAGCAAGACTTCATCAGAAATCAATTGTTCCTTCAAATATTTGATCTTTGTCAAATGATTGTCTATAGAATCTCCTTCATTCCTATGCTAACTCTCCAACTATTCTCGGAGGTAAGAAATAGTACCCTCATTTCTTGCCTATTATAAGGTGGTAAGTGTATCCCAAGCATCCTTTGCTATTTTGCAAGAGTGAATATTAGAGATAATAGCATGTTTGACAGACAAAGCTATCAATGCATGTGTGTGAGCATCTCTACCATCCCATTGAAGTTGCTATGTAGCAAGTGCAGCAAGAACCATAGCACGAATAAAAATTTGTAGATCATCATCTTCAATGCCATTTGCATCACCTTCAATAGTTGTATTTGGAGGTGTAGTAGCTCATTTTTCAACACCTTGCACAATATTCCATATTCCTTTTGTGGCCAATAAATGACACATCATATATTCCCACAATGGGTAATTGCTACCATCCAACTTCTCCTCAACAACCAATATACAAAATACATCATTGCTTTCAGCCATGGCCATTGACTAAAACATCTTGTTGCCAAAAAATGATTGTATCTCAAAAAGTGGAACATAACTACCCTGTTAAGCTCTAGTAAACTTGTAGAAAACTTTGAGGCACTTATACTCCTGAACCGAAACATGTATATATGTTTGGTACAAAAGAACAAAATTGCTTGCATAGGCACTATGATAGTGCATTCATAGACCAAAACAAGTTGATATCAAAATTTTAGCACCATAGAGGGAAGCAATTTTGAACTCCTAATTGGGCTAGGTATGCTCATCAATGTTTGTGAGATTTTGAGACTGTGACCAAAGGGATGTCAAAGACACCCAAGATGAAGCAACAACCTACTCTGATACCAATTGTTGGAGTTTGAGGTCTATAGAAGCATGGAAACAACATAAGGAAGAAGAAGAAGCTTGGAGCACAACACACAATACTGAATGTATTACCAAGTGAATGTAGAAAGATATGTAGCCTATTAGGTTTATAGGCATATATCCAAGACAAGGGAAAAAAACCTCCTTAAGAGGGAAAAAAGTGCCCCTATGGACCTAAGTATGATCACACACATCACTACCAAAATATATCAATAAACCTATAGCAAACTTTGAAGAGCTTGTACTGGAAAATCGAAACCTATATATATGTTTGGCACAAGAGGAAAAAATTGATTGCATAGATGCTATGATGGTGCGTTTGGAAGCTGAAAATGAACTGAAATAAAAAAATCAATGCCACAAAATGAAGCTATTTTGAACTTCTAATTGCCCTAAGTATGCTCACCAATTTTCATGCCATTGTGAGACTTGTACTAGAGGGGTATTATGATGCCCTAGATGAAGTGACAACATGCTATGATACCAATTGTTAAGGTTTGAGGTTTGTGGGAGCACACAAACAACACAAGGAAGAAGAAGAAGTTTGGATCACAACACAATACAAAATTTGTTACCAAGTGAATGCACAAAGATAAGTGACCCGTTAGGGTTGTAGGCATATATACAAGCTGGGGAAAAGAACTCCTAAAGAGGGAAAAAATTTATGCACTAATCCCACATGTGTTCACACACATCACTACCAAAATATATCAACAAAAATATTTTGAAAAATACCTTTTTCTTGTAAGGCTTGCGTCATAAGGTTGTACATTGCAATATGCCCATTTCTACTGATGCTTGCTTTGTTAGATATTGTTTGGAAATTTTGCACTTTGATAATATCATTCAACTTCTCCAAGAACTCAACTTGAATAGCAACCCTAATGCACTTTCCTATGGGTGTTTCTATAGTGTCCTATTAAATACACTTTGTCCCCTTAAACAAGAACATAATAAGTCTTAATTCCTAAAAATTGGGGATCATTACAACGCCAGTGGAGAGTTCATTTTTTTTGCTAATGGCCTCCTTGAAATTCACTCATACACTAACTAGTCACTTTGAATCATGTTGATACCACAAGTATGAATGAATTTCATACATGGTTATCATGCCCAAGGTTTTCATTTTCACTACAACATATGAGGGGCATATACGAATGGAAATACATGGGTGGAATTCAACCCTGACATCGGTATATGCACCCATATACATGTCAGTACAATAACGGCAGTATAACTGTTGGTATAAGTGCTAGTATATGCACTCGTAATAGGCCATAACCATCGATACGCCGGTATATTTTCACCAATATATGTGCCAATACCTTTTGCAAACTGACAGTATAATCAATGGTATGCATGTTGATATTATATTCACTGGTATAAGTGTCAGTACATCAATGGAAAAAGCATCAGTATGTCCCTGGACATACCGACACTCATACTGTCACCTACACCGAGGACCATAGTTGCAAAATTTTTTTTGGGCAGAGTGTGTTGTCTCTTGCAGCAACAACATTACCATGTTGTTTTGTAGCAAAAGACAATACACTTTGCCCAAAAAAAATCAAGTACATGTGACATGTACTCTAGTGGTTGCTGATTTAAGGTTTAGATGATCAGAGACCAAAAGATGATTCGATAAAGCAAAACACATTGTCAAACATAAAAGAGATATGTAGGAGCAGAATAAACGATGAACCATGTACAAAAGAGATATTCCATAAATGAACCATGTACAAAAGAGATATATATTCCATAAATGAACCATGTACAAAAGTGTGGCAAACCACTACCATATATGAGACAAATACAAAATGTGGTAGACCACTACCATATATGAATCAAATACAAAATTGTGGTGCACCACTGCCATATATGGGCCAAATACAAAATTGAGGCACACCACTACCATACACATTCCTAGAGGGATCAAAACATCTATATCTGCAGTCCTACAACAAAAGCACATTCATGAAATGAGACAAATTGACATGATATTTATAAACAACAACTAAAAAACACCAAACCAAGTTTATAAGCTCACCCCATCATAGTGTAGCTCCCATGAAATGACTACACCATGTCCCACGAAGTCCTCCAACAATGCAACCAATCCATGACGATATCCATAAGCCACCTCTACTCGTATTGGAGGATGATCCACTATCAACTCCTATAACAAATATGCACAACATTAGATCAACATACATGAAGTGCTTAAAATAAGCAAATTCAATCATCAAAATGATACTTACAAAATTGTGATGCATAGCATCATACCCGTTGCTACCCAAATGTGATGTTCCGATCGTATTTAGACATGTGGTTGTTGCATCTTACTGTTGATGATATCCGTCAGGAGTCTACTTTTGCTCATCACGAATCATCACCCACTCCTAAGCGTCTAACCATACATGCTTCAGTAAGCCTCCTCTGAAAGCATCACGAGCCTTTGATCATCAATGGGACATCACCTCATGTGTCATGTGCTAAATCCACCCTGAGTTGATAACAGGGTGCCTAGATGCTGATCGATACTCATGATAGATCACCTTTGTGATGTAATTTTTGTGATCCTTGTCATATTCACTCTATTTCACCATGACAAAGTGTCCAAATTGCATGGAGCATAGTTATCATATCCGCTAATGCATGGCCTTTTCGATCGCATCCATCACCGGAGCTCCATCACATATACGATACACCTTAGAGTCATCATGGTCATGAGCACCCCAAGGTGTACGTGGTGTACTATGTGTTGTACCTACATCTGAGGTACTTGCTCTAGGAGTAGAAGTGGGTGAGACAATGTTCGTTGCACTACCTCCATAACATTTAACTCCTCTAGAGCCACCTATAGATCCACCTTTGGAACCTGCTCCTACAAAGCATGACCTTGATCGATGGGACGGACTAGAGGGACCAGCACCTGTATCGCGTTGAGATGTTGAATGTATATATCAACTGTTGGAGCCACTAGGGGATGGCTGAGAAGGCAATCATGGTAGATTCATAAAGCCAAGAGTACATCTGATGGGAGTAGTCCTACCAAAGGGAGTACCACTAGTGGGATTCCCGCCAAAGGGAGTACCACTAGTGGGATTCCCACCAAAGGGAGTGGCACCAGTAGGAGTGCCATCCATGGGAGTGAGGCTGGGGGAAGTGCCACCGCGAGCGATCCAATACTGTGATGTGACGGCCATATAAGTGGGAGCTGCCTGAGATATAAACTCTAAGAATTGGTCCTTTGTCAAGGAATGTGGAGTGACTGAAGGACTATTTCCCATCGTGCTCTACAATAGAAAACTCAGATAATTAGCATACGATAATAACGGTAATACAAAAAAATAGTAGTGTATAAAAAAACTTAGCAAAATAAATAAACATAAATTAGTACATACAAGTGTGTTGATATATTTAGGTAGTGATGTGTGTGAACACATTAGGACCGTCGGGGCACTTTTTTCCCTCTTTAGGAGGATTTTTCCCCCGGCTTGTATATATGCCTATTGCCCTAATGGGTCACTTATCTTTTTACATTCGTGGTAACACATTTTGTATTGTGTGTTGTGTTCCAAGCTTCTTCTTCTTCCTTGTGTTGTTTGTGTGCTTTCATAGACCTCAAACTCCAACAATTGGTATCAGAGTAGGTTTTTACTTCATCTAGGGCATCATCGACACCCCTCCAGTCATAGTCTCATAATCACGTGAAATTTGGTGAGCATACTCAGGGTGATTAGGAGATCAAAACATCTTCGTTTTGTGGTGCTGAAATCATGATCTGAGCTTGTTTTGACCTCCGAATGCACTATCATAGTACTTGTGCATGCTATTTTGTCTTTTTGTGCCAAAGATATATACAAGTTTTGGTTCACCACTATAAGCGTCTTGAAGTCTGCTACAAACTTAGCAGAACTCAATTGGGTAGTTCTGTTCAAGTTTTCAAGATACAATCGATTTTTTGCATCAAGGTATCTTAGTCAATGGCCATGGCTAAAAGCAATGATATATTCCATATGTTGGTTGTTGAGAATAAGTTGGATGGTACGAATTACCCATTATGGGCTTATATGATGCAGCATATATTGATCGCAAAAGGACTGTGGAATATTGTGCAAGATGTTGAAAAACATCCTATTACACCTACAAATACAGGTACTGAAATTGATGTAGACGGCATCGAAGATGGTGATATTCTGTAGATCCCCATTCGTGCTACGGTTTTTGCTACACCTAATAAAGATCAAATTTGTTGGGATGGCAAAGATGCTAAGGCACATGCATTGATAGCCTTGTCTGTCAAACATGCCATTATTCCTCACATTTGCTCTTACAGAACAACTAAGGATGCTTGGGATACACTTATCACTTTATACCAAGAAAGGAATGAGGCTTGTGTTGCTTACCTCCGAAAACAGTTGGCGAGTGAGCACATTAATGAAGGAGATTCCATGGATAATTTTTTGACAAAGATCAAAGATTTGAATGAACAATTGATTTCTGCTGATGAAGTCTTACCTGACAGTTCACTTGTGTAGACTGTTCTGAATGGTCTTCCCAATTCATATCAGAGTTTTGCTTCTACTCTTCGGTTGATGATGAAAGGCAATCCAAATGCCTTAAAATTTGAGGAATTAGTCTCTATTCTATTGTAAGAAGATTATTCTAGGCAGAATAGGTCCATTATGCGTGTTGCAGATCAAGCTTTCTTGGCTAGTCAAAAGGGCAAAGGTAAATGGAGCTCTTCTACTAGTAAGCAGAAATCTGCCAATTCTGCACAATCAAAGGAGGATGACAAGAAAACAGAAAAGTAGAAATTATTTTGCAAGTACTATAAAGCAAATGATCATGTCATAAAGAATTGTCCAAAACTAGCTGCAAAAGAGGTAAAGAAAAAGGAGGTTGGAATGGTTGTTGTAGAGGCCTCTACACTGAAAATAGAGTCTGCTAATCTAGTATAGAATGAAGAATGGGCATTTAGTACTGTTTGCAGTTTTGACCCATCCTCTCCTGAATAGTGTATGTTTGTAGTAGGCTGAAATGTTTGGTACTTTAATAGTGGGCCAACCAAACATATTACCTCACAACACAGTTTCTTGTAAAATAAATAGCCACTCAGGTTCTTTCAAATATGGCATAAAGACAACCTGTTCATAGTATTTGGGAAGTACAATGTATCTCTTTTATCTATCCATAACTTTGTGTAGTCTACTTGAAGCAAACCACTCTTATCCCGCCTCATCGTTGCGTTTCTTCCAGAGGTGACTACTTTGAACCATTTCACATCAAACAGAAAGTAGTCAAACCTCCTGAAGGATAGCTTCAAGATATCTTGCATCACTCCACAATACTTGAGCTGGCTTTCTTCAACATTTTCATCTCTTGCATTAGCTCTACTTTTTTGGAAAAAGTTCATCATTACCCCACTATCAAAAGTAGACCTATTTTCATCGATTCATGCGATCCGAAAGTGTTTTCCATGAGACCATAGTTCATCATATTTAGAATACTCCCAATCACACCACTTTGCAAGTTCCTCCTCTTCTTCATAGATATCCTCACTCGCTACTTTTGCTTATAAATGACTGTATCTAGCCATCTGCTCATTGGAAAGTGTGGAAGAGGTCGAAAACTTTTCGAAAGAGGCAAAAAGCGAGTGGAATGATTCTTTCAAAATTGATCCATTTCCTTTGTGTTTGTCTCCTTGGAATGCTCATAACCCTCCAACCACTTTTGCATGGGTTGAGAGTTAATCATGCAAAACTTCATTTCCTTCTCTCCAAAAGCTGCATCCATTTTTCTCATCCTTTACCTTCAGGTTCATCACCTACGAGATGAACATCTTCATCATCGCTCCATAAACAAGATTTTTGGGTCTCACATGCATAGAAACTCTATTATGAATACAAGAGACTCTTGTACGAGCCACCCCTCTGCCATGTTGTCCTCTGGACATGCTCTCTAATGAAAAAACCCTTTTAAGTTCTTCATGAATCGCTCTAAGAAGAACATCCATTGACTATGGATAGCTCTTGTTATTGCAACTTCATCAACCACATGAACTAGTAAATGAAGCTGAATTGTGCGAATACTTATGGGTAAGTATTTGTCAACCATACATACAACCTCTACAACACTGAGTTTTGCACTCTCTATGCTATCTCTCTTTATCTCTTTAGAAGAGATTCACCATACCAAGGAACTTATTTTAAAATGGTTGTTCCCACATCCTCTGAAAGGCAATCTTTCAGAGCTACAAGGAGCACAAACTTGAAAAACTTGTGCCAATCATGAGACTTGAGCCCTTCGAGATCGTTGTTTTGCAGGAAGGTAGTCGTTAGACACCTCATGCACTCAGTAGGTGTTCGAAACTCTGAAATCACCTTCTTTACTTGTTGCTCTTCCATCTTGCGGAGCACCCAAGGAGCTCTTGCTAGTGACACTATTCTGTTGGTCTTAGTAATTGCCCACAACTCTTGTATACGGCCTTGCTCTTCCAAGTCCTCCCTTTGTGCTTTTCTATCCTTCTTTCCAATCAATGTCTTCCATAGCATCTTTCCCACATTCTTGAAAATATGCATCAGGTCTACCAAATGATTGACCAATATATATTTCATTTAATTCAAAAATCCTAATTTCTTATATATTTAATTATACATAGTACATTTGGTTATATATTGTATTTTTTCCCTAATGTTTATATATATTTCATTATATATACTAATATTAAACCTAAAACCCTATGTTTTATATATATCTAATTATATATATTTAACTTAATAAAAAACCCTACCTCTTTTCATATTTATTTATCTCTACTAAAATCATTATATATATATACACACACACACACACACACACATATATATATATATATATATATATATATATATATTTTTTTTTAAACATAAAACTTTATTTTTTAATATTTAATTATATATATTTAATTTAATTCAAAAACCATAATTTCTTATATACTTGTATATATGTGTTTGTATGTGTATGTGTTTGTATGTAAAAACCCTACCCTATTCTTTATATATTTAATTATATATATGTAAAAACCCTAAAAATCCTAAAGACCTATTTTTATATATTTAATTATATATATCTATTTTAATTCAAAAATCCTAATTTGTTATATGTTTAGTTATACATCATACATTTTATTATGTAGTCTAATTTTTTTCCTCATTTTTATTTAATTATATATATATATATATATATATATATATATATATATATATATATATATATATAACCTAAAACTTTATTTTTAAATATTTAGTTATATTTATTTATTTTTATTGAAAATCCCTAATTTCTTATATATTTAATTATACATAGTACATTTGATTATATATTCTAAAGTTTTTCTAACTTTTATTTGATTATATATATATTAATATTAATCCTCAACTTTAGTTTTTAAATATTTTGTAATATTTATTTATTTTAATTCAAAAACCCTAATTTCTTATATATTTAATTATACATAGTACATTTGATTATAAATTCTAATTTTTTCCTAATTTATTCATTATATATATCAATATTAGCCCTAAAATTTATTTTTTAAATACTTAGTTATATTTACTTATTTTAATGGAAAAACATTAATTTCTTATGTATTTAATTATACATTGTACATTTGATTATATATTCTAATTTTTTCCTAAGTTTTATTTGATTATTTATATTAATATTAAGCATATATTACTTTTTCTATATATTTTGTTATTTTTATTTATTTTAATTCAAAGACCTAATCCTAAAGACCTAGACCTAAAACATGTATATGCGTGTATGCATGTGTATATGTATGTGTATGTGTATATGTATTATATGTGTATATGTATATGCATGTGTAAAAACCCTAAAACCATAATCCTAAAGACCTAGACCTAAAACATGTATATGCGTGTATGTGTGTATGCATGTATATACATATGTGATGTTATATGTATTATGTGTGTGTGTGTGCGTGTGTGTGTGTATGTGCATATGTATTATGTGGGTATATGTGTATATATGTGTATGCATGTGTAAAATCCCTAAAACCCTAATCCTAAAGACCTAAACCTAAAACATGCATATGTGTGTATGCATGTGTATATACATGTGTATGTGTATATGTATTATGTGTGCATATGTCTATATATGTGTATGCATGTGTAAAAACCCTAAAACCCTAATCCTAAATACCTAGACCTAAACCTTGTATATGTGTGTATGCATCTGTTTATATATGTGTATGTGTATATGTATTATGTGTGTATATGTGTATATATGTGTAAAAACCCTAAAACCCTAATCCTAAAGACCTAGACCTAAAACATGTATATGTGTGTATGCATGTGTATATATGTGTATATATGTGTGTATGTGTATATGTGTATGCATGTGTAAAAACCCTAAAACCCTAATCCTAAAGACCTAGAACTAAAACATGTATATGTGTGTATGTGTGTGTAGATATATGTGTATGTTTATATGTATTATTTGTGTATATGTGTATATATGTGTATCCATATGTACAAACCCTAAAACCCTAATCCTAAAGACCCCCACCTAAAACATGTATATGTGTGTATGTGTGTATGCATGTGTATGTATATGTATATGTGTATATGTATTATGTGTGTATATGTGTATATATGTGTATGCATGTGTAAAAACCCTAAAACCCTAATCCTAAAGATCTAGACCTAAAATATGTATGTATATGTGTGTATGCATGTGTATATTTATGTGTATGTGTATATGTATTATGTGTCTATATGCGTATATATGTGTATGCATGTGTAAAAACCGTAAAACCCTAATTCTAATAGCTAAACCTAAAACATGTATATGTTTGTATGCATGTGTATATATATGTGTACGTGTATATGTATTATGTGTGTATATGTGTATATATGTGTATGCATGTGTAAAAACCCTAAAACCCTAATCCTAAAGACCTAGACCTAAAACATTATGTGTGTATGTGTGTATGCATGTGTATATATATGTCTATGTGTATACATATTATGTGTGTATATGTGTAAATATGTGTATGCATGTGTAAAAACCCTAAAATGCTAATCCTAAAGACCTAAAACATGTATATGTGTGTATGTGTGTATGCATGTATATATATATATGTTTATGTGTATATGTATCATTTGTGTATATGTGTATATATTTGTATGCATGTGTAAAAAGCCTAAAACCCTAATCCTAAAGAACTAGACCTAAAACATGTATATGTGTGTATGCATGTGTATATATATGTGTATGTGTATATGTATTATGTGTGTATATGTGTATATATGTGTATGCATGTGTTAAAACCCTAAAACCCTAACCCTAAAGACCTAGGCCTAAAACATGTATGTATATATGTGTGTATGTGTATATGTGTGTATGCATATGTGTGTATGTATAAGTGTGTATGCATGTGTGTGTATGTATGTATGCATATGCATGTGTGTATGTATATGTGTGTGTGTACATGTGTGTATGCATGCATGCATATGCATGTGTGTATGTAAGCGAAAAAGTATGTGTATGAATATGTGTGTATGTATATGTGTCTCTCTTATGTGTGTATGCATGTGAGAGTGTATGTCTATGCATATGTGTATGTATGTATGTGTATGCATGTGTGTGTATGTGTATGCATGTGAGACTGTTTGTATATGCATATGTATGTGTATACATATGTGTATGTATGTGTGTGTCTGCATGTGTGTGTCCGCATGTGTGTGTATGTATGTTTATGCATATGTATGTGTATGCATATGTGTATATGTGTGTGTATGTATGTATGTATGTATGTATGCATATGCACGTGTGTATGTGTGTGTGTGTGTATGTATGCATGCATATACATGAGTATGTGTGTGTGTATCTCTATCTCTTTCTCTTTCTCTCTCTTTATCTCCCTCTCTTTTTCTCTCTCTTTCATCTTTCTCTCTCTCTCTCTCTGTCTCTATTTCTAATAAAGAACAAAAGAATCACTTACATCTATGTGTATGTATGTATCTTTATCTCTCTCTAATATATATATATATATATATCTCTTTCTCTTTCTCTCTCTATCTCTATTTCTAATAAAGAACAAAACAATCACTTACATCTATGTGTGTGTGTGTATGTATGTATATATATATATATATATATATATATATATATATATATATATATATATATATATATATATATATATATATATATATATATATATATATATATATATATATATATATATATATATATATATATATATATATATATATATTTCATCTCTCTCTCTCTTTCTCTCTCTCTCTCTCATCTCTCTCTCTTTCATCTCTCTCTTTCTCTCTCTCTCTATCTTTATTTCTAATAGAGAAAAAAACAATCACTGACATTGATGTAATTCTTTGGATCACTATAGTCAAAGCCCAATCAACATCATCTCTCGTCAAATTCCAAAGAACGAATGTCAAAAAGCTCCTGCAAAACAAAAGAAAAGAGAAAACATAGAGAAAGAGAAAGGGTGAAAGAGTACACTCACCACTTACCAAGATGCGAGATCTAGAGAGAAAGACAGATTTGTGTATGTAGAGAGAGAGAGATCTATGTGTGTGTGTGTGCACAAGATGATCACAATGCATGTGGACGAGCACAATGTATGCACGCGCAAACTTGAGAAAAGCAGAATGTATGCAATTCAAAATAGAACCGAGTGTTGGTCACTTTTTGCTCTCGGTTTATTAAAACACGTCGTTGTTATAAGCGTCGGTATAGGCACCGGTATGAGCATCGGTATTTCCAAGAATACCGACACCTATACCGATGCCTATACAGACGCGTATATCGACAACGTGATTTTCCGATGCCTATACCGACAAAAAGCTTTCGACAGTTATATCAGCGGTCAAGTGATCGTTAATATGATTAATGTAGCCTTTCCAGGCATTTTCAATGGTCATACCAACGTCGGGGTGTGACTGTCGGTATGTCTAGTGTCGATATGCCCCTCATATGTTGTAGTGCTTCTTTTTATGTCCAACATAGCACCTACTCTCATAAATTGCATCAAAGGAAAAGTGTTGCCCCAAAAAATTCTCTGGGATGTGGCAAGTGTGCCTCCCATATATCCAAAATATTGGAGAAGCGTCTCATGCTAACCCATGCCCTCTACCACTAGAGGCATATACCTTGCAATTTTAAAGTTATCTCTTGTCGATGGTTATTAGTTCTTCTTGATCTTGTATGCAAGTTCACACCCTAATGGCTTGCTTATCTTTGTAGATTTTGCACTTAAAAATACCATGTTATATTGTGTTCCCAAGCTTCTTTTTTCTCATGTTGATTGTGTGAGTTATCACTCCCCAAATTGCAGAAATGGATAAAAGAGCAGACCATTGCTTCTTGAGATGTGTCCCTAATGTACTCTACACATCCTTTTAAATTTCCAAAAGATTTGGCTAATGTACTCTACACATCCTTTTAAATTTCTACACATCCTTTTAAACGTCAATAGGTTCGCATATACTTTGAGTGACCTTGAAGATCTCAATGTCTTAAGATATTGAATTTGGCCTCATTTTGGCCTCCATTTGCTCTATTACAACCTCTACACTTGCTATGGAAGGTCCATTTGTCATTGTGTTCCATTCTGCCTGGCTATGTAGGATCACCCTTATGACACAAAGGTGAACCTAATAGTCGGACTTTGTAGGATTTCCATCTATCTTCTTTCTCATCTATCTTGTTATCTAGCATGGGCTTGCTCAACCATGAGGTTTCCACAAGATGAGCTAGCCATCTTGCCACTCAAAACCAATTGGGAGAGACTTCTAAACTAGACAACTTATGCAAGCCTTGTAGCCAAGCACCACTTCTATTCACAAGTTGGGCTTACCCCAACATCTCTCTCTCTCTCGGAATGCCCATCACCTCTCTCCGAGTGACTCCCCCTCCTTTCCTCTTTTTCAATGTTGTGAGTTTGGAGGAATCTTCGAGCAAAATGTGGATTGTGGTGACGAACAAATGGATCAAGAGAAACTTTGTATGTAAAATATTCAATAACAAAAAAAAGCATCATGAGAATTCATGTGATGTGGCTGCTGGCCAGCTCGATTACCAAATGACGTCATCTAAAAGGCATCAAAATCGCCCTTTTCCGGGCAGCTGGGTTACCAAATGACGTCATCTAAAAAAAGTCGAAATCAGCCTTTTCCGGTTTCCTCGTCAACAACTTCGTACGTGGATGACAGAACGCGCCCTCTACCAATGACACGTGGCAAGTAGTAAGGATTTTGACAGCTCAGCCTTTATCCATAGAGCGTGTCACTGTCAGAGCTTAGTCGTCACCCACCACAAAATCATAAGGTGACACGTGTCTTGGACTGGCTGAGTCGGATCAGGATTGGGCTGGTCAGCGCTGACTCAGCGCTGACGGGTCAATGACGCTCGACGCTCATTGCTGCCAAAACGTGCTTCACGTCGGCGCACGTGAAGAACATAAACAGTGAGAAACTAATTTGCGTTGAAGATCCGCTAGCCTCCAGGCGGAGTCTGAGGTCATCGGCGTCTGTACTCGCCAATGTTGTGGCTGGCCTGGGTTGACAAATGACTTCATCTGAAAAGCATCCACATAAAAAAAAGCTTTTTCAATCCCGTGGTCATCGTGAAAGTCGCTCCGTGGCTGCAATCACGAGTGGCTGTCGGTCGTCGAATCTGGCAATGGCTATCGGATGCTCCATCTCCGAATGACGAGTGTCAGTATAACCATGTGTTTGATAGCTCAGCTCTCAATCCACGCAGCATTTCAACCTCGGCTGCGGTGGACGGGGAGAACCATCAGTGATTGCACCATCGCGAACTGACTCGTGACTCAGCTCAGATCGTGTGCCTTCTCGTGGAACTTGGCTTGTTCAACTCACTCAACAGACAACTTCATAATGAACCACCCTTCTCTTCGATGGCTCTTATTGAATCCGCATTGCACGTATTGGATGTGCGTACACGTGCATGAAAGGAACCGAAGATTCCTTTGTCGTGTTGAGGAAGCATACCGTCCTGGAGTACTGCTGCTGTTAACCATCATTCACAACAGTAGTCATTAACACAAGAGATTGCAACATGAGTCTGACTGCCGAGTCTCTAGTCTGTATGAGATCTTCGAATCGTTTACCTTGCTTTTGTGGTACAGAGGGAGTCGTGTGGGTGCTAAGCTCATTCACTTGTAAGATCGCCTGGCACAGAAGGAGTCGTGTTAGTACTAAGCTCTCTCGCTTGTATAATCGCATTTTCAATGTTCAACACTATGATTAATCAGTTCTAAGGTGAACTCAGAAAAATGGTAGAAGGATATGAAGATAAGTAAGATGTGTGAAATTTAACCTCTTCCGCTTCTTGGAGATATGTTTTGGGTGCATGTATTCAAGTAGTGATTACTTCCATGGAAATTACAATGTCAATGGTTGCATGCTTTGGTGATGCTTGTAGAGAACCCACTCAAATGATGACTTGTTTTAGATATTTCCATACATGAAGACTTCCGAGTACAATAGTTTCTATGTCCATGTGCATTTATTTTTCGACTTATATGCCGATATAAGGTTGGACACATGATTTCCAAGAGGTATATTGTGCCAAAGAAATCTTATCGGATAGAATCTTCTCATTGATGAAGTAGTACTAGATCTTGGTGTACTTCATCAAAGTGTGGAATACTAGATTCTTGGCAATGGCCAATGCCGATTGATTGATGTTGCAAAGGCATATAGGAAATTCTTGCATAATACCATTTTCATGAATTGTGAAGCCATATGGCCTCACATGGTACAAAATAGGATGCTCAACTTGACCTTTATGGATGAAAGAGCGATTGTAGGCTGCTTCTTACTTGCCCAAGAGATGGGACCTAAGCCAAAAAAGAACATAAAGCCAAAGGTGGAATGTTGAGATTCTAGATCACCAATATAATCTAAATCAAAATATTTGATGAGATCAGTGCCCCTTCTTTACCAAAGACCATGATGTCGAGTGAGGGCAAGGTATCAAAGTGATCTCTAAGTAGCTTGATAGTGTGTTTGATGAAGTTGATGGGACTTGAGAGAAACTATCAAGAACACCAACTACATAGGCGATGTCAGGTCTAGTGTTAGCTAAGTAGATCAAAGAGACAACAAGATAGCGATATGCATGCACATTCACAAGTGGTGATGATTCCTCCAAGCCAAGCTTGATGTTGGGATCGAGAGGTGTGGAAACAGAGTGGCAATGGCCCATGTTATGCGTGGAAAGGAGATCAAGACAATATTTTCTTTGTGATAAAAAGATACCTTCATGTAATTGCCAAACTTCCATGCCTAAGAAATAGTGGAAGAGTCCTGAGTCTGTTATCGAATACTCTTGATGAATTATGGCCATGAGAAGCTTGATGCAATCATGAGTAGAGCCATTCAAGCTCAAATGATTTATACGAAGTATGACAAAGGCAATCAAGAAAATGTGTTTGTAAACGTAGAGGTTGGCATCTATTGAACTCGTTTGAAATATATTCCCCTTGAAGAAAGAGTGTATCTTTTCATACCATGCAGGAGGTGCTTGCTCGATAGCATAGAGTGCTTTGTGAAGTTTGTATACTTGATTTTTTTCTTTCCATTTGGAGGCCTTTAGGTTGTTCCACATATACATCTTTTTGAAGTTCTACATTAGAAAATGCACTATTGACATCTAGTTGGTAGATGGGCCTTTTGTAATGAGTACTTAGAGAAACTAGTGTGCGGATTGTAGTGTATCTTGTTGTGGGAGAAAATGTTCTTTATAATCAAATCCATGTTTTTCATTGTCCTTTGGAAAGTAGTTGAGATTTATAATTTCTTACTTAAGGTTCTATCTAATGTATATTTGACCTTATAAATCCATTTTTCTCCAATTAGTTGATGATTGGGTGGTCTAGGTGTGAGTGTCAAGTCTTCTTATCTTGAATGGCTTGAATTTTAGATTTCATGTCTTCTTACCAATCTCGATGAGCCTTATCTTCTTGTTAATTCAAAGTTTCAGGTATCTCTTGTATCACATGCATGAGTGCATAGTCAACCAAGTGACTTTGCTCTTTGTGTTGCTTCTCTAGAAGTCTCTGAGACCTTCATGGTTGTTGTGGTGTAATTTCCTTTAGACTTGGTTTAAAGATAACTCTATATCCCTCTAAAGCGTATATAGTAGGACTAGAGTGGGGTGTTGGATCTTTTGAGTAGTTGGAGTTTTCATAGAAGATCACATCCTTGGAAATAGTTATCATGTAATACGTTTTAGATTGTTCACTATAGCCAATAAAGATGTGGTTTTTTTGACCCGGAACCAAGGCTTGATCTTGGCTATATGGACATAGGTACCACTTCCAAAGACACAAAAATACTTGTCATTGGGATTTTTTCCATGGTAAGCCTCAAACGGTGTCATGTTGGAAAGTACACTAGTAAAACCTCAATTGAGAATGCGCATGACAATGTGAATGGATCCGACCCAAAATTTAGAAGGAAAATCTTTGTTCTAGAGCATTGTTCGAGCCATTTCCATTATGCTTCAATTTTTTCACTCTACAACCCCATTAGAGATCATGCAAGGCTGAGTTAATTTTTTTTTAATCCCCTTGTTCTTGAGGAAGTTTCCAAACTTATGGTTTAGAAATTCTCCACCACCATCAAAATGATCTTCAAAGATGTAGATGATCTATTCTTCACTTTGGTTACTAAATCCTTGAATTTGGAGAAAGCTTTTGACTTGTATTTAAGGAATAATAGCCAAATAAATCTGGTATAGTCATCTACAAGAAGATATAAGTAGAGTGGAGCACTTAAGGATGGGGTATTCATAGAACCACAAAGGACCATATGGACAAGAGCTAGTGATTTATTAGCTTGAGTGGATGCGTCTTTGGGAATAGGGGCCTATGTTGTGTGCCTTTGGTACATGAATACAATCCTTTGGTAGGTTGAGATGAGGAGATCTTTGTAAGATATAAAGTGTGTCCATATATTTCATGTCATAGCTCAAAGAGTGATTCTTTGGTGAGGAAGCAAGGAAGATTATAAAGGCCTTTGTCTTCAACTCCTTGTTCTATGATTGTCATGTGTAGAGTGATCAATCATCTCACTAGAGTTATTGTCAATTGTCTATGATGATCCATTATAACCTTCCCTAATATGAAATTCATGCATAGATTGGGTACAGAAAGTATGTTGTTTAATGCTTTCCTTTTTCCCTTACGGTTGGTAATGCTAATCTTTCCTTTTTCTTCTATGGATAGACTCTTTTTGTTGCCTAAGTAAAGTTATCCTTGATGTTCTTTGAGTAAATGAATCTAGATCCTTGCACGTGGGAGGTGGTATCACTATCAAAAATCCATATTTGGGAAGAATTTGAGGTGAGTAAAAGATTATATTCAATGGATAAAAACAATTCTTCACTTGATCAACTCGATCGATGAGATGAATACTTAGTGTTTTTCATTGTTGTAGATGCCTTGAAAGATTTGTTTTCCTTTTTGTAGAAAAAAATTTCTGCATTACCTTCTTTGCCACAATAATGTTTTGTAAATTTCTTGTTCAAAGAATTCGGTGAAGCTTTCTTGTTGCTATTGCTAGAGTGATTGTGATTATGATTTGACTTGTTGAAGGGACCTTTGGTCTTCATTGCAGTTTCTTTTGAAGAAGAATTCTTTGTTCTTGATTCATACAAGTAATACACTTCTAACTTCCTCCGAAGTTAAGGCTTGACCTCAATTATAGAGGGTAGTGACAAATGTTTCGTACAACTTGGGAGGTTTCTTAAGCAATCTTATGGCCATATCTTCATTAGAGATTTGATGAACACATAATGCAAGCTTACTGTAGCTTAACCCTTGAATTACCCTTGGAACATGCAGCTTGAACCTTTCTGTTGAACCCTAGGTGTTTACCATTGGATATTTATTCATATGAGCTTCCAATTGAATGGTTGTGAACCTTAGTCTTAATTTATCCTAAGGTGTGGGAACCTTAGTCTTGAGAGAAGCATGGGGTGTACATAAGAGGAGGAGGTTCCTTTGATTAAGTATCCATGTGATACCATGTACTTGGACCTTAGGCAAGTGTCCACATGTGGGACACTTGGAAGTGTCCAAGAACATGCACCCTCTCGCCTAGAGGTATATATATGAGTGGAATTGGTTAGTGGAGAGGTGCTCTCTCTTACTTGAGGTGGAGGTGGTCTCGCTAGTGAGTTCACTTCTTAGATAGTTAAGTCTTTAGGATTGATGTTGTAACACAACATTAGTAATCAGAGTACACTTAGATTGGATTATCTTAAGTTATGTTTGGGTTCTAATCACATGAGGTATTTATTCTGAGCTTCTTTTGAATTTAGTGCAAATTCGATACCTCTGCCGGTGGCTTCTCTATAGCTTCATGCTTGCAAATAGCATTTCATATGAGACCCACAAGATGGGCCTTAAAACCCCAAGATTACTGATGGGCGGGTGGCCACTATATATGCTTTCACACATTTACCACGTACCTAGCTGAGGGAGGTGCCCATGGAGGCTGGCTCCTACTCCCTTGCGCTCTTATGCAGCATTTGCGAAGTGTAAAAAGTGCATGTGGGATAATAAACCTCCCATCGGCATCTCTATTGTTCCTTGCTTGGCCCAATTTGCTATATAGAGTGCATAGTTTTGAGAGATGTTCATGAACCATGAAGGAAAAAAGTATTCGCTTTGTTCATCCAAAATACTAAACAAAGGAGTTTGAAGGTGATGGAACTCTAGGAAGGAATTTCAACAAGAGAAAGCTTTCTAAAGCTAAGTATTTTCTTTTTTCTTTTATTTGCATGTCTATTTGAAGTTAAGTTATGTTCATCATGCAACGATGC
This sequence comes from Ceratopteris richardii, assembly GCA_020310875.1. NCBI lineage: Eukaryota > Viridiplantae > Streptophyta > Polypodiopsida > Polypodiales > Pteridaceae > Ceratopteris > Ceratopteris richardii. Next base: position 32,224,479 of record CM035418.1, on the reverse strand, counting down.
ACCAAATAGAGGGTGTAAATACAAGTACATATTAGAGATATTTAATTCTTAATATGCTTGTAAGATAGAAAATGTTTCTTTTATTTAAGCGAATCTTATCTTAAGTTTTTAAGGCTTCTATCGAGTGGACAAACTCCATACAAGAAGTTTAGGGGTGCTTTTCTACATCAACGAAGAAACCATGGGAACTTAAGGTGGATAAAAAATATTTTGGAAACTCAAAAAGGCGATTTCTTCAATCAATTGATGAGAGAGAAGTACCCAATTTATCTTCTTTATTGTTCAAGTTATTCTATTTACATAGAATCATATTAACATACATGTATGCAAAGTAAAAGCGTGTATCAATTTGATGTGGGAAGTTAACATAATATAGAGAGAATGTTGAATACTTTCTTTCATAAAACACTTGAGGATTTCTTACATACATAGAATATGCACCAAACCCCTCTTATTGATAAGCATAAAGGGATTCTATGTATATGTTTGGGCATACATAGAAATATGAGAAGGATTGTATCGGGTGTGGTGGTGTTGAGGGATGGAAAGATTTGTGAGGGGTATATATTACATGGCTTAAGGGTTGAGCTATGATACATGGTTTGGGTACCCAAATCTGCATGGGTGTGGGTCTATGGGTAAGGTATTTCTTGGCGATCCAAATTTGTCGAATGGTCGGACCTGTAGAAAGAGGTCGAGGGGATGGTGGATACTGATTCTGTTTCTGCCCTGCCTTTTTCTTGTCGATCTCTGCTTGGTTGGAGTTCTTCGGTGCTTTTTGTCCTTTTGGCACCCATATTAGTCTGGTGCCGCTTCCTTTGGGTGGCCTATACTGCTTTCCTTGTGGTGTCTTCTGATACTGCAGTCGGTCTGGGTTCCTTCGTCGTGGTTGACTCTGTCGTGGTTGAGGTAGAGAGGTCGGATGGACGCTCTGCTTTGGAAAAGAAGGGAGATCCAAAACTTGCGTGACCTGCCCATTAGGAAGTGATTCGTTCTTTAACTTTAATCTAGGCCAGTCCGCAACAAGTTTGGAAGGATGAGCATCGCAGGGTGTCGTGCTCATTTGGCCGCTGATGCAACCCACCTGACCGCTGATTGTGTCCATCTGCCCTTGCGGTTGGGTAACTGTCCCTTCTAGTTTGCAGGAAGTCCCAGGGAAGATCTCCTGTCGTCCTTCTGATTGACAACTGTCTATAGCCAAGCCCGAGTGGGTTGGTGTGGACGTAGCGTGATTGAGCTGATCAAAGATCTTCCGGTCTTCCGTCGCATGTGTTTCATAGGGTCTAGGGTCACAACCGTCAGGCGGAATGCCGTTAGGGAAGTCAAGGGGTATCACTCGCTTCTGTTCTAAGGTTCCAATCTGTAAGGAGCCTTGTCTAAGATTTAGGTCCACTGAGTGATCGTATAGCCAATCTTGGCCAAGGATTAGGGGTTCTATCAGGTCGTCATCATGGCACACTAGTAGCTTCGCTGTCATGGTCACATCGTTGATGAGGATAGGAAGGTCCACCTCACCCATGCAAGGGGTTTCCATGCCTCCTAGCCCTATGAGGTATGCCTCAATTGGCCGCATTTCTATTCCTGAATCCTTATAGTGGGACCATCTAATCGCACTAGTCGCAGCACCTGAGTCAATTAAAGCCCTGAGTTCTTGGCAAGGGTTGCCGTACTCTAGCCTAACTGTAATGAATGGTCTCCTGTCCACTATGCTAGGATGAGTGGTTGACTTTACTTGACACATGGCCATGCGATATCTGGGTGATGTTTCCAAATGGTTATAATGTTCTCTCCCTAGTCCTTGTCTTCTTAGCTTCATGCGCTTAATGCGTTCTATGGCTTCTGCCTGAGCTTCAGCTTGTATTCTATTTTCTTCCTCCTTACGCTTCTTTGCCAATGTGAGTCGTCTAAGCATATCCTCAGTAAGAGGTTCCTGATATAGCTTGACTCTACAGCCACTAATGTAATTAGGCATTATATCTCCTTCTAAGGTGGCTAACGGTACTGCTCCACTAGTCGAAAGTCTGTTAATGATCATAGGTCCATAACCTCGCTTTTCTAACTTCCGTGCGTGCTGTTTCAGCGTATACACTAGAACTAAATCTCCTTCTTTTAAACCTTTATCTTTCACATGTGCATCAAAATATGCTTTCTGTCGCTTCTTCGCTGCGTATATTCCTGTTGCTGCTTTCAGCCTGGTTTCTCCTAATCGTTCCAAGTCCATTATTCTTGCTGATAATTCATGGCCGGTCCACTGATGTTCTTGTGCAACCTTAAGTGTCGGTATCAAGAAGTCCAAAGGAAGCACTGCATTCTGACCAAAAACCATCTGAAAGGGAGTTGCATTGAGTACGGTCTTGTAGGCCACTCGATATGCCCAAACAGCGTGGTGTAACTGTTTGTCCCAATCTGAACGTTTGTTGTTCACGAGTTTCGTCAGTACGTTACAAAGTATCTTGTTAGTGCTTTCAGCCTGACCATTGGCCGGAGGATGATATGGTGCAGATTTCTTGTGAATCACCATAAAATCCTGTAACAAATATTCAATGACTTGGTTTAGAAAGTGAGTGCCTCGATCGCTCACTAACTCTATAGGCAATCCATATCTTGTAAAGACATTTTCAAATAAGAATTTTGCATTCGTGTGAGCATCATTCTTTTTTGTGGCTTTTGCCTCTACCCATTTGGTTAGATAATCTGTGGCAACAATAATGTATTCCGCATGTGTACCTTTTGCAGGGGGGTTAATGGGTCCTACAAAGTCTATACCCCACTTTGAAAATGCACGTCCGCCCATCATGGGTTTCAATGGCATTTCATCTCTGCGAGTAGGAAACTGAGTTCTTTGGCACACATCACATCTCTTTACATAGGTATGAGCATCCATGTGAAGAGTGGGCCACCATAATCCTGCAAAGAGAATGGCTTTGACTATCCTATCTGGTCCAAAGTGACCTCCTGCAACACCTTGGTGTGCAGTCTCTAGTATGCTCAGATAATCGCTTTCATGAACGCATTGTCTTAGGTATCCATCTCGTCCTCTTTTGTATAAATTATCGCCAATAAGTGAATAATCTTGAGCTTCCTGCTCTAGACTGCGTTGTCGTGCTAAAGTCATTCATTGAGGGAATGTGTGCGTCCTCAGGTATGTCACTAATGGTTCACTCCAGTCTGGTGTGAGGGACACGTGATATAATGTAGCATGCTCTACTGGTGGTCTCTCACAGCAAACATGGCATTCCTTACACAACTTGTAGACATCTGCTTCCATCGTAGGCCAATATACTCCTAACCTCTGCAGAGTCTGTAATGTTCGATGTTTTGAATGATGTTGCTTTAGTGCACCTATGTGTGCTAATTGCAACCAATTCGCATGTTCTGATTCATCTACACAACAAGCAAGAATCTTTTGATTATCCTGTTTATATATGCTTCCTGCCATTATTTGGTACCTCTGAGACTTGGTAATCTCTCCTTCTTTGATCTTTATCCTAGGATTCTTGGGTCCGTATGTCAGAATAGGGACTATAGGCTTAGCCCATTCTGGTGCTATCTCAAGGTTAAACAAGTATGTATCTGGTAATTCATCCGCTACTCCTTGAGGAGCTTCTCCTGAGGTTAATCTTGAAAGGTGGTCAGCTCTAAGATGCGTCTTTCCTTTCCTGACTACCACTTCAAAATCATACTCCATGAGTAATAGAAACCAACGTATTAGTCGTCCTGTGTTACATGGCTTGTTGACTAAGTACAATAGGGCTTGATGATCTGTAAAGAACTTGAATTTGTTGGCCAACAAGTAGTGCCTAAACTTCTTTACTGCGTAGATCATCCCTAATCCTTCTCGTTCCGTCGTGGTGTAATTTCTTTCTGCTGCGTTCAATTGTCTGCTCGCGTAAGCTATGGGGAGATCTATGTTACCTTCACTCGTGGGTTGTGCTAACACACATCCTATGGCGTAATTGGATGCATCCACGTGTACATGGAATGGCTTACTCCAATCTGGGGTAGTCAATATAGGTGCTGAGCACAAACGTCGTTTAAGTTCATTGAATGAATTTTCACATTCATCTGTCCACTCAAAATTGGTTAAAAGAGAGTACAAAGGCTTGGCTATGATTGCATACATGTGTATGAATCTCCTATAATAACCGCAATGGCCCATAAATGCCTGTACCTCTTTCACATTAGTTGGTCTAGGTAATTCTGCAATTACCTTCACCTTTTCCTCGTCCGTAGAGATTCCATTTTTTGACACAATGTGTCCTAGAATTTTGCCTTGTCTGACCATGAAAACGCATTTTTCTGGGTTCAAACAAACCTGATATTCTCGACATTTGTCAAATATTTGTCTTAACTCTGGGATATGTGTCTGCCTCACATTTGAATGTGCACATAAGTCATCGACATAAACTTCCAAGCTCTTGCGTAAGAATTCCTTGAAAACATGACACATGAGTCGTTGGAAAGTGGCGGGTGCATTTGTTAAGCCAAATGGCATTACACGAAATGCAAATATGCCCCATTCTGTGGCAAAAGCCGTCTTGTGTTGATCTTCTGGAGCAATGGCTACTTGGTTATAGCCTGAGAATCCATCAAGAAAGCTGTAAACTTCCTTGCCCGCAACTCTTTCCAATAGGTGTTCTGTGATAGGAAGAGGATAACTGTCTCTAATCGTGGCAGCATTAACTTTTTTAAGGTTAATACACACACGCAATTTTCCATTCTTCTTGGGCACAACCACAATGGGGGATACCCATTCGGTGTGCTCAATTTCGTAAATGAATCCTGCTTCTATCAAGCGATCTATCTCCTCTTTAATCTTCGCAGCGTAATTATCATTGTACGTGTACGGTTTCTGTTTTGTTGGTTTTGCATCTGGAGTCATAGGGATTCTATGAGAACATATATCTGGATCCACTCCTTTCAAATCTTTATAACTCCAAGCAAAAACATCTCTATATTCGCGCAGTAGGGCAACTAACTCTTCTTCTTCTTCAGTCGTCAAATCATGCCCTATGTATGTACATTTTTCTTCTTCTCCTTCTATGGCAACTATTACTTTCTTGGTTTTCTCTCGGTTATCATATACGTGTCCGTCAGTCGCCTTTCTATTGGGCATTCGAACCATGATTCTTCTATCTTCGATTTCGTATTTCTTGAAATTCTCGGGTACTTCAAATAAAGATTCTTCTTTTTCTGACATGGTTGCTTGCTTCTTTCTTTTCTTGCCTTCACTTTTAATAGTCACTTGAGTGGCTAACCTTACCTCATTCGTGATGTCCTCGTGTCTCTGAGTGTGAGTCTCTACTTCGTAGAAATATTCTTCCTCTGATGCGAATGGAGAGTCCATAATAATTGATTCTAAATCAACATCGCTTGCATCCTCAAATGCATCAGTGCTAGCTTCACATTCTTCTAAAACTGCATCGCACATGATTGGCTCTATCGTAAAAACTGAAATGTCATAGCCATCCTCGTCACAGTGGGGTGTCCATTGTTCTTCATTGATGGCTACATCCATGGTTGCTAGTATTTCCGCCCAACCATGGCGTTCAAACTCTTCGTCTGGGAATACTACAGGTGCATATGCTGGATCTTGAAGGGTTCGTGGATGTTGTTCTGCACCTAAGGTCCTTGTTTCTAATCGTTCTTCCTCTTGTTTGGCTACTTTACACATCCATAAATGAGTATCCTCATGCAACCAAGAAGGATCTGATTCTAATGAGCGCACGGATTCCGTCTCTACTGGTGTCTTATGGATGGTATTCCATTGTATTGGGGGTACATCTCGATGTGAATAGTCTTTAAGATTGACTTTAGTAGTCACTCCTAGATGTTGCAAGTACAAAGAATTAGTTCCCCAATCTTGTACAATTTGCAACTGACGCATGAATGGTCGTCCCAATATCATCTCATACGCACGATTTTTCGCGAAGTCACAAATGGCGAAAGTATGCTCAAATTCTACACCACAAGTGGTGAGAGATATGCCTTCTAGTAAGCCTAATGGTTTTTCTATGTGTCCATCAGCCATTTGTAGTTTCATCCTGGTGGGTCTGAGTGCTGGCTTACCCCAACGTTTCCATAAAGCGGTGGTAGCGATGGCTACTCCAGCTCCTGAATCTAAGATGGCTTTCGTGGTGTAGCCCTGATGGGTTATTGGAAGATATGTGTTACCTTCTTCTCCTTCGCTTACGTCTCCAATCTTTTCCACGGGTATCTCTGGTACCTTCTCATGTGATCCTATCTGAGAGGGTGTGGTAGCTAGCTCAGGGAATTGATTTGCTACGTGCTTCCACAATTCTGGTTTTACCTTTAACAATTCCTCCAGAGTGAGATTACACTGTACTTTGGTATTCTTGATCACTTCCGTGTTCCTAGGGATCACTGATTCTTCATTCCTCACTATTATCGTGGGTGCTCTCATACTAATAGACTTTGCTTCCCAAGGTCCTGTGAACTGAGGTAATTCTTGTAACGAATTAGATTCAAATCCTGTGGGTTCACTCAGTCGTTCCACCTCTACATCGTCGTAAATAGAGGGAATGTCTTGGGGAAATTGTTCCTGCAAGTCGTCTATTTCTTGAATAGGAGGATGAGTTCCTTGTTCTTTTCTCCATTTCTCTTCTTGGATTTCCCTCAAAAATTCATGTGAGTACCTATGTATGGAAGACAAATTGTCTTGACTTTCTGTATTGGGTACTTGAGACAGGGATGGTGTAATCCTTTTCTGTGTCTCTGGGACAATAGGGTTCCTAGGCTGATCCTTTTTCTCTTTGCTTTCTATCAAATATTCTAGCCTCTCCATTAGTCCTTGAAAGTGTAGTTCTGGTTTCGCCATGTTATTCCAATTAAGATATCTAGAGGCTTCAAACAAAGCTTGTGCTAGTTCTACCACCTTCATGCAAAGTTTAGTTCTCTCAATTTCTAGATCAGCTCGAGGGTAGTTTTTACTCATTTCCGTTACTTGAGGTCCCTCTTTTAATCTAGCCTGATATGCACGAAACATCATGTCTAGATCTTCTGGTATGGGTTCCGCTAAAACTGATCCTGATTTTTGAGCTGGGTCTTCTTGATTCACTTCTCGTGAAGCCAATTCTTGGATTTTGGCTCTAGATTCCTTCAAACTTTCTTCCAACTCGCTTATCTTTTTACTCCATTTTCTCTTTATCCTTTCTCTAGAGTCTTTCCAAGATTTCGTCTTTTTACTACTCGATTCTGCAACTTCACTAGTTCCGGCTACTTTCTCTTGATTAAGTTGTTGGTTTTGTAAGAGTGCCTGGGCTCTGGTTATAGCTTGGATAGGCACGTATGTAGGGTTAGATCCATCTGCGTTGTTTACAATACCTATCACGTTGATCGGTGTCACATTCGAAGTGCTAACTGGGTTCTTAGGACAATCTTTGATTATGTGCTCTTTGCCACAATCGGCACAAAAGCCTTGGATGCTATAGTACTGTGATTGCCTTGCTATTGGGGGATGTGGACAATCCTTTATGAAGTGATCTCCTTGGCACCTAAAGCATGGTCCTCTAGGGCCCTGTGGTCTCTGTTGTCTCAATTGGGGCCGTGGGTTTGGGTTTGTGTACATCACATTAGTATAGTCTGGCTCCCAACTAGGTTCCATTGGAGGACTATCATAATGATATGTTTCCACGTGTTCTGGTGACTCCGTGTAATAAGCTGGTTGACTAGTTACATGAGTAGAGTCAAAACTGTTTGAGTTCGGGTCACTTTCGGTGATCAAGGGTGAAGAAGGCACTAAGGCCCTACTTAGGTTCTCTTCTGCAGCAGCGTATTTGACTGAGATGACATTCGCTGGTGGAGGTGGCTGCTGGGCTAAGACGGGTTGAGGTCTCTGTTGAGCCTCGTATGGGTAGTTCTGAGGAGGCCTATAGTAATAAGGCTGAGCATTGTATTGGCCTTGATACCTACCTGGCTACTGGTATGTTTGCGAGTAGTTCTGTCTCACGGTTTGTTTGTTGTATGGGCAGTCCTGAGCCGTATGATTCGTGTATCTTCTCTCAATTGTGCAATATTGGCCACTAGGGTTGGCTTGAGGTTGAGGTGCATTGGGGCACACGTTTGCCAAATGATTTCCACCACAAGTGTAACAACGTACGTTAGTTGGTAGCTTGGGCACCTGTTTACTAGAAACTCCTAGTTTTTGGGCCACTTTTTCTGCTAGGTCCTCTATCGAATTAGACAATTTTGTGGATGCTAGAGAGGAACAATCTGAGTCTTTATAGACCTTTGAGAGTTCTAATTCATCTCCTAGGTTATCCTCAATGTCTATACATATTCTTACACACTCCTCTAGCGTTCTGGGTTCCTTTAGGTACACATAAGAGCGTAGTTTAGCGCTCAACAAGCCATCTAGGAACAGTGATACTTGTTTGGCTTGTGAGGGTAGCTCTTGCATTGGACATCGTTCGACATATTGTCTGAACCTACGTCCTGCCAGTCTTACTGTTTCTTGAGGGGTTTGTTTAAAGCTATGAATCAACGAAGACGTGTCGTGTCTAATCCCACTTTTAGAGAATTCTATGATGAATGACTCTAAAAAGTGATGGATGTCTCTAAATTGCCTTTGTTGCAATGGTTGGAACCAAGTTAAAGCGGTATTCTTTAACGTTAGTCCAAATGCATTGTATTGCGTGAACATGTCCTCGACTTGTTCTGCTCTTAATACTTGCTTGAATTCTGCGACATGGTCATAGGGATCTCCTGTCCCATCAAAGTAATTCTTCATTGATTTTACTAATTGAGTAGGTCTCAATACTCTTGCGTGTTCACGCGGCCTAGGTAGAGGAAAATCATCTCTACCGCCTGGTATTCCATGATCTCTTTGTCTATCCGCTCTATTAGTGTCCGTGGTTGTTCTATCTCTCCCTATGGGGTGATTAAAGCTTACTTCCGGTCTCTCTTTATTTCCTTCTCTTTGATTTCCATGGGCTGAGGAGGTTCCTGCCCCTTGTTGACTTGTATTCATGTTCGTTCTAGATGGAGGGAATATCAGTTCACCTCTCCATGTGTATGTGCTTTTAGCGCGCTCAGGCACCACAAAGACTCTTTCTGAAGTCTCATCCAGGTATACAACCTTTCCAGGTGTATCTGGGTCTTTGAATTCGTAAATTGTTATGATGCCTATCTCACCAGGGTGTTCCTTTCTGTACCTCCAAAAGGCTTCATCCGTCTCTTTATTTACAAACAATTCGGTGCTCCTGTTATCTTGTGGGATCCACTCTGGGATGAGTACTCTTGTTAATACGGATTTCCCTCTAGGTGTTCTAGGTTCTTCTAGCGGTTCTTTTCCTTGAAATTTCGCTTCCGTCTCTAATTGAATTGTGCCAAACTCATTAGTATCGTTTGGCTGCGTACTTAGAATGTACATGGTTCCTTCTTTGTCTATGTAAGCGTCTCTCTCAAATTTCACCACTGGTCTTTCCAATCCAATGGGTTGATCAGGGTTGTGCAGTTGCACCACTTGCCTTCGCAAACCATCCTCATAGATGCGAGCACCTAATCGGTTGGTTCGGAGAAACTCTAGTTGCGTCCTATAGGGCCCTTCTGGTTTTTCTAGGTATGCTACATGAGACCCTCCTTCTGGTCTGTCTGTGCTAAATGCCATTTCTGATTCGCTAGTCTCTGAGCTCTCGTAGGGGTAATTACTATTCAATTGCTGAGCCCAAGATCGTGCAGTAGTCCTTACACTAGCCTCTGATGATCTAAGACTTCGTCGGTCCGACTTACCTATGTGTCTCCCTGATCTAAGGTTCATTAATTTTCTTTCTTGCACACTAAGTCACACACTTAGATCGTCACTGGTTCTTTGTTATTACTTTCTTGATTCTTTTTAATTTTCTTTGGATTCTCGTCTTAATGTATGCGTCAGGAATTCGACTTTCCGTTATGATTTTGAATTCTCGTTCCGTCAGACTTATGTTCTTTCCTTTAGGTTTTCGTCACACACCTTTATCTTTAGTCTTGAACTTGAAAGAATTAGGTATCTTGAACTTGAGGCGTTCCTATCGTCGTTAATCCACAATGCTAACGTTTAGCCTAAGCTAAGAATTGACTGAGGGGGTTGAGTAATCTTCCAACCTCGAGTCGGCTTTTCTGGTTGCGCTGATGCCCAAGAAGCCGTGCTTCCCAAGCTCTGCTATCTTCACTGCCTTGCTTGCTTGCCTTTGATTGCCTTTGCTAGACCTGGAAAATTCCAATATTAGACCAATTCACAGGATGATCAAACACTTGAGTATATACACCTTTTAAGTCCCTTCCCTTTTTGCCCAAATTTTCAATGTGTGCCCCCTGGCTTCCTAGTCCCCAAACTGGGTGAACCTCAAAATAGCTTATCCAAAATTAGATGTATTCTTTATGAGCTATTAAGCTCAAAAAACGGACTTCGGATGAAAAAGTTATGAGCGTTCAGGCCCTGGGGGGTAAAAGCTGACAATCAGGTTTTCCTTCAAATATGAGCTAAGGGGTCTCCTATGAGTCTAATGGTCCAAAAATTTCTTAAAAATACCCTCAAAATTGGTCGAAAAATGGAACCCTAAATTTGCGATGGGGGTGCACAATCGCGATGGTCTGGGACCGTCGCGATGGTCCAAGCGAACCGTCGCGATGGCGTGGAATTTGGACAATCGCGATGGTGCGAAAAGGCGAACAATCGCGATGGCGCGGGTCAACGGTCAAAGGTGGACAATCGCGATGGCGCGAAAAAGTGAACCGTCGCGATGGCCCGAAGTGAACGATCGCGATGGCGTGGAAATGGACCGTCGCGATGGTCCGAAAAATGAACCGTCGCGATGGCGTGATCAGGCGGACAATCGCGATGGCGCGGTCAACGGTCAAAGGTGGACAATCGCGATGGCGCGAAAAAGTGAACCGTCGCGATGGTCACAAGTGCGATGGCGTGAGCCAATCCCGATGGTCCGATTGTTGGGCTGTCGCGATGGTCCGAAAAACGAACCGTCGCGATGATCTATCTTGACACGTGGCACCGTCGTGGCGATGGCGTGAGCCAATCGCGATGGTCCGGGGTCAGCTGAACAATCGCGATGGTCCAAGTGGACCGTCGCGATGGCTCAAGTGAACCGTCGCGATGGTCCGAGACCGTCGCGATGGTCCGGCCGAGCCGTCGCGATGGCGTGAGCCTATCGCGATGGTGCGACACAATCGCGATGGTCTGAGCCAATCGCGATGGTCCACCAAACTGATGATTTTTGAGATGCGCCTGTGGATTCGTGCAAGCACAAGGGTCGCCTACCTCGTGGTGTGGTCGCCTACCAAGAATTCCGAAAGTTGCAGACCATCGCGATGGTCCGCCACACTCGGCAGATCTTTGACAGAGAGTAAATTTTTACCTTTTCCAAGCTTTCCTGATGCACTGGAGCTCTGTACCTGCAAGAAAACTCAAGAAAACACAAGCACACACAAGCACAAAAGTTCTCTCTCGCTCTCTCGCATGCACAAATGAGGGGAAATGAGGTGAATGGGTGGATATGGTGAATTTTCTGATTTTTTTGGAGATGAAGATGATGATGCGATGATGAAGATGGAGTGTGGGGAAGGTGAAAAACACTAAAAACTAAGTAAAAACAACAACAAAAACTGAAATTTTTACCTTCCAACACCACTTCTTGCTATACTCTTACCATCACACATTCGTCCTAGACTCGATCCCCGGCAACGGCGCCAAAATTTGGTGTTGCTCTAGCACAATGGTGAGAACCACGTTAAGAAGCTTCACCTCCTTAATGTCAATCCGCGGAAGAGATAGGAGTGATATGAAGATCGTGAATGTGAGATGATGTGAAAGTGAAGGTGAGAAGCATCAAGATGCACACACACATACACACACACAATGAAGAGACAAGCAAGACACAATGGAAGGTGAGAAATCAACTCTATTACTCAAGATCACTATTACAAGCTCAAACTAGCTCTAAGCTCACACTAACCAAAATGAACCAACCTCAAAAATGAGCTCTCTAGCTCTTTTTATAGTTTCTAGACTAGTTTTGACCGGTTTCACATCTAGTGACCGGCCTAGTTAAAAAATAGGTCCTAGAGGCTATTTGGAAGGGTAAACGATGTCTAAAAATAACGAAAATTGGTACGTGCATTCTACCTAAGCTCCTCAAGCTCGAGGACTCCTCGGCTTGCACAAAATGGAGCTATGAATTACAAAATGGGATTTTGTTTATATTACATATGTTACAAGAGTGATGAAAATCACTGTTGGATGTTTGAAGAGGTAATAAAAACATAATTGTTTGAAAAAATAATCCGACTGGCTCCCTGCTCCGTCTTTACATGCTTCCATGTCGTCTGTGTCTCTGACTGTGCCTCTGACTGCTTCCAACAAGGATGAACGGATTGAAGAAGCTATGATGGAGATAAGTACAACTTGCAATTTATTCATATTTATTTTCTTGTTTTCCATGCTAAAGAATTGCATGAAAGAATGCATTTCAAATGAATTATGAGAAATCCCAATGAATTTACATGGTGCACCAGAGGCATTATTGAATGGAAAGATGCTTTTCATTAGCATGGAATATACCGACCACCTAAAAGATTGTTAGAAAATGGACATAGAAATGTTCATTATAGAACGAAATTAACAGGAATGGAAAGCATAAGCATTTTTTTTTTATATAAAGGAAGTTCGGCATTAGCCTACTCTCCCGGACTTGAATTAAATAAAGAAAAGTACAAGAGAAGGGGACTAGTAAAGAAAAGCATAACCATTTATTCATGCATTAAATGGTGTCTTAAATGCGAATTACATGCATGCTTTAAGGAGGGGTTCAATACTCGGACCTTATGCAGGTTAAGCATCTTAAAGCGACGGTGTATTTGTTCTTGGCATACACATGTACACATAGATTCAATCATGTATGCATGGGTTGATGAGCCATGAGATAGAATTTAAGTAAGTTTAAGGCTTAAAATAGGAAAATGACTTCTTCATATGAAGTTAAAAGCATAAAATTTTAATGGTATGTTGAGATTATGTGACTCAATAACCATTACATTTTATGCTTTTTATATGTTTCCTTAATCCAAAAGCCATCAAAATTTAACAAAGATAGAAAAGCCTTAAGCTTAATGTACTTATGGAACCCACAAGATCCATAATACCCATGGCACCCATGGCATGCCTGATCAACAAGGCCATCAAGGACTTAGACTATAAGCTAATAAAAAAAAGTTTCTCTTCTTATTAACTATAAGTTAGAATTTGGATTGAAACATCTCCAAAAGAGAAACTAGAAGCGTATATGAGACCCTACATACATGGGTTAATCTTTCATAATCATGAAAGATATTAAGAATTTCATAGACCTTGAGAGCTTTAACATCTGATCATTGAGGACAATGATCACATTAAAAGGGGGAAGAGAATGTCATAAAATGACATGTTAGGGCAAAAAATGGTTGAACCATTTCATCGTTTTGAAGTGTTCATTCATTCCCCAATAAATTTCTCCCTTTATTTACAAGAGGTATGATTCATTTGGAACTTTGAAAGAGTTTCATCAATACACATTTGGAGAAAAGGAAAAATAAAGGGTTGTAAGACAACTTTAAAAACTCCAAAATATATCCTAATAAAAGCAACAACTTTCCAATATGGTCAATAATATGACCATTTGAATAATTCAATGATGAGATCATGACTATTTCCTTTAAGATAGATGCATATTTATGTCAAAAGATAATATTCATTGTGAAAATACCAACTCTATTATCAGAACATGATATTTCTTATGTATATGTGATTGATTTCAGAAGGGCAATCATAGAGCTTATAGAAACCATCACATAGGCTTGAAATATGAAAGGCATAACTTAATAGGTGGTGAGTTAAGAAAAAAAATTATTGAGTTCACCATTACTTTTTCAAAAAAACATCTCAATATTTGACCTCTTCCTTTTGTAAATACTTATGAATGATGAGGGAAAAGGAATTTGTATATAGACAAAATGAAAAAACGCAAGTTTTGAAATAAATCTAGGACATGACCAATTCAAGCAATTAGGCTCATTGGAAAATCTTGGATGGACCTAAATACTTGAATCGTTTGTATGTCAAAATCATAACAAACATAGGATATTTTGCTTATTTTTTTGTCAATATCAATGAATGATGAGGGATAAGGGGATTGCATAAGGAAAAAACAAAGGAACTTAATTAATGAAATGAATCTAGTACATGAGCAATTCAAGCAATTAGGCTCATCGAAAAATCTTCTATGGGCCAAATTGCTTGAACTGGTCATGTCTCAAAGATGCCTTTGTCCTTAGCAACTTCCACAAACGAATATCCTCATCCAAAAGAGTATATTCCAAAATCTTTTTGTTGCTTGTCAAAATCTTCATCTGAAAGTGTTGGCTTCTCTTCAAATGCCCTCTGAAAGCAGATAGAGAGTGATTTGGATGAATCTTTAAATATATTAGTTTGCTCAAATCAAGGCTGAAAAAAATCCTCTTTTATGTCTTCCTCCTCATTTATAAATTTCCTTGTAGTTTCTTCAAATTCAGCCACTATTGCAAGGCAATAATCTTCTCTAAGATTGAAAAGCTCTTGTATGCAATAGAGAGGAATAAAGTCCTTTCCATAGATGAATTTGTATGGAAGGCTTGGAAAAAGAAGTGATTTTTCTAAGATATTTACATCTTTTCTTGGCTCTCTAATGGTTGTCTCTACTCTAAAAGTCGCCACATCATATTTTTTTACCTCATCTAATTCTGATGGAAGGTTTATCTCTTTAACAATTTTCTTTACATCAATATTTGAATATTTCTCAAGAGGAAGGTATAATGATGTTTCTTTCCCTTCATCAAGGTCCTCTTTTTCAACTTTTTCACTAGATGTATGATCAAGAAATATTAAAAAGCCCATATTTGCTAGAATTAAACAACAACCACTTTCATGGTGTGGGCCAAAATCCATCCTCCCAGGCATGGGGGAAGCCTTTCTACACTTTCTAGTAATTATGACCTTGTCCAAAGGATCTTTCCCAAAGATGCTTGGATGAATATATTTCTTGATAGAGATTATCACTTCTATCCATTGATTTTCCTCAAAAAAACATTCCATTCAACCTTTAGAAATGGCTTACTTTTGTCTACAAGGGCTTCAAAATCAAAGGAACAGTTGAATATCTTCATAGCATCTAGAAGCTAATTAAGTCCCAAACCCTCTTTGACATGAAATCAAGAAGTTTCTCAGATGGAGAAACTATGAGAATTGCATTTTTCTCCTCCATTTTACGATCTTTGAGGGATTAAAGTCTAGATGCAATGGAACGCTAGAGCGAATAGAGTCAGTGAAAGGGGGTCAAACACATGCTATCGCTTTGTAAGCCGTCGGAAAGGAACTCATATTTCTTGTAAAATATATTATGAAAAGTCACATGCATGAAAAGGCGTAGCGCAACGTTGTATCCTTTGATAAGATTCATGAAAGAAGTCGCATGATGCAGAAGGTAGATCCGCCAGACTGTTTGTCTGGGCGAGGAGCCGGAGCGAGCGGTGTTACAGAATTCAATGTAACTGAGTCTGGTTTTGTTGATTAAGTTTAATCCTTAAGTGTTAATAAATTATCAAGTAATTGATTAATGCGCTAAGTGAAGGAGTTACACAGTACACCTTTTGACGTGAACGTGTGTTAATAAACGTATTCAGAGTAGAACTGGAAGAGAATACATTAGCGCTTAAGTCGATGCAGTCATACAGTCTTAATCTGTAGTTGGGAAAATATAAATAGGGCCTCTGTTCACAGACCCCTGACCATCCCAAGAACCTAGTCGTGTATTGAATCTTAACAGTAAAAAGATTTCAACATTTAACACTAGCGCCGTCTGTGGGAAATGGAGTAGCCGTTTGCAACAAAGATTAGAGATTGAGAAAGAATTCTTTGATATATGCCTGTAACACGTTCCGGTGAATCATACCCCAAATACCATAGAGATCAATATCCCTGGGCAGTTCCGAATCTATTAGGAACACCCCCTGGTGGTAGAATTATAGGACAGTTAAGTCCAGTTGCAGAAGGTTCGGTACAGCCAGCCAGCAGCAATTCCGGTGGTAGTTCGATAGTACATGATGAGATTGCGGTGAATTTCCGTGCGAGTTCGATACCTTTGTTAGACAGTACGGTGATTTTTGGTTGTACAGAGACGCAGTGCAGAGTCAGTTCCGCACTATCAGGTCAGAATTTGGCCACTTTTGGTGATAACTTCGTGTTATCCAATGAGAACGTTTCCGGTGACAGTACAGTCTGGTCCTGTGAGAATTCGGCGAGTTTTGGTGAAAGTTCGGCATTACCTGGTGGCGATTCAAAGTTTTTCGATGAAACTACGGTCCTACTTGGTGGACACTTACTACGCTCACCATTTTTCGGTACATGATTAGCTAATTTCGATAACTTCGACACTCAAGTCGAGGAAGGGCTGATAGATTTGGAGTTAAGCAAGCGGTTCAACGACATCTTAGGACCGGAAAGTGAGCAGTTTGACCATACAGTCTTGGCAGATCAAGAGACACCTCCTCAAACTTCAGGTGACAACAACGCCAATAACAACAGTACCATGAGTGGCTCCTAGCAACAACAACAAACACCGCCACAGCCACAGCCACAACCACATGATTATGCCACGCTGTTTCGGACACATTTAAGGCAGTTGCCACCCGTGCATGCTAATCTACCCAGATGACGTTATCACGCAATGGTTCATCAATGGATTAAAGCCCCAATTGAAGCAGATTATGATCATAAGGAGTGTGGGTGGAATGACTTTAGATGCCGTAATTGCTATGGTGTTACAATTAGAGAACAAAGTGGGCGGATTTACCGAAGACCTCGAATGGCTGAAAGCGTCTAGGCAATCTAACGAGGACCCTTTGAAACAAGTCTACTGTACCAAATGCGAAAACCCAGGGCATAGCAATTCAACATGCACACTGAACCAAATGTATTGTGCCATCTGCCACATAACAGATCATACCACAAAGACTTGTCCATATAATGCCAAGGTACAGAACAGAGCAGCAGTTAATGCCATCATTGCAGAAAAGATTAGGGCATGTAGGTGAAAGAACCTTGAAACAAATATGTAGAGATCAATGTGTGCTTGGGATACCAAATGTATCCAAGCAACACATGATTTATAAGTGTGGTGCTTGTCAGTTTGGAAAGTGTCATAGGTTACCCTTCTCAAGGAAAGGCTACACACATGAGGACTACCTAGAACTTGTTCATACAGATGTATGGGGACCAAGCAAGGATCCCTCAATCTCTGGATCAAGGTATTATGTATCTTTCATTGATGATTATAGTAGGTGGACTGTATTGTACTTTATGAAACACAAAAATGAAGTATTCAGTTGCTTTAAAAAGTACCTTGCACTTGTTGAGAATCAAACAGGGAGAAATAAAAAAAGACTAAGGTCAGATGGAGGAGGTGAGTACTTCTCAAATGATTTTGATGCATTCTTGCAAGACAGAGGAATTAAGAGAGAAATTACCACAAGGTATACTCCTAAGCAGAATGGGGTAGCAGAAAGAAGAAATAGATTGATTGTTGAAACAACTAGGTCAATGTTAAATGAGAAAAAATTACCTAACTATTTGTGGGCAGAGAGTGTATCTACTGCCACTTATTTGGTAAACAGGTTGCCATCCAAATCTCTTGATGGGATGACCCCTTATAAAGCATGGCATGGTAGAAGACCTTCACTTGATCATTCCAGGATCTTTGGATGTGTAGTATATGTGCATATCCCTTCTCAGATAAGAGGTAAGCTAGATCCTAAGGCAGAGAGGTGCATCTTCATTGGATATGATCTAAATCAGAAAGTTTACAGGTTCTACAATCCTTCAAACAAGGGATTCATGGTCAGTAGAGATGTTGTCTTTGTTGAAAATGACTCTTGGTTTGATAGTGAATGCAGGAAGGTAATGCTACCCTATGACTTGGAAGAGGAGTTTCCAAGCCTTACTAAGGAGGAGCCTACTCAGAATGAAGACACCAGTTCAGATGAAGAGGAGATCATCAACCTTGAAGAGTTCAAAGCATGGAAGTCCAAAGGTAAACTCAAGATGAAGAAATTGGAAGATATACCTGAATCTTCCAACCAAGCAATTAGGAGATCACAAAGGGAGAGCAAGAAGCCAATCAGATATGGCACCTCTCTTGTTACTAAGCACTCTGTTTATCTTGAAAAAGATTTATCAATTGAAGAACCAACATCATATGAAGAAGCTAAGACCAAGGCAGAATGGAAGGAAGCTATGGATGAGGAGATTGAAGCACTCAAGGAAAGTGACACTTGGGAACTAGTACCAAAGAAGGAGTCTATGAAGGTAATTGGTTCTAAATGGATCTATAAGATTAAAAGAAATTCTGATGGGTCAATAAGCAGGTACAAAGCTAGACTTGTGACCAAGGGTTTTGCACACATCCAAGGCATTGACTATGAGGAAACCTTCTCACCTGTGGCCAAAATGCCAACCATCACGGTATTGGTAAGTGTGGCTGCATCAAAGAATTGGAACATGTATCAATTGGATGTAAAAAATGCATTTCTAAATGGCTGGATTTCAGAGGAGGTGTACATGTCACAACCTCCTGGCTATGATGATCCAAACAAGGTAACATATGTATGCAAATTGAATAAAGATCTTTATGGATTGAAGCAGGCACCTACGGTATGGAACCATAGGTTGACCACATATCTTCAGGACCAAGGTTTTGTCATGAGTAAAGCACATACTTCTCTATTCATCAAGAGAAGTAATTCAAAGGTAATATGCCTATGGGTATATGTTGATGATATCATACTTTCAGGTAATGATGCTAATGGCATCAAACAGATCAAAAATCAGATGATGAAGGAGTTCAAAATTAGTGATCTTGGATCACTAACATATTTTCTTGGACTTGAGTTAGTCTATACTAACTCTGGAATTTACATTACTTAGAGAAAGTATATAGAGGATATGTTGAAGAAGTTTCGTTTGCAGGATGCCAAAGTTGCAAGTACTCCAATGGAGGTAAACCTAAAATTAAGTGCTCATGAAGGTGATGTACTTGAGGACATTCCAGGTTATCAAAGCATAGTGGGAAGCTTGAATTATGCTACCTTGACAAGGATGGACATTGCTTATGGAGTAAGTGTGCTAAGTCAGTTTATGCACAAGCCAAGGGCACCTCACTTGGAGGCTGCCAAAAGGATCTTGAAGTACCTAAAGGGTACTCAACATCATGGTTTGTATTTTCCTTATACATCAAACTTGGACATTAAGATTTATTCAAATGTAGATTGGGCAAGATGCAAAGATGATAGGAGGAGTACCTCAGGATACCTTTCATTTGCAGGTGATAAACCAATATCATGGTCTTCAAAGAAGCAACCGACTGTTGCTTTATCTTCTACAAAGGCAGAGTATAGAGGATTGGCCAATGCTACTCAAGAGGCCATATGGATCAGATTATTGTATACAGAATTGGGCTTGCATACTACATGTCCAATGATCTTTGGAGATAGTACAAGTCATTACACCTTGCAGCTAATCCTATTTATCATGCTAGGACTAAGCATATATAGGTCCACTATCATTATGTGAGAGAGAAACTATTAAGCAAGGATATTCAGCTGGAATATGTATCAACTAATATGCAATGTGCATATTTATTGACTAAAGCATTAGATGGTACAAAACTTTGCAGATTTAAAGCAATGATTGGATTGCAGGATGTTCATGAAGATTGAAGATTAAGACCAAGCCAAAATGTTTGGCTTGAGGGGGAGCTGTTGGTGCAAAGTCCAAGGCCACACATTTGGCTTGAGGTTCATAAAGATGTGAAGTCCCATGAAAACCATTGCTAGTGGAGACTTACCACTTTACCTTTTTGACATAAGAATATTTGTAATTACATACCAAAACGTCATGGACTTGGTTAGTTGGAAAGTAACAACTACATTGAGAGAATATCTCCTAGAATGAAGGTTCACTTTTAGAGAGAGCCAGAATTTGAATTCAAATTCAAATTTGAATGGAACTCCTATATAAACTCTCTTAAAAAGGTCGTGGTTAGAGTGATCATTCCCCGAGCTCTCCATTGTCATTTTGTTTATGTGTAAGGCCTACATTGGAGCCTACACCATTCTTCATCATAAGGCTATGATTACCAAGCCTATGACATTGTACAACATTGTACAACATTGTTCATTAATACATTATATCTACAGTGTTCATCTATGATATCTCTGTTATAGTCATTTCTCACTATCAAATTGTACTGATTATATCTCACTCATTTCTCCACCAAATTCAATGATCTTTAGCTTGTTGGAATCAACTCCAAGTTATCTACATGCTGACAAAGTGTGAAGCAAATCCATTCAGCCAATTGATAGAAATCTGCGTTGAAGAATTCACTAGTCAATCTCTGTAGAGGTCCTAAAAAATCAGGGGTAATGATTAATTTGCTAAATTGATTTCTCTGTGTATAGTTGATCATTTCAAGTGACTCCACTTAGAATCATTAGCTTAATAAGCTAGTTAGATACCTCTAAAAGGAATTTTTCCAATTCCTATTGTACTGGTTGTATTGAGCATTACAAGCAGAAGGTGTATGATCCAAAATAGAAGGTTTTCTTGAATCCTTATATTTAGAAGTAGTCTGTTTTGATCAAATCTTTACATACATCATTTCCAAAGTACATAGGCACTTTTATAGTGTCATTGGAAAGCTAAGAGGGTCCACATATCAACTCTGAAGCTGGAAGGAGTTGGTACAAAGGAGGATTTGGCAGCACCTACTCATCACTTGGAGTGTCCATCCATCTTTCCCAACATTGACCAGCGATAGTGGTTGGATTTTATCATCAATCATGAGTTGATTTTTATCGCTGATTCTGGTTTGATTTGGTTGTTCATCATCGATTGATATTGATCCTCGATCATGGGATGATCTTGGTGGCCAATCATAAGTTGGAGATGGTATTGCTTATATATTATGTGCACCTTGGGATAATTTTGGGCATTATTGGTTGAACACTTGGGAGCTTTTCAGGGAACTTTCCATCTCATCTATTTATAAACTCTAATTGTAGCTAGATTGGGCCCACTCTTCTTAGATTGATTGATTGAATGTGTAAAAGCATGCCATCATACTACACATCAATGCTTTTTGGCATTGTTTCCATGAATAGAGGCAACCACATCTAGGTAAATTATGTGATGACCTTTTGGATATTGTAGGTATGTCACCTTAAGTGCTTGTGAATTCCACTTGTAGTCAGGCCCCTAAACTCCATGTCAAAAGGTCACATCATCTACTCTAAATCTTATCTCTCTTGGGGAAGGATTGGTTTCTTGAGGCTTGGAGTTTTCACTTTTAATTTGTGTTTTCTTATAAGAGTAGTTTTTTTCTCTATTATTCTCAAATTTCTTCTTTAAAGGCGCGAGTTGCCCATTGAATGGGGAACAAATATTCACTTGCACAACAACTTCGTCATATGAAGGGTGCTTCCATGGATCAAACATAAAGGGGGTTAGAAATTATTGGGATGCACACGTGATTGGGTATGATTTAAAATGCCATTACATTGCAAAAAAGACTCCCCCTTTTTTCATCTCCTTCTTTTCTTCTCAACTTTTTTCTCCGCGTTTCACCTCATTTTTTCCTCTTCTTGCCTTCCTCTTCGGGCCTCTTACTTTTCCTTTCATCTCTCTCTTGAATATCATTTTTTTCTCCTCCCTTTCTCTCTTTCCCCTTCTCTTTATCACACCTCTTATATTCTTTTCCACCTCTTTCCTCTTCATTTTCCTCTCTCTCTCTCTCTCTCTCTCTCTCTCTTGTGCGCTCTTGATCATGCAATATCCATGTGAAGTTTCATGTGATATCCATAGTTATTGAATAATCATTCTTGACACCTCTACATTCTTGGTAAGATGAACTCTTGTTGCAACCCTCGAGTCAAGTGGATTATCTTTTTGGCCTTTGGGCCCATCAAAATGAGTCTCTTCGTTGGGGTTTGAGGTTGGTCCTTACTAGGCCTACCTTCATTTGTACTTTCAATTCATTCATGCAACAAGGAGGAGATGGAGGGAGAGAGAGGAGAAGAGAGATGCACACACATGTGTGGGAGCCTCAAAACCCACATAATTATCTCTGTTGAGGCAATGCTCTATAAATGATGTATATATGAACATAGGGGTAAGGTCACATGATCCTTACATCCCCAACAATCTCCCATTTAAGGGTCAATGTGACCATAAGTGGAAAAATATACTGTAGAGGGGGTAACCGGGTCTATACTTCCAGTACTCCTTCTACTCAAGGGAGGTTCTCCTTAGGGAAGTATACCCTGTAACATCATTGTGTGAGGTACTACTTGAGAAGATAAACCAAGAAAAAATCAGAGTGTTACAAAGATGCTGAAAAGGCCAATTCGACCAAGATTGAAAAGATTGTGCTAGTTCACAAAAGATAAAATTGTTAACAGTACAAAAGGTCTGATCACTTGAAAGATGAACTAGGACATCTCAACACAGAGAAAGTATACAAACGCAGAGAAGGTATACAAGTGTGGTATACAATGCTATGAACTCCAGCTTACAAGTGATTATCCCAGTATATCCAATCTCACTGTCATGCCGACTGCCCCCAACACTGAAGCTCTCACTCTGTATATTCTCTAACAGAGAAGCCTCTTCTACAGTGGGCAAAATCACATCAGTGAGCAGAGAATAATCAAGGAGAAGCCTGATTAGAACACTCTCAAAATACCATAGTAACACAAGTAGACCCAAATTGACAAAAGTTAGAATCACAGAGAGACGACAGTGAGTGTATCCCTCAGCTTCCTAAATCTCTGTATATCCTTCCGAATGGACCCTTCACTAACATATAACTCTGACTGTCTGTACGTACCTCCAAACAAGTGCAACTTCTTCTTATATAGATCTTGAGGCCAAGAGAGTGACTTCCGCCGGGTTTCATAATTTAAGGCACCATCACTGTTCACTGCACATGCGCGACCAAGAGAGTGGTTTCCACCGGATCCCATCATTTACTGCACCATCACTGTACGCTGCACATGCGCCAAACTAGTGAGACGAAAGTGGAGGGAGAGTTGGCTAATTTTGGGTAGGTGGTCTAATTCTGGTATTGACAGCCAACTGACTCAAAAGCGCCTGAAGACTTTTGAATATGGCTTTGAATGTGAGACTCTTTCTTATCATGAATCCACTTCATCACAATCTGATGGCCGACTTGATTCTGGCACCAAGGACAAATTTTGAAGGACAACTTTTGAGGGACAAATTTTGAGGGACAAATTTTGAAGGAAAAATTTTGAAGGATAAATTTTGAGGGACAAATTTTGACGGACAAATTTTGAAGGACAAATTTTGAGGGACAAATTTTGACGGCCAAATTTTGACGGACAAATTTTGAAGGAAAAATTTTGAGGGACAAATTTTGAAGGAAAAATTTTGAAGGACAAATTTTGAAGGACAAATTTTGAGGGACAAATTTTGAGAGACAAATTTTGAGGGACAAATTTTGAAGGACAAATTTTGAGGGACAAATTTTGAGGGACAAATTTTGAAGGACAAATTTTGAGGGACAAATTTTGAGGGACAAATTTTGAAGGAAAAATTTTGAGGGACAAATTTTGAGGGACAAATTTTGAAGGACAAATTTTGAGGGACAAATTTTGATGGATGAGGGCGATTCTTCAATATTGGCTAAAAATTTCTAAAAACAAAAGTAGAACTGTCTATGGGCAAAACAAGCTGAAACGAGAACTAAGGTATATACAATGATTGATTTTTCTCGAAATGTTTCAAGTTAGATAAGCCTTCACCCTAGATAAGCCTTCACCCTAGAAATGTTGACCAGAGGCAATTTCTCACCCTGTAGGTCCTCTACTTGTACTGCTCCTTGTTGAAATATCCTCAGCACTTTGTAAGGTCCTGACCATTTTGGGGCCAATTTAGTAGGTACAGATGGAATCTGATATACTAGCACTAGAGCTCCCTCTTCCACCTTATTGGTCCTTAAGTGTCTGTCATGAATGTGTTTCCTTTCTTCTTGCTTTTCCTACAGCCTCTTCATAGTTGTTTCCCTATATTCCTCCAATGCTACCAATCTTCTAATGTGAGGGTCAACATCAATTCTTTTTGCTTCAATTTCTTTTCTGATGATGAATTCGAAAGGGGCTAATGCCTCTTTCCCATAGACTAGAAGAAATGGGCTCTCTCCTGTGGTGCCCCTTCTGGTTGTTCGAAAAGCCCATATTGCACCAATGAGGGCCTGTGGCCATGAACTGTGATGGTCAAAGGCTAATTTGCGTAGTAATCCAATCAAAATTTTGTTAGACCTTTCTGCCTGCCCATTTGCTCTCGGGTAGTATGCACAGGATTTCTTATGGAAGATCTTGTACCTGTCAAAGGTTATTTGCAACAATTGGTTTACAAAGTGCGTGCCTCTATCACTGGTGACTTCAAGTGGGGAGCCAAATCTTGAGAATATTCTTTTATACATAAACTTGGCTACTGTAGTGGAAGTACAATCAGTAGTAGCCTTAGCTTCTACCCACTTATAGAATAACATGTGGCCACCAAGATATACTTCTTACCACCAGGTTGACCAGTTGGGCTGATTGGTCCAATGAAATCAAGACCCCATCGTTCGAAAGGTAGCCATCCTGTGGAGATTACTAATGGTTGAAAATTCAGTCTACTAGGCTTGGGAGCATATCTTTGGCAGATATCACATCCTTTGGCAAACTTGATAGCATCTTTGTAAACATGAGGCCACCATAATCCCCTATGGATAATTTTGTGAGCCAACTCCTCTCCTTTGAGATGCCCTTCACTGTGTGCTGCTTCAAGCAAAAAATTCACCTCCTCTAGATAAACACATTTTCTCAAGATACCATCATGACAATATTTATACAAATGGTCATTTATAAGTGAATATGCTTTGGCTTTAAAAGAGTAATCTCCTCCTTTCTAATGGTTTTATGTTCTCAGGGAATTTTCCAAAAGTGAGAAAATGTAGAATTTCACCATACCACTCAGTTTGAGTCTCTACCGTGAAGAGACTACTATCTACAAGTTCATCATTAATACATGTCGCCTTTTCGCTCATAGCCGTCCTTGACACCTGATCCACCATGTAGTGTTCTTTTCCTGGCCTAATATGAATCTCAAAATCATACTCTTGAAACAGTAGTAGCCAACGCCAAATCCTTCCAGCTACTCTAGGCTTATTAATTAAGTATTTGAGGTGCTGATGGTCAAATATGACAATGAAATGCACACCTAAAAGGTAGTGCCTAAACTTTTGGAGTGCGAAAACAATAGCCAAACCTTCCCTTTCCGTAGTGATGTAATTTCTTTCTGCTCTGGTAAGTAGTCTGCTAGCATAAGCTATAGGTTGATCCACCTTGGGCACCTTGGGCATGGAGGGTTGAGCCAAAACTGCTCCTACTGCATGAAGACTAGCATCTATATGCACATGAAACTCTACTGACCAGTTAGGAACAGTTAAGAGTGGAGCAGTACATAGCCTCAATTTTAGTTAAGAAAATGCCTTTTCAGCCTCAAGACTCCATGAGAAAGGAATCTTCTTACTCGTAAGCCTTGACAGAGGCTTAGCTATTTCTGAATACATCCATATAAATCTCCTATGGTAGCCTGCATGGCCTAAAAAGCTTTGTACTTCCTTAGGAGTCTGTGGAATGCGCATGGAAAGGATAGCAGTGACCTTTGCTGGATCTACAGTTATCCCATTTGCAGACACGATGTGACTAAGGAGAGTGCCTTTAGTGACTAAAAAATGACATTTAGCAGGATTCAACTTCAAACCTGTTTTGAGACACTACTCAAAGATTTCCTTTAGATTTTCCAAGTGATCATGAAAATCTTGGACTACTGCTCTTCTATCTGTGCCTGAGAACACTGAAAAGTCATCCATAAAAATGCGCAGAAAAGTTGTCAACCATTTCCCCAGTATCAAATACATTGTTCTATTAAATGAAGCAGGTGCATTTCGCAGCCCAAAAGCCATGCGTGTGTACACATAAGTGCCCTATGGAGTGACAAAGGAAGTTTTGTCTCTATCATCAAGATGAATTAATATTTGGTTGTAGCCACTGAAACCATCAAGAAAACTGTACAAAGTGTGACCAACTACGTCTTCTAATACTTGTTCTGTGAAAGGTTGAGGGAAGCCATCTTGAACAATTACCTTATTTAAAGCACAAAAATCAACGCATACTCTTATTTCTTCGCTATTTTTCTTGGGTACAATAACCATAGATGAAAGCCACCTTGAATGTTCTACTGGAACAATAATACCTGCTTCCTCAAGTTTTGTGATTTCGAGTTTTACTGCCTCTGCATATTTTGGATTGAGTCGATACGGCCTACTTCTTGCAAGTGCAACTCCCTCTACTAAGGGTCTTCGATGTAATCCAAGCTCCTTTGGAATCCCCGTTAGATCCTTATAGGACCATGCAAAGACAATTTTATAGGAGAAAAGGAGAGAAGTTACCCTCTTTTGTAAAAAGGGATAGTGCCACAACCAGGAGGCTAAGTGAACTATTTGAGGATTTCCTTCATCTCCAAGGTTCACTTCTTGAACTAGCATTTCAAGACTCATCTCTCTTGAAAAAGCATCTACACTATGAGCAGGGGGGGAATTCACCTTATGTTCCACAATATGTTGCTTGATCCATCCTTGAGGAATTTCTGAAAACGGAAGGTCTTCTCTGCTCCCAGGCTCAAAATTAGGCCCTTGAGACTCAAAATTAGCCTCCTCAAAGGCTTCTTCAATTTTGACATTTTTAGGCTTTTCTACCCTTTTGTAGAACTCTGTAGTGTTGAATCCTCAAAAATTGGCCCATTTTGATCGAATGCACCAATTTGGTCCCATGGCCCAATTTGACTATTTGGGCCCCCCGAAGATATTAACTCACTTTCTGCTACTTTTTGACCACCAAGACCATTTTGTGAAAAATGGCCAAATTTGATCTCCAAAGGCTCTTTCTTGACCTCGGTCTCTGTTTTCCTGCAAGGACTCATTTTTTCTCCTTTGTGAGTGATTGAGCCTAAATTTTCATTTTTCGACTCTTTTTCCCTTCCTTGGGCTTCTTTTGCAAGTTCTTCATTTATTTCAGTAATCTCAACAGTGCAACACTCTACACCACCCATCATCCAATTTAACAAATTTTCTTTCTTGCTCTAAAGCATCCAACTGATCATCCAAAGTGTGCTCCATAAGAGCATCCACATGATCAATACATGTGCATCATGAATGTCAATAGACCTATGTATAGGTAGACAAAATGAGACAGGATGAGTGTCACACTGCACATAAGGTTGAACTGTCACTGAGAAGATAATGTCTCTCACATGAAGTATCTGTAGTGGATACCTCTGCCCAATCCTAGCACCTCTGACAAGCATAAGCTGTCCCAAATGCAACTAAAAATGATGCTCACTAAGGACTGCATAAGATCTACTCTCTTGTAAGTCGTTAACTGAAATCAAGCTCATAGGGAATGAAGGCACATAGCATACATGGTTGCATGAACCTGAAGCAACATCGTCAAATATGGCCCTCATGACCACAATGCCAACATTGAAGTCGTTGGTGTGATATATGTCTCATATGATTCAATGGACTCGCATACATATCATGTAGTCTCTACCATAATGCACTACTCGTCTCCTCATACATAACAAACTCATATATAGAGTCCACAAGTTGTAATCGGATAGCGGAGCTGGCCAATGCATCCATATCTATCCATACATGGTCAGGCATGTTACGAGGCCTCTGTGCATCTCTATGCACATACATGTGTAACCCTGCACAAACCAATGTATGCTACATCTGATCTTTCCATCTCAGAAAGTCAATGCCATCAAACCGAGAAGACACCATATTGGCAATCCAAGAGACTAGAAATGTAACAAGAGACTAGAAATAATACTCTATCCTTAATAGGATCACATCTGCATATCCATATGCATAACTCACATCACATATGTTTCACTAGAGAAGAAACCATGTGAACCACCTATCACATAACCATGCATCTAGTATGCACATAAAACCATGAGCATAAGCCTGCTCACTAAGTTTCCAAACTGACCAAGTAGATGTGAAAGAATCTTGGAAAAATTTGGCAAAGTATGCCCTGTAAGCTGAGCAATCAAACAAGAAAACCAATAACAAAAGAACAATGAGTAACCTGTCACCACCTATCACTGATTCAATCAAAGATAATGGCAAATACACATGCCAAAAAACTGATAGCAATACATGCTAATACAATGGTGATACACCTCCCACTCAAGAATGAATCTCACAAGATTATCTAATATGTCACGAATAACCTATGGCCAAGTCCAAGTGAATGGAGATAAGCAATGATCCAAAGCTATCACACAAGCATAAGGATCTACTAGAGTACTCTTCTAGCATAAAATCCATCAAAATTTTGGTAGCATCTCCTTTGTAAAATGGACTCTGAAGCAAATAAACCATGTGGGAATCACCATCCACAATACCAAATCAATGAACATATGCTAAAATAATAGCGACTCAAGGTGACAAACGGATGAGCAACCGAGTCTCCAATCTGGATGATGTACCTGCATAAAAACAAAGATACAAGTACCAACCAAGATCTGAATCAACTCTCATAAAATTATGTGCAATCGATGAGTAAACCGGTAAAGAAGTGGCATAAACAAGATATCGACCACAATGCCACTATACATCCACTGACAATGCTATTATCAAACTCATGATGACATAAACCTCAAAAAATGTATATCACAATGTCATCTCACATGAAAAACACATGACAAGATCATGATTTACTCTCATACAGATGAGCTACCATAGTGATTATACATGGAAAATGCCTTCAAGCTTTAAAGGTAAGAGCTTGCACACCAAAAAATCTCTCTCGAAGAAGTTCCACAACAAAATGAACCTCCAAAAGCAATTAGGGTTCGTCTGGTGAAAATATGTTGCTCTTTGTTTTGCTATTTCAGAGATGATAACCTCTAAAGTTGGACTTTTGATCTACAAAAAACTTCAAAAAAATCTTTCTTGACTACGTAATGATATATAGAACGCTTGAATCGGAGGTGTGTAGCTCAAGATATACACAAAACAAGCATATGTTCTCAATTTCATCTTCACCTAAAGCACTACTTCTCTGTATTTTGCAATTTTGGTGACCTAACACTCAAAATCATCTTCTTCTAGAAAGTTGTAACTTCTTTTCCAAGCTACGCATATAAAGCTGAATTGCTTGAATCTGACTTGTAAAACTCAAGTTATGGCCCAAAAACTGACGTGCTATCTAAGTGACTGTAGATTCATCTTCTACATCAGTCAGCATTTTTTGAATTTTCAGCAATTTAAAACTCCAGACTAGGTTCTGCACCTTTCTCTGAAGTTTTAACCTTCTATCTTAGCTATGTAAATAACTTTAAAATGCACCAATCCAAGCTCTGTAACTCGAGTTATGGCCAAAGTACTGAACAGCTATTGAGAGGTGTCGACCTGCACTTTCACCTCTTGTGACCTAAGTTTCCATTGAAACTTCTTTCACACAAGCCTTTAGTAAGATCTGATACCAATGAAGGGCTTTCGTGTGCAGAACGAGAGGAGAAAGGAGGAGATGGAGGGAGAGAGAGGAGAAGAGAGACACACACACATGTGGGAGCATTGAAACCCACATAATGATCTTTATTGCGGCAATGCTCTGTAAATGATGCATATATATGAACATAGGGGTAAGGTCACATGATCCTTACATCCCCAACATTTCATATCAATGCTTCTCTTGAGTTTTAGAAGCTTTGTTCCATGTAAGCCTTTTTTAGGCCTATTCCACCTTCATGTTCTTTGCAATCACCTTATCCTTAATGAAGTTCTAGTGCAATTCAATGTGCTTCTACCTATGAAAAATCAGATTCAAGGCTAGGTGTATAGTACTCAAGTTGTCATATATGATAGGAATTTGTTTCACTTGCAAGTTCAAATCTTTAAACAACCTTTTCAGCTACATAAGGTCACAAGTGACAAGGGCTAATGATCTATATTAAGATATAGTTGAAGATAGGGCTATTGTTGGCTACTTTTTGGAGCTCCATGAGATAGCCTTCATCATAACCATAAAGCAAATCCTCATTAATAGTGAACTTGAGGTATCAAAAACTTTCTTGGTTGCCATTAAATGTTGTGCTTTGGGAGTTTGCATCAAAATTAGGAGAACTCCTACTACATGCTTGATGTTTGGCCTGTTAAGAGTTGCATAGCTCAAAGGTCCTACAATGGATCTATACAAATTAACATCTTCTATTATGGGAATGTGTGGCTATTGTCTGATGAGGTTCTTGAAGTTGAAGGACCAAAAATCTCCACACTTTCTTGGTCTTTCGAATGTCTTCTCTAAGCATCATCTATGTCTTCAACCTAGAATGAATCTTTCACACCATAACAAGGCAACAATTTGTCAAAGATAACATCTCTATACACCTTTAGATCATTGTTTTTGGTAACATAGCATCTTAAAACATTTTTTGCACTCGAATACCCAATGGATATGAACCTTTCAATTTTTTCTTTGAGTTTATGCCCCAATTCATAAGGCACATACACAACCAATAAACTTGAGATGAGATAGATTGGGTTTCTTACAATCCCATGCCTCATATGGGCTTAAACCATGAAAACCTAAAGTGGAGAACCTTTTAATGATGTATATGGTTGCACTTGCAGCATTTTCTCAATAGCAATTGGGTACATTCCTCTCATTGAGCATTGATCTAGGCACTTCAACTATGTGTTAATTATTCCTCTAAAAAAACCCATTTTGTTGAGGTGTATACATGCATGCATATTGCCTTTGGATGTCGTTAAGACCTAGAAAATTGGAAAACTTATCAAAGAAGTATTCTCTAGATCCATCTAATCTAAGAGTCTTTATGTACGTGCCCATCTCCTTTTTGACAAGTGGTTTGGAAACTTTAAAGTTGTTAAATACTTATGCCTTTGACTTGATACAATATTACCATGTCATTCTTGTGTGATCATCAATTAAAATAACAAAATATGAATTCTCTCCCAATGACGGCTCCTTGGTTGGTCCCCAGATGTTCATGTGAATGAGGTGGATCTACTCCTTTGTGTATTGTTCTTGAATGGAAGCCTTGCTTGCTTCTCGAATTGACATATTTCACAAAACTATCACATAGATTGAGAATGGAAATTTCTAAGACCACTTACCACACCTCTTCTTTTCACATCCTTCAGCTTTTGAAGTTTTATGTGGTTAATCTTGATGCCACAAATCCATTCAATCTATTCTTGTTGTGAATTTCAAGTAGATCATATGTGATGAAGTTGGTTTTACCTCCATGTTAAATAAACTTACTTTCATCTTTCCTTTACGTATGAGCATGTAACCTTGACATGGATCTTTGAAAAGTCATCATTTGTTTTGGAACTTGACTATATAACCTCTTTCAACCATTTGGCCCACCGACACTAGATTATTTGTGATCTCGGCCACCTGTAACACATCTTTGAGACATTTTGCTTTCTTATTTTCATCCAAAGGAACATCACCTATGTGTGTGATTGTTTGTTATCTTATGTGTGTGTGTGAAGCTTGGAATGTGTGTGTAGGACTGTTGTCTACCCCTCCCCATCACTTTTGAACTACTGTAGTGTGTGTGTGTGTGAGCAAGTACGAGTTGTGGAGTGAGTGAAGGTGTTTCCCGCCATTCACTGTTTTGGCCATAACTTGAAGAGCGATTGTCAAATTTGAGTGAAAATACCACCAATAGATGCGTCTCGTCGAGAGCTTCGAAACCAACCTACTACTCGGCCATATTCAGAGTTTGAAGCTGGGAGAAACATTCAAATTTGTATTTACTATTGTAAGTGGTATCGCGGCAGACACTTTCAGAGATTGAGTGAGTTGGAGATCTTTTCTCATGTATTTCAGCTAAACCACTTTGCTTTCTGTCACGTGTGCACATGTCCTCATACACTTGGTTCATGCGGTTCTTCAGATTGATAATTAAGTGTGTGTCAATCCACCACCATATGCACTTGTGTGGAAAATGAGATTTAGTCTCTTTGACACAAGTCCCTAAGGCCTCGTGACTTAGGTACACACGTTTTTGGTGCCGTTGCCGGCGAACACACTCAACCAAGGTGCCTTCGTGATGGTTATAGCTCTAGAGTGAAGGAATCGTACTTGTAGGAGTGAATTCGTTCAGTGGCAAGTAGTCAGACACTTCAGCACTTGTTACTTCACATCTCGAAGGTGTGTGTAATGAGTTTTTAGGTTTAGGGTTAGGAGTGAAGGAGAGAAGGAAGAGTTAGGGTTAGGTTAAGGAGAGAAGTGGAGTAGGATTAAGTTGAAATCACCAAGAAAATTTCCAAAAAAATTGCCAAATTAGTGTAGAATAGGTTTCAGGTATCACAAACTATAAAAACCAAAAATTGTAGTTCATTTGACACTTGCTCAGGAGTTGGTATCGTCTGCAGACTACGATCAGTATCGTCAGTGTGATATCACGCTAGGTGAGCTAAAGAAAGGAGCTAGGAGCACACATTTGGATTGAGGCACTCTAGAAGGTAAGCCACATGAGTTTTGGGTTACAAAAATCAGTTCATAACCACCACCACACGTGGTTAAAGTCATTTTCGGTATCGCGGGGTGGGACAAAGTGATTGAAGAGACTTCCTGAGTGAGACAGAGGGTCAAGAGTGAAGAGGGGTGAGAGTGAAACACTTAGGTGCAAAATTTTTTGTGTTTGAAACGATTTTGGCTGTAGTATTGTGATCAGTTGAGTTTTGGTATCACGATACCAAAATTCCCTTGTATCGCAATACTCACCAAGTATCATATTGTCGCATACTGCTTGAGGTATAGCAATACCACTTTCGGTATCCTATCGTCAAGTTGCTATCATGATCGCGATCTGCCAGTGGTATCGTATCACGGTCCACTTGGTATCCTATCATCCCGAACACGGTATCATATCTTCAATCGAGTGGTATCATATAGCGAGGGATCTCAATATCATATCGTGCATTGTTGCGATATTGTATCATGACCTGCATCGGTATCGTATCGCATGCAAATATAGTATCATATCATGTACCTAGTATTGTATCGTTGAACCTCCTAATATCGTATCCTGAGGAATAAGAGTATCGTATCCTACAGAGTTGCGGTATCGTATCGCGACGTGCACAGGTATCGTATCGCTCAGTTCTCAGGTATCGTATCGTGAGGGATCTCAGTATCATGCATTGTTACAGTATCGTATCGTGACATGCACTGGTAGCGTATCACATGCAAATATAGTATCATATTGTGTACCTAGTTTCGTATCATTGAACCTCCTAGTATCGTATCGTGAGGAATAAGAGTATCGTATCGTGCAGAGTTGCAGTATCGTATCGCGATGTGTACAGGTATCGTATCGCTTAGTTCTCAAGTATCGTATCGTGAGGAGTCAAAGTATCGTATCGTGGCAAAAGTGGTATCGTATCACCTGAGCCATATAGTATCGTATCGTGTCAAGGTGCAGCATCGTATCATCACCTGCAGAAGTATCGTATCGCGGTAAATTCTAGTATCGTATTGTGGCAAGAGTGGTATCGCCAAGTGCAGTATCGCCAAAGTGGTATCGCCCAGAACATTTTGAGTCTTTTTAAGGGAAAAATTTGAGGCAATTGAGAAGCCAATTAGGGGATAGTGAGGAACCAAAATAGCCACAGGAGGGTGAATGAACTTGAGGTCAGGAAGGGTGCTAAGTAGCTGGAGAAGTTTTATCTCATCGGTAGGAAGTGCGACTAAGACAAGTCACTGCTCTATCTATTCTAAAACCTCTAGTGACTCGGAGGAAGAGATACCCATGGCTTCAGAAGTCATGCGAGGTTCAGTTCCCAAGAGAAACTTCATGTCTACCATAGAAGGGGAATACCGTACCTCTCTGCAATACGTGTCTACTAATTCCCAGGAGATTCCCATCTACCTGGATGGTTTAAATAGATAGTAGCCAGGATGGTAACTTCCATGGATTCTACAATAGGGCCTAGACCAGCAATCAAGTATGATGGAGGAGTGTACATGGATAATTTGGGTCACATCTACATAGTGACAAAACATCCAGATCGAATCAATGAGAGATGAGAGTTAGAAGGACAAGAGGGTTTAGGAAGACCGGACCCTGAAGAGTTGATAACCACTCCCAGAGGCAAATTAGTAGTGACTCGAGTCTTGAGAGGAGATTTGATACCTCAAGATGATTACCTATTGGAGGTCTATTTGATCCATGGATCAGACCTACTATTACAAACTGACTCACCTACACGTGGACAAGAGGAAAGTCCAATGACCTTTTACGATTTAAAAGATCCTGAAGATGAGTCTAGAGTCACATACCTAGACAAGAACCAGAGAAGTTATTGGATTGTTGATGCCATAGATAGGGCTCGATTGAAGTATATGGGGTTGCCTGTATTCCCTCAGCGAGAGCAGGCAACGACCTCTCAAAATCCCTTTGGGACACAACAAGAGTCAGAGCGTACAATGTCGGGACAAACAAGCCATCGGAGTGTTCCAAACCGAACCCATGTGCAATTTACAATGCCAAGAATGCAAGCACACAATCAAACACACCCTGGATTAGGCAACCAACATCGGCCACCAGTGAGACCAAGACCACCACTAGGAATGCAACCTGGAATGCCCCCAATGAGACCAACAATCCCTGTAATGCCTAGAGTACCTGAACCCATAAGAAGATTAAGACCGATTCAAGTGGCTAAGTGTATGAGAAACCATTATGATGGGATGGGAGAACCTTACAACCACATAGCTTAATTTAAACAAGTTCTAAGAGCTGAACAAGTAGATGATTTCTTTGTGCAGTATGATTCCTTTGGACTCACTCTCATAGGAACGGCTTTGACATGGTTCCAACCACTAGATCCCAATCAATTTGGAGATATTGAGAAATTCTTTCAAGAATTCATAGGGGAATTCACTAAGAGAGGGATTAAACACAACTCTTCTTCTTTAATCCATAGCTTCAAATAGAACCCAAATGAAACTGTGAAAACTGCAGCAAAAAATGATATCATTATTCCTAGACGGACTGCCGAACGGAACTTTGAGAACTTTGGTCTATGTGAAGAGGCTACAGACATTGAGTGAATGTCTTCAAGAGTGTATTGACCTAGAGGAAAACCTAGCTGATGATCTCAAAAGTACACCTAGTCCTATGGGACATCTGAAGACACTAGAAGTACAGTAACATCCAACTCTAGTAACGTAGAAGAGTTAGTAGAGCTGGTAGCCAAGAAGTTAGGAGTCCATGGACAGAGGAACTATTAGCATCCACCAATGAGAATGCCCATGTTACGAAGATGCAGTCTTTGTGGAGGAGACCACCCCACTCATATGTGTGTAAGACGAGGAACAAGTTTGCCTCAAGCTTACCTTTACAATAGGTAGACACATCAAGGAACAACCTTGTATTCTCACATAGAACAGAAATACACCAATCACACCACTAACAATTGTCCATTCAACAGGGAGACAGGACCTGTAAATCAACCTCAATATAGGCCATATGGATACCCACCTAGAGAACCAAGAAGGGAGGTTCCAAGGTGTAATCCCTATCAACGACCACCAGGAGCACCTAAACCATATGAGCAAGTACAATTTGGAAACCCTCAGCCAGTGTTAGGACCACAATTGCCACTTCCTCAACACGTAGTACCTGTCAAATATGCTCAAACAAAGGAAAACTTAGAAAGAGCCATAGTGCCCGCATCACCAATAGCCAGTACAGAATCAACAAACCCACTATATGAGCAGACCCAAGGAGATTATTATTCCTATGATGCCAGCACCCAGAGCACTAGCACCCATAAGACCAACCATTAGACCGCTCGTGCCAAGAGGACCGTGTTATAGATGCGGAGGAGATCACTTTATTAGAGAATGCACTTGGCCATACAACTCACCACCCCCTAAGATGTGGGAAGGGTATTGCAACGATTGTGGAAAGGAACATCTCTTTAGAGATTGCCCAAAAAATCCCAATAAGGCACATGATACTGCACCCTTTAACGTGATCGAAGTAATAGAATCGTCAGGAAGTGACAAAGAATACACAGTGCCGTTGAAGGCCATCACACGAGCACAAACAAAAGGACAAGAAAGAAAACGAGTAGACCCTGAGCAAGAAAAGAGTAAAACCATAGAACCGAGACTACAAGTGGTGGAAGATTCAAAGGACCCATGTGAGAGTACCCAAGCAACAAAAAGCCAAAAGTGGAAGGATAGGAGAGAAAAACTCAAGGAAAAATGGATGAAAAATAAAAACAAAGAAGATAAGAGGTAGAAAGAAAACGAAAGAACCCAAAACTCAGGAAGAAATTACTGTTACACCTCAGATGCTAGAGCCAAAAAAGCTAGGATCAATTCTAGCAGACCCAAAACTAGACGATTTGGACATGTGGTTAAAAGCTTACCAAGCTAGAATCAAGAATGGACCGAATGTAGAGTAGCATGAAAAGCTTTACCCACAAGGGGAGTTAGAAAAGGAGAGGCTAGCGATATGTAGAAAACTCATAGAGGTAGCCCACGCCACCCTAGAGAAGACTATCCCACCCCTCCCTGAGATAAGAATGCCTGAGAATCAATATTAGAATTGTATTAAGACCAATGAGCAGAATCTAAAGGAGAGGGATGATGGGAAAGAATTACCGAATATCTATGACAAATCTATATCCATAGTCCCAGATTTAGAAGCTGATTGGCCAATGGAATTGTGGACTAGGATTCGAGAGTATCTATGGAAAAAGGATGGAGTTATAGAACCTCCTTTTGAGGAGTTAGATGTGGAAGATTATCAACCACCACCAAACATGGAAGAAATATATGAAGAAGTTTCTAGACTAGATCGAAACAAGGAGGAAGCCCAGAGCATTTCTAACCCACCAAACTATATGGGAGAATATGAGAAGGAATCCATGATCATCCGTGCTCCCACATTACGAGGAAAAGAAAAGGGAACCTCAGATAAGATCATTCAAGCTGAAGAGAAGTACGGAACAACCAAAGTGTTAGCAATAGAAGCAGCCCTATAGTACCAAATCAGGAGGAAAGCATAAGTAAGACTGAACCAACCTCTGATCTTTTTGAAGTACCGAAACACTTTAAAAGATATGAAGTAGAAGAAAGAAAAATAGCCATCCAGATGCCTAAGAGAGAGGAAAAAGAAGGAGAGGCGTATGACAACAAGGAACACACGAAATAAATCATAGTAACCATAGAAGACGGAGAAGAAAGATGTGCATACATAGGAAAGGATGTGTCAACGGAGGAGGAAGAAGAACTAATAAGACTGATTCGAGAATATCGAGATGTATTTGCTTAGACCTATAAGGATCTTAAAGGTGTGGAACCCTCCATCTACTCTCATAGAATACCAATGACATCGGAGGCAAAACCATCAAAACAATGCCCTTACACGTATAACGAGGTTTATGCCGTGAAAATAAAAGAAGAAATAGATAAGTTATTAGCAGCTGGATTCATTTACGAAATAGAACATACTGAATGGGTGTCACCATTAGTAGTTGTGCCCAAAAAGAACGGAAAACTAAGAGTGTGCATTAATCTAAAGAAGGTCAATGCAGCCACGATTCGTGATAGTTACCCATTACCTATCACCGACCACCTTTTGGAAAGAGTGGCAGGCAAAGAAGTCCACAGCTTCTTGGGTGGATTCTCTGGATACAACCAAGTAGCTGTTGCTACTAAGGATCAACATAAGACCGCATTCACGACCGAATGGGGGGTCTATGCTTTCAGGGTGATGCCTTTTGGACTCACTAATGCCCCTACTACTTTCCAAAGGTTGATGTGTCACGTTTTCAAAGAATTTCTAAAGAAGAGCATGGAAGTATATGTGGACGACCTGTGTACATATTCAAATCAAAGGCAAGAACACATTCCTGAACTGCAAAAAATATTTGATAGATGTCGACAATATAGAGTATGTCTAAATCCTGAGAAGTGCATTTTTATGGTAAGACAAGGAAAAATCCTAGGACATATCGTATCTAGGAACGGAATATCTACAGATGAAGACAAGATCAAAGTAATTATAGAACTTCCTAGACCAAAAAATGCAAAAGAAGTGCAAGCATTTATGGGTCATTGTGGATACTACCATCGATTTATCCACATGTATGCTATAATTGCCAAACCCTTGTATGGATTGTTGACTCAATTCACAT
Organism: Ceratopteris richardii; assembly: GCA_020310875.1. Classification (NCBI taxonomy): domain Eukaryota; kingdom Viridiplantae; phylum Streptophyta; class Polypodiopsida; order Polypodiales; family Pteridaceae; genus Ceratopteris; species Ceratopteris richardii. The sequence continues at coordinate 32,186,068 of CM035418.1, read as the reverse complement.
GGACTGACGAATGCGAGAAGGCATTTAATGAGCTAAAGAAGCGACTTAGCACGGCTCCAATTTTGAAAACACCCAATTGGAACAAGCCTTTTCATATTCATGTGGACGCTTCCAATTATGCAATAGGATGCATCCTAGCTCAACTAGTAGATGAAGGAAAATTGGACCATCCAATTGCCTATGCAAGCAGACAACTGAATCAAGCCGAGAGAAACTATACAACTACAGAGCGAGAGGGACTAGGAATGGTGTACACTGTAAAGAAATTCAGACACTACCTGTTAGCCAATAAATTCAAATTCTTCATAGATCATCAAGCCTTATTATATTTAGTCAATAAGCCTTGCAACACGGGAAGACTAGTAAGATGGTTTCCATTATTGATGGAATTTGACTTTGAAGTGATTGTAAATAAGGGTAACACTCATGTGAGAGCAGATCATCTCTCTAGATTAACCCATGGAGAACCACCAAGTGGAGTACCAGACGATTTTCCAGACACGTACCTGTTTAATTTGGAAGTATGTCCGAAGTGGGCTGAAAAGCTAATTCCAATACTCACTCATGGACCACAACACCCAATTAAGAGGGAGAGTAGAAAGGAAATCCTACAATCACGTAACTTACACATCATAGTGGGAAGTGTGTATCACAAGGAACCCAATAGCATATTGTCTAGATGTGTAGGGGAAGATGAACAAAAGAACCTTATCAAACAAGCTCACATAAACAAATGGAGAATGCACAAAGGAACTCATGGAACTCTAAGAGAATTGAAACGGCTAGGAGTATACTGGTCTGATATGCCTAAGGATGTCCATGAATATGTCAGTAGTTGCACAGAATGTCAGGAAATCATTCCAGATGACCACACATCCTTACCTTTTTTTACATTAGCACCCACGTGGAGTAAGACCTTAGTGAAATTCCTAAAGACACGAGAGCATGAGGAAGGGATCATATTAGCAAGGAAACGAGCTCTAGAGGAAATGAGTAAGGACTACATCCTCATGGGAAGACAATTATTCAAGAGAGGGAAAGATAATCAACTATGGCTATGTGTACATGAAGGAGAGTACCTACCCATATTAGAGATGGCACACTCAAGTGCCGCAGGGGGACATTTCTCAGTTGAAAGAACTGTAAAAATGATCCTGTTTGCAGGCTTATGGTGGCCAACTCTACATATGGATGCAAACACCTATGTACGAAGTTGCGAGACATGCCAAAGAGCCAAATATCCGATTAGACAAGATGACATGCCATTGAGACCTATGGTTTTTGCTAGAGCATTTTCCAAATGGGGTATTGATTTCATAGGACGCATTAACCCATCAGCCAAAGGATCACATGCCGAATACATAATAGTAGCAACGGATTACCTGACTAAATGGGTAGAGGCAAAGGCTACTAGAAAAAATGATGCTCAGACCACCACCAAGTTTCTTTTCGAGCATATCTTTACTCGCTTTGGATTACCTATAGAAATAGTGAGTGATAGAGGAACGCATTTCATTAATGAAGTGATAGAGTCCTTAATGAATGAGTTCTTAGTGATCCATAAAAAATCAGCCCCTTATCATCCTCAAGCCAACGGGCAAGCTGAAAGTTTGAATAAGGTGTTGTGTACTGTGTTGACAAAGATAGTCAATAGTGGAAGGTCGGATTGGGACAAACAATTGCATCATGCAATTTGGTCCTTCCGCGTGGCTTATAAGACAGCCATTGGAACTACACCATTTGACTTAGTGTATGGACAGAACGCAATCTTGCCAATTGATTTTTAGTACCCACTTTGAGAGTAGCACAACAATATGAATGGACGGGGCATGAATTATCCAAACAACTAGACCAAATTGAGAAGCGACATGAGACTAGGATACAAGCTGTTGCAAGAATTTATGCAGCCAAGAGAAGACAGAAACCATATTATGATGCGCATATAAAAGATAAAGGACTAAAAGAAGGAGATTTAGTTTTGGTATATACTCTGAAGCAACATGCCAAGAAGCTACAAAAGCGCGGATATGGACCTCTAATAATCAATAGGATTTCAACGAGTGGAGCAGTTAATCTAGCTACTTTGGCTGGGGATGTCCTTCCTAATTAAATAAGTGGATGTCGAGTAAAACGTTACATGGAGCCATTGACAGACCACATGTTAGCATGACTTGTAGGTGCACAAAATAGAAAAAAAGAGGAAGAGAGGATTAAAGAGGAGGCGAGGCAAGAAGCCATAGAGCGTATCAAGAAATGGAAAGAATGGATAAGGCAAAGGGATGAATGGTATCTACAAGGAGAAGAGCTTATTCCCATGGCCAACTATCAAGTTCATAAGTCCAACACGAACAATATCAGCAAGTCTCAACCATACCTAAACCTAGGGATTGGAAAAACAGAGTATCAGCTGATAGATGCCTTGATAGACTCGAGAGCAGCACTCAGTTGCATACGAAGGACATTCATCATGCATCTTCAAATGACCATGATACCTACTAAAGCACACATGATAGGTGTTAGAGGTCAAGTCATTAAATGCATTGGAGAAGTGACAATATCCCTTCACCTAGGAAATTCCACTATGGAACAGCGAGTTCTAGTGTGTAAAGACGAGAATTTGATAGAGAACCTGATCCTAGGGCAAGAGTGGATCATTGAGAATGAAGTAAGCATTCACCTAGCTCAAGGATACATCTCAGCCAAAATAGGGCACAAAGAAATCTTTAGCCTATTACAAGAAAGACACTATCCCATGCATGAAACCATCAAGGGTGACAAAGAAACCCTAGCAGAAGAAGTAGCAGACTCACCAATAAAAAATGTAACCAAGGAGTCTCTCGAGAAAGAAGAGATTTCCAATGCCAATACATCAGTTGTTGAAACGAATTCATCCCACATGAAGAGCGAATCAAAGAGAAATGAGGAAGAAAACGCTCCTAAATTCATCCACGACAGAGGAAGAGCATCAATGTGGGAGTCCACTTTCCGATTATCGCAAATAGGAAGTGCCAATCTACAATGGGTTCGTAAGGATTGACTGAGGGAAATACAACAGTCTACACCAATACAGGACACTAAGCTGGCGACGACAACAAATAACCAAGGATCCTCCTTATTACAAACAGGACCGAAGAGACTTCTCAGAGTATGGCTTCCAAAGTCATTAGTAGCAGCTCAGAAAACGCGGCAACAAATATGGATTTCAAAAAGGGTCAGACAGATTGTAAGCCAAGAGATAGAAAATCAAAAAGACACATTACATCGACAAAGCTAGACCCCAAAGCCTAACAAGAATAACGAAGGAATACGACATCTAATACTCAAACTACACAGAAGGGAAAGGGAAAACAGAGAACACGACAAAACAAAGAGAAGACGAAGCCTCAAATTTCAACTACAAGATGGGTATGAAGCCCCAAGAGGCAGCAGGAACTGGAACACTAGAACCAAAAGGATTTCGTTTGCACACATGAAGTATCGAATGCACCTAAAGTATGCATGATATGCCACATTACGAGGCCATGCATTCGGCACATGATGAGTGTAACAAAAGCTGCACATTTCCCACTTGGGAATAGGTCATAGATTCTACTTTCATAGGAATGGACCTACTATGTAAATAAATAAATGCTTTGGCTACACTAATTCTTGTTTTCTTTCACAAGTGAAAATAAAAAAAATATGTGGTAAGAAATCTTACTTATGCAAGCAAGGGAACGGAGTGACGCAACGAACAAAATGTCACTACAACACACATCACTAAAGATGTGCTTTCTATAGGAAGTTAATGCTCCTTTCATTACGAGTGTAGATGGCTTCTGAGGACTCTGAAGTGACCATTCAGGAGGAAGTGCTAGAATTCCCTCTACAAAGCATGACTAAAGCAAAGGGTCACTGGTTTAGAGAAGATCAACCAGTAGGGGATTACTTGTTTCTAGTGACGATCAAAATAATGAATACTGACCATCAGTTCCCCATCATGTCCCAAGACTTTAAAGTCATGCATGAACTTCCATCGACAATGGACATTATGAAGAAAATAGGCATTTACAAGTACTTTGATATACAAGCCTGACTTCCAATGATGTACACAAGTTATGAACACCTTGTAGCCAGCATTGCATGATCCATTGGTACCGATATACAAGCCTGACTTCCAATGATGTACACAAGTTATGAACACCTTGTAGCCATCATTGCATGATCCATTGGTACCGAAGGCTAGAGTCTTAGATGCAGTAGGGGAATGGTTCATCATAGAATTTACCCATGACCTGATTAAAGAAGCTTTCAATTGGGAAAAAGATGGAACTACCATTCTGAAAGAGGAAAGTCGAGGAGCGAAGACCAGAACTTTCACCGACATCAATCGCATGGATATAGAAGAGGAAGTGCAACTTATCCATCAGCACTTTTGCTTTCCCAACATGCATAGGTACACTGCTCCACAAAAGATCATTGTGCAAATGTTGTCACATGCTATAAAACAGATTGGGAATCAAGTCAACTTGACTCCATACATTCAAGAATGACTCTTCGAGGCTAAGAAGCAATGGAATCATAAGCAGTTCCTAAATGGAAGCATTGCCTTGACGATATTGCTATATCATGCCTTGGGCATTAGAGAACATCTGAAAGAGATGCCGTCATCCAAAGCAATGGCAAAGTATGCAAAGATTGCTACAGTTCCCAGAAAGAAGAAAGGAGTCAAGATTGTAGAAGAGGTGGAAACAAGCTCCCAACTGAGAATGAGGGGTACCAAGAGGCTAAGGGAAATGATGCAAGCAGGAGTAGAAGCTCCAGCTACAAAGAGGGCACATGTACTTCCAAGGACGAGACTTGAAGACAATTGACCGATTACGGAAGAAGAATTGATAAGAGCCATGGAAGCTACCCACCAGTATACAAAAGGACAGGTAAACCTCTCGGTGCAAGGGCACCACTACCAACAAGCACAAAAAGACTCGGAACAAAGAAAGAGGTTGACTAAAGTCCACAGATACAGGGAATTGGGATTAATAAACTCAAGCTCATTATCAGATGCACAAGAAGAACCGGAAACCTCCATGTTGAATGAGGACATTCGAAGTGATTCCAAGGATGATGGACAACGGGAGGAGTTAGATCAAGTAAAGGAGGACTTGACCATGGAAGGAATGAAGGCCGATCAGATGCACATTGACTCCATCAAGGACAGGACAGGGAAGGAAGCATCTCAAGATAGGGTACATATTATTAAATTGAATGAAGCATCTAATATTCAAATCCAAGAGACTCTGCTAGCGGGAACCTCAAGGAAGAAAGGGTAGAAAATACCGTTGAAAAATCAGAACCCTTCACACCAATAAGGGTAGTGGCAGAACCCTCCCCAATGGATGTCACATTTCAAGGGACTGCCACGAAGACTTTTAATAAGGAAGAAGAAAGAAAAGAACATGAAGTACAGCTACAAATAAGGCAACCACATAAGGAGACCATACATGTGGAGTAGGGAAAAGATGTACGAACAAGGGAAGTTCCAAGCATTCCCAAGACATGCTTAAATGTGGACATCGCTCAGCTCAAGCCAGTAGTACAACAGATGATACAGACTGCTATGGACACTCAACAGTTGATGCTTGAGGCTGATGCTGATTATGACAAAGCAACGTAGGAAAAGAATCAATTTCAAGAAATAGGTGAGAATCTATCTGCAAAATTAATTCAAGCACAAAAGCTGATAGTAGAGAAAGAGGTAGAAGCCCAAGAGGCCAAGCATCAATGCAAAACACTAGAAGCAGAAAAACAAGGGCTAAAAGAGCAATTAAAAGAATTACAAAACAGGTATGAAGCTAGCGAGGCAGAGAAGGCACGAATGAACGCTAGAAGCAAAATTCTGGAATCTCAAATCAAAGTGTACATGGATGAGGTTGATAATTTAAGGAACAGGAACAAAGAATTGATGACAGCCCTTCTATGCAATCAACCTATAGAAGCTCTTGAAGTGACAGAGAAAGACACACGAGCATTGGAAGCAAGGATCGCAAAGTATGAAGATCAGCTAAAACAGGAGCAAGCCATCATAGCAGATTGGGAGAAGAGGTATATGAATGATACCGCGGAACTGAGAAAGAAGTGGAAGGCAGCAGAAAATTGATATATAGTACAATGCAACGAAGATGTTGACCAACTCGTTGTCATAGGAGAGGAAATCCTCCAAAACAAGGCAACAATTATTAAAGCGACAAAAGAAATCAAAGAAAAGGATGAAATAATAAAGCGATTGCAGGATCAATTAGCACAAAAGGTAAAAGAGGGCACACCAGTAGTTCCACCCTCCACAACGGCTACTGAGGAGACTGAGGTACATCCTCTCTCTCCCCCCTTACATCATTCACCGATAAGGGAGGAAACGGAGACCAACACTGAGAGATACACTCGAGATATTGTAGAATTAGGCCGACATGAGCGGGCACTACTAGTATCCCATCTTACTGAAGATTTTGAAGATCAAGTAATCAAAGTCGTGAAGGAAGCAAAGATTGAAAGCAAAAATCTGGAACAGGTAATGAGACCCTTCAATGTACCATATGGCTTACTTAAAGAGCAAACACGACAATACATAAAGACCACAACAAATAAAGAGCCAGGTAGCAGCCTCCAGTTTAGCATGCAAACATTCACCTACACACAAGAGGAATTTGACAAAGAGGATCCTATATGGAGGAGAAAATTTTTGGAGAAGAATCCTACTCTACGCGTACAATGGGAATGATCACCATACATACTTCAAGTAAATCCATCTTTTTGCCAGTACCCAGAAGATGCTCCTAGATGCAATTTTGGGAAGGACAGCGCCATGGAAGCATAAATAACCAGTGGCTCAACTATCCATTACTACCAAGTCCACCTCGTGATTATCTACCGACCAAAGAATACATGGTTAAACCATGGAATTTTGGATTGTTCGATATGCAATCATATTTAGCTCTCAAAATGACTAATAAGATTTTGAGTATGTTACTTACTGTCATCAAGGTGTTTCAGCATGCCCAATACACTTTTTGAACTTCATCGGCATTAATTAGGGATCATACGCCCTCATTTTTTATCTATCAACTATACCTAGCCGATTGACACTAATGGCCATATACTCAAGACTTATGTTTTTGCCAAGTACTTACATGCAGACTTTTGAAGAAGCATTTTTCACAGGCTTTTTTAAAATCGACTCAGAAATTTTTGCAAAAATGTCTTCAAACCTTAATGCAAGACTGGTGGCCTATGAGTTAAGTTCTTTGATGATCATAGATAGGCACCAGATGACGGGGTAAAGTCGACCCAATGGAAGGAATTAATGCTATGTCAAGCCAAGTTGCTTAATCAACAAGAGTAGAAAGTCATCCAAACATACTCACCTGGCCAAAAAAAGCATGTCAGGGACGACAAAGTTCAGGAGAAGGGATGTGTGGAAGGGGAATCAAGAAAAAAGAGAAGAAGAAGAAGATCAAAGAATAAAATAGCTTAGTGAAAAACAAAGTTCATAAACAAAAAGAGCAACCCTCTGCCCAAAGCCCCACAGGGGCACACATCAGGCGACAACACCAAAGAACCACGTCCTGAGGATTGGAATTAAAGAAAGATAACAACCAGGATATTTCATGGGAGGTTGCACACAGCTTTCTCATCCACCAGGAGCAGGCGGTGAAGCAAAACAAGCAGGGAAGAGAGACAGCACACGAAGGACTCTTCATCGAATAAGATAACCAATTGTCTGAAGGTCCTAGCTACCTCCTCGTCCACTGGATGCATGCGGTGGAAAGAAAGGAATCAAGTCCCGAAGGATGACAAAGAAGATTCAAGAACAGGACCTTTAAAACATAATGCTGACTTAAAAGAGAGTAAAGGTAAGTGTGTGTAGGACTGTTGTCTACCCCTCCCCATCACTTTTGAACTACTGTAGTGTGTGTGTGAGCAAGTACGAGTTGTGGAGTGAGTGAAGGTGTTTCCCACCATTCACTGTTTTGGCCATAACTTGAAGAGCAGTTGTCATATTCAAGTGAAAATATGATCAATAGATGTGTCTCGTTGAGAGCTTCGAAATGAATCTGGCATTGTCCATATTCAGAGTTTCGAGCTAGGAGAAACATTCGAATTTGTATTTACTATTGTAAGTGGTATGATGGCAGACACTTTCAGAGATTGAGTGAGTTGGAGAGGTAGTCTAGTCTTTTCTCATGTATTTCAGTTGAACCACGTTGCTTTCCGTCACGTATGCACACGTCCTCATACACTTGGTTCATGTGATTCTTCGGATTGATAATTAAGTGTGTGTCAATCCTCCACTATATGCACTTGTGTGGCAAATGAGATTTAGTCTCTTTGACACAAGTCCCTAAGGCCTCGTGACTTAGGTACACACTTATTTTTCCAATTTTTTGTTTACTTTGAGTTCATTTTTTTTGGTTTCGTGAGAACTTACCCTTAAGCCCCTTTTTCTTCCCTCTCACACATGCATAGATACCTCCACATTTCCATTATTTGCATCACTATTCATCTCTGCTATCTTTATACTAGTGAATGCCTTCGACAGGGGGATCGTTAGTACCTTCTTTCTTGCCCCTCCCTAAATTCATTAAAAAAAAAGGAATTCCAAATGGTTTTTGAGAGGCTTTTCCATGCATTTGCTTGATGTTGGCAAAATCCATTTGCATAGTTTCAAATGGAAAGATAAGTGAGATCACATAAGTTATTTCACGAATTTAGAGTGACTATGGAGAGCGCAATATGTTTAAGAAGTCACATGTGTGATCTCGACTTTTCAAGGAGCAAAAAATGAGTATATAGAGTCCTAGAGATACATTCATATCTTTGCACACAGAGTTCTAATGACTAAAATAGTATATACACTTGCTCAAGGGTGTTTGGGAGCCAAATACCACTTCTTCATTTTAATTCCAATTCAAATCAAGTCTTAAAATTTTGGATCACTTTTAGGTGGAACCCATCAATAGGCATGAAGAAAAAGTGTATATATACACTAGTCACTTAGTCATGGGTAATAAGCTGATCATCAAACTAAATTAGAGTGATTTATGTTTCTCCTCAAACTTATTGAAGTTAAGTATATCAAGTTATCTGAGTCATTTCTCTGTGTATATGAACTCACTATCCGAGTGGAATAGAAAGTTACAGTTATATGCCTACAAAGTTTCATAGTCATTGGACTTTTAGATTGAGTTATGAGTAAATCAAGGTGACTATATTTGTATATCTCCTTCTTCTTCAAAAGTCGGGATTACCCCATAACTTCTCATGTAGATAACTCTGAGTATAGTCCTGATAAATTCATGAAGCAACTTGGTATAGCTCACTCAACACTTCATTTTAAAGACCGAAAAAGGTCTCTGATTAAATGCTACCAAGTTGTGACCTGTGAGTGAAACACTGAGTGCCTTCTTCCATAAATAGAAGGTTGTCTCAAGATGATTTTTACACACAAGTTATGTTTTTTGACATAGTGTTTTGACAATGATGTTCCCAAGTAATATGGTAGTCTAAAGGCATATATTGGAAGCTTAGGGAGTCTTTAAAGGTTCTCGAGAGTTACTTAGGCTTGTATTGAGAAGGTTTTTGCAAAACTCTCTCATGTCTATGCATTAACCATCACTCCTTAGAGTGGTATCAGAGCATAGTCATAGATTGGACATTATGGGTGATGGATTCCCCTCATCAATTGAAAAATTAGATCAAAGCAACTACTTAGCATGATCTCTAACAATGGAGGCTTACTTGCAAGGGAGAAACATGTATGGATATATCTCAAGATATGAGATGATGTCTATACTTAGAAACAAAGGCCAACCTACTCAAGAGGAGCAGGAAAGGTTGAATACATGGTGTGCAAAGGATGCTTTCGCAAGGTCATACATTCAAAAATCTATCTTTGATTTATTACTTCCTCATATTAGGAATTTTAGACCTCTACATTGACATGGAATGCTTTGGAAGCATTCTTCTCCTCAAGTACCAAAGCTAGGAAGAATCAATTGTGGATCGAGTTCACAACACTCAAGAAGATGCTCAAGCAAAGTGTGATTATTTTTTCACCAAGATGGGCATTGCAGATCAACTTGGGAGCATTGGAGAAATCATTGTTGAAGATCAGATTGTGAGGAAAATCTTCAATGGAATCAAGGTTGATGACAAGTGGGAAGCTTTCACCACAGCCATGGACCTCTACATGGATATGCAAGTGCCAAATTTCAAAACACTGATGGGCCAACTCTTCACCCCTGAAGACACACTTATGAAGAATGGTGAGAACTAGAAAAGTAACCAATCCTCTAGCCTTTATACAGATAAAAGCAAAGGCAAAGATAACAAAGAAAAAGGTAAGAAATCTTATGATGAAGGAAGCACCTCCCGATCTAACTTTGCAAGTAGAGGTAGGAGCTCAAGAGGAAGAGGTAGAGGAGGTAGACAAGGTAGGGGAAGAGGTCAAGTCCATTCACCCTATGTCATATGTGGTCTATCAAATCACATAATAAGGCATTGTTTCAGAAATCCAAGGAATCAAGAGGAACAAGATACAAAAGAGGTGGTTATGGAGCTTCAAGAGGTAGATACAAAAAATCATATGGATACAACAACACCTACAAAAAGAATTATCAAGGTTGATATAAAGGAAGAAGAGACTACAAAGACTACACAAATCATCAAGCCCAAGAGGATTCACTTCTACTTATGAACATGATAATCAAGGAAGGTAATTTTGATGAGCATGTGCTCTACATTGACTACAGATGCTCAAACCATGTGGAAAGGAATGTAGCCTTACTCTCAGACTTGGAAGATCCAAAGAACAAGCATGAGGTCCAAATGGATGATATCACAAGGTACCATGTTGAGAAAATAGGGAATGTGAAGACCTCAAATGGTAATATGAATATGTTAAGCATGGTTCTCTACGTACAAACTATCACAAGAAACCTAATAAGTGTAGGTAAGATTGTGGAGAAAGGTTTCTAGGTGAGATTCACCATGGAGTCTATGTAGAGGATCCATATCAAGGATTCAAGAAGATAGAAAAGGGAGAGAACATAGGTAGATTGTTCACATTTAAACTCCAAGAGACCAAGAACTGCCTTGTTCAATTATGCCACTTGAACCTTATCAATCTTAGAGGTTTGGCATAAGAGGTTAGCTCACATTGCAGAAAAAGTCCTCAAACAAATCAATAGATATCAAAGTGTGCTTGGACTACCCAATATCTCAAAGCAACACATGATATCAAGTGTAACGCATGTCAATTTGGAAAATGGACCAAGCAAAAAACCATCAATCTCTGGATCAAGGTATTATGTTTCATTTATAGATGATTGTAGCAGATGGAGTATTTTAAATGGTGATTTTGTAATGAAAATCATGTTTTTATTTGAAAATCATGATCCTCTGAAATTCACAATTCTCTAGTTAGAATCCCAATTATCTTGTTCAAAAATCATGACTCTCTCTCAGATATGATTCCTTATAGAGAATCACATTTTTTATAAAATTGTGATTTGGAGTAGACAATCATGTTTCTCTATGAGGAGAAAATCACTATTCCCATTTTTCTCATAATCATGTTTTTCTTATGAAAGTCATGTTTTGTTCACAATCATGATTTTATACACAATCGTGCTTTCTTTTTTACAGCTGTGTGAACACAATGGTGAAATTCTGAATCCCACACAATCATGATTTTTGTTTGAAGATCATGTTCTTTAAGTTCTCCCAATCATGTTTTTCACAACTTTCTACAAACAATTGTGATTTCTTGAGAATCCTATTTTTGATTCCTCAAAATCTTGTTTTTGTGTGTATATACATGCAAAAAAAATTCCCAATTTTTTCTTACTTTTCTAGTTCGCACATGCACCTTTCCACTATTTTGTCGTCCAATCAAGGATATATTGAAAAAATTCAAATATCAAAACTCAATTCAAATAAAATTGCAATTTTTAGATTTGGTTTTTCACTCATTTTTTGCATTATAATATGTATATGAAAATGAATTAAACTTAAGCTCACATTTGCTACTTGACCAAGTATTTGCACAAAATTTTGAGAAATGCTCAATTGCTAACAATCAAACTTTTTTTTTTTTTGTCTTGCTCTCAAAAATCACTCTATAAAAATATTTTGTTCCGTTCTTTTTGCTTTTATAATTTGCCTCAAAAAATATCACGATTTTCTATGTTTTTTATTTAACAATCTTTCAAATGTATGTGGCAATCTGTTGCATTTCCTTGTAAGCCCCTCCCTCTTCCCAATCATACATGTACCTCTTACCCTTTAAATGGCTATTTCTTTGTCGAAAATCTTGATTCCCTACAAAGAATTGTATTTTTTCCACAATGTACCTTTTCTTTGTTTTTTTGTAATTTTTTCAAGGCTCCATGTGAGATGCACTACTATGGTGTTCACCTTTGACTTCCAAAACAACAAAAAATTCCAATTATTCTCCTTAAATCTTTTCCAAACGGACAACTTATTAATCTCACATCAAAATTCAATTTCTCTTGTATTCTATTGATTCAAAACATTATACTCAGATCCACCATCATTTCACATCAACTTCTCAATGAGTATACAAAGAATTACATTATTTTTCCAATTTTTCTCCAAATTAAAAAGGAAAATTATCTAGGGTTTCCTTCCAAAACACAACTTTCAAGAAAAGCTCAAAAGTTGATGAGTAAGTGATTAGATTTCATTAATGAGATAAGATAATCAAGAGAAAACTCTTACACAAGAAATTCAATAGGATGAATGAAAAAATCTTCCCAAGTTCAAAGTTACACTCACCTTTTTATCCTCTTTTTGCATTTGGAAATTCAAAATTACCTTTGATGAAGTGTTTTCTAGGAAGTTGTAGCAAGGCCTAATGCAGTATTCCCTGACAATGGCACAAAAAATGTTTGTTATACTTTGGATTTTTCTCTCCAATGTTAGTCCTCAAACACTAAATGATCAATCCAAGAAGTATACCAACACCCTCACCTCTTCTTTATTAATGGAATCCAAGACTTATCACTCAAAGATCAATACATTCATCAATCTAATTCATCCAAATGGTAGGCTTAATTATATTATCAATTTTGAATATAAATCTTCATTTGAGTGTAAATAAGATAGAAATATGCTTTTTCAATCATTTCAGTGCCTAAAGTGTCATATTTTTCATAAAGAAGACATATATATAATGAGTTTCAAGTTTATGTAACTATAACCCCTTGATGAGAGAATCGCAATTTTTGTAGGTTCACACAATCTAAAGAAAACAGATTGTACTTTGATTTCACAAGGATTTAAGATCATGATATACTAATGAAAGTATTATACACACCTAAAACCACTAATATTTCAAGCGGATCCATGAAAAGTGCTCACAAATCCCACTTTAAAGTATCAAAATAGCAAAGTGACAAGAAAATACTTTGCAAAGAGCTCTTTAGATCTCATTAATCTTCCAACGGAACTCTCCAAAAAAAGTGCTATAATTGTCTTTTATACCATTTTAAGTGTCCAAGTTTGCACTTAAAATTGGCCCTTTTCTACTTCTAGTCTAAAAATATACTCTAGAAATCTCCCCTTGCCTATTCTACCACCTCTACCTCTTCCTCTTGAACTTCTCCCTCTACCTGCAAAGTTAGCTTGGGAGGTGCTTGCTTCTTCATTGGACTTCCTATCTTTACCTTTGACATCTTTACTTCTAATTTTATCTATGTAAAGGGTAGAGGATTGATTAGCTTTTTTTCTCTCCATTCTTCATAAGCTTGGCTTCATGAATGAAAAGTTGACCCATGAGTGTGTTGAAATTTGGTACTTACATGTCCACGTATAAGTCCATAGCAGTGATGGATGCTTCCCACTTGTCATTTTCTTTGATTCCATTGATGACTTGTCTAACTATATGCTCTTCATCTATGACATATCCAATGCTTCCTAAATGATCACCTATGTCTTTGATATTTGTGACAAAGCCGATGACATTTTGCTTGGGTTGTTTCTTGAGAGATATGAACTCCATCATTAGTTGATTCTTCTTGGCCTTCGTGCTTGAAGAGAAGAATGCTTTGAATGCATTCCACATCTCTTGTGAATTCTTATAGCTCCTAATGTGTGGAAGTAAGAAATTAGAAATAGAGTTTAAAATGTATGACCTTTCCAAAGTATCCTTCCTCCTCTTGTGTTGGTTCTCCTTTGGTCATTAGCATAGGCATCAACTCATCAGGAGAGATGTATCCATAAAGATTTCTACCTTGCAAATATGGTTGCACCCTTAGAGACCATGTTGAGTAGCTTCTTTGATCCAATTTGTCAATTGAAGAAGGAAAAACATCACCCATAATGTATATAATATGATGATGCTATAATGCCAATGTGAGGAGGTGATAGAGGATTACAAAGATGAGAGGGTCTTTGCAAAGACCTGCTCTAGACCAACCTAATTCTTGCTTGGACACTCCAATAGATCTTTTATGCTATGAAATGATGCATAAATATGACCAAGATACTTTGGAGAATTGATCTCAAATATTTGATTCAACACAAGCTAATTCCAAATTTTTCCCATGAGTAGAAAACCTTCTATTTATGGAAGAAGGTTCTCTGGAAAATGCTTAGTGTTCATAACGTACTATGAATTGAGAGAAATCCATTTGCATAACTTTGAATGGAAAGGTAATTGATCCAACCCAAGTTATTTCATGAATTTAGATTGACTATGGAGAGAGCAATATGTTTAAGAAGTCATAAGTGTGATCCTGACTTTTTAGGGAGCAAACAATGCATATACACAATCATAGAGATACATCCATACCTCTGCACACATAGCTCCAATGACTAAATTATTTTATACACTCTCTCAAGGGTTTAATTTTCATGATCCAATCATTAGATAAGATAATGAGACCATAACCACACTTCAATGACTCTATCATTTATAAAATTCTTCCCCCCTTAGAAAACATTTTAATCTTTGAAAATAAAGCTATATAAAAAATATAGGCATACCCCTGAGCCTCATGTTCTAGTGTAGAAGAGCATGTTTCATCTATGTGGTGGGATTCACCTCATATTCCCAATGAATAAGGGGAATCCACTGGTCTAATCCCAACCCAAATGATTCAAAACACCATCTAGATTTGCACTTGTCAAGTTGAACCTAGTGTAGTAGGGAATGAATGATAAGGGTGGATCAAGAAACATCCCCAGCCAATTCACTATCTTCACTTTTTGCTATCTAGGCACTAAAATGTGAAATATGTGGCTTCAAGTTACTAGTTCATTATTGGGCTTCACTAATGGGAGGACCTAGCAATGGAGGTGGGAATTCCATCCCTTCAAGACTTTGAGAATTTCTATTTCATTCAAATTTGGTGTGGAAATCAAACTTAAAGTCGAGTTGGTCCAGACATTTAAGTTAGATGTTTGTACTATGGTTCACTTTCAACCAAGATTTGCTATTATTTAGTACTCTATTTGAGGACTACTTTGTCCAACTAGGCTTGAAAATATTTACTCTAATGTAAATCTACCTTGTGTGTGTTTGCATATCGTGTGCTTCTTACCTTCACACATATGCACATGACTCACTCATGATCCTCATATCACCCTCATGTCTCCACAGATTGAAACTTTTGAGGTGGATCTCTTTTGACATTGATACTCAGCATTGTTCTACGAGTGACACTCCCTATCAAGCTCATTTTGGAGTTATCTTCAACCATGTGTTGCAAATTTAATGCATCCTTGAAACCTTTGAGACTAGAAGCATCCAAGAAATTTGTAAAGATTCTTAAAACCTGATCTTTGGGTTTAATGAATTTAATCTCTACATATTTGCTCAATACCTTCTCCCTTACATAATGGTAGTGGACCTCTATGTGCGTAATCCTCGCATGCAACATGGGATTGCTTGCTAGTAAAGATTTGACATGTTATCCTCGTATGTAGGAATGGTTCTAACTTGTAATTCAAGATCAACCAAAAGCTTCTTAATACACATTACTTCACATGGGAAAACATTAATCCTCTATATTTAGTCTCCATTGATGAAAGTGCAATAGTAGGTTGTTTCTTCTAACTGCATGTGATAGGTTTGCTTCCTTGCATGAACACATAATTTGAGGTTGATTTCTTGTCTTCCTTTGAACCTACTCAATTAGCATCACTAAAGAATTTAAATTACAATTCTTGTCCAAAGTTGTAAATGCATGGTTTATGTATCTTAACAATCTGTTGGCTAAACTCAAACGTTCACTTGATGGAGCTTGCATAAACTGAGAAAGTAAACAATCAACATAAGATGGATAAGATCTTGTAATGTGTGCACAAAATTATGATCCTATGATGCTTCTATATGCCATTACATCTTCCAATTTTTCTCGATCTTTTGAGTAAAGCTTTGTATTTATGTTCATCGATTGAGTTTGCGTTCACTCATTCCAAATCTAAGTAGGACATTCAACAAGTACATTTATATCAATTACATGTCATCTTTACCATAGACAACTTCAATTCCTAAAAATTATTTCTGCTCTCCAACGTGTAAACTTTTAAACTCCTTACAAAGCTTTCTTTTGATCTCTTTAATCCCTATAACATCCCATGATTTGAATTAACGAATTCATCATTTTTTTATAGAAATATTGAGTGTAAATAAGGATAGAAATAAGCCTTCTCAATGATTTCAATGCCTAAAGTGTGATATTTTTAATAAAGATGACATGGATAAGGTCAGTTTTGGTTTTCTGTAATCGTAATCCGTTGATGAGAGAACCACGATTTCTACAAATTCACATAGTCTAAAGAAATCAGATTATACTTTGATTTCACATGCATTTAGAATGAAGATAAACCAATGAAAGTATTATACACACATAGAACCACAGAACTCTGAGATAAATCTATGAAAAATACTCATAGAGTTCACTTGAAATTACCAAAATAGCAAGACGATGAGAATAGACTTTGCCAAGAGCTCTCTAGATCTCATTAATCTTCCAAAATGAATTCTCCTTGAAAAACTAACTTTAATTCTCTTTTATACCATTTTAAGTATCCATATTTACACTTAAAATTGGTTCTCTTTAGCTTCTAATATAAAAATCTACACTCTAGAGAGCTCTAAAATTCTATAAAAGATATATGCAATACATATCATCATGAGGAAGACTCTTCATCACTTTTACAAAATTTGAACTAATTTATCCTATCAAAAAGTACAATTCTCTCTTTTTTTCTTTATAAAAACTTGCTCTTTGTAGCTCAATTGACATTCATCTGCAACATCATTCCCTGATATGAGGAGTTCATCAACATATATATATATATATATATATATATATATATATATATATATATATATATATATATATATATATATATATATATATATATATATATATATATATATATATATATATATATATATATATATATATATATATATATATATTCTTCCTTCTCCATGTACAATGAACGATCTACACCACTTAGGATGTATCCACACTTAATTGGATACTCGAACAATCTTTGATCATATGTTCATGGTGCTTACTTTGGGCTATAAAGTTCCTTCTTCAATCTGCAAACAAAATTTGATCGTTCTCATCTTCAAACCCAACTAGTTGACTCATATATACCTCTTCTTATAGTTCTCCACTGAGAAAATAATTTTTTATGTCGAGTTAGTATAACGACCACCTCCTTGAAGAACTAATTGCTATCAAAGTTTTGATTGTTCTCATCTTTGCAACAAGACTGGAAATTCAATCATAATCTATACCTTGGGTTTGTTTGAACTCCTTGACAACCAATCTAGCTTTATGTCTAACTAGTGAACAATCAACATTCCTTTTTACTTTAACACACTCATTTGTTTAGAACAATCTTCATACCTTATTCCTTTGGCACTAGCTCCGATGTGTGATTATCCTTGAGTGCTTTGATCTCCTATTTCATAGAGATTATTTCCATTTTTTTTGTGTGCAAGCTTCTTCACATGTCTCAGGGTCTTTGTCTTTGGCTATGTACATAATGTGTGCAAAATTATGGCCATAAAACTACCATAACTTAGAATTTGAATTGGATACCTTGTCCTTGAAAATCTTCTTTAGAATGACTCCCAAGTCTTGCCCTCCGTGTTGAGCATTCTTCACTTGATGTAGAAGTCTCTAGACCTAAAATTCTTGTCTTTGACTGTTGAAATCATCTTTGATTAGATCCTCCATAATCACCACAATCTTCATCAACAATCTTTTCATTTTCTTTGTCTTCACACCATGGTCTTAGTTCATCAAAGATCACACCTTGTGAGACACCTACTTCTATTGGCATAGGGTTATAGCTCTTATATCCCTTTTTCTCTATTGAATAGCCAATGAAAATGCATTTTTTGGGCCCTTGGTACCATCTTTGTTCTAAATTCTTCTAAAATTTGAACAAAGCAAACACATCCAAAAAATTTTGAGGTGTGTAAGCGTAGATTTCTTATTGGAATATACCTCCTCTAGTGTCAAGCTATGCATTCTTGATGTTTTGCACCTATCCACCAAAAAAAATGGTGATTGTGATAGCTTTAACCCAATAGTATAATGATATGTTCATATCATTAAGCCTGCATTTGCAACTTCAACCAGTTGTCTCTCAGCTACTAAATTTTCTTGTGGTGTGTACCTACAAGTAGACTACCTTTTGATCACATTCTCTTGTAGAAAGCCTGAAAATTCTATGGGTTTGTATTTTCCTCCACCATCACATCTTAGAGTTTTGATAGACCTTCTTGTTACTCTTTCAAGTTGAGCTTTAAATCCCTTGAACATAAAGAATAGATAAGATTTTTGTTTGATATAAATAACCATACCTTTCTTGAGTGATTATCAATGAAAGTGACAAAAAGTTGACTACCGACTTTTGAGGACTCTTAAGTAGGTCCCCATCAATCCATATGTATCAAGTCCAAGACATTTGGGGCCACATAATTGCTCCTTTGAGCAATTTACTTATTTGCTTTCCTAGTTCTTATACATGTAATCCCACACCAATGAATTTTAGAAGATCTCTTATGACTTCATGGTTGTTGTTGCTCTAGTACAATGGTAAGCACCACGTTAAGAAGATCCACCTCCTTAATGTCAATCCGTGGAAGAGATAGGAGTGATATGAAGATCGTGAATGCGAGATGTAGTGACAGTGAAGGTGAGAAGCATGGACATGCACACACACACATACACACACACAAGAAAGAGACAAGAAAGATAGAATGGAAGATAGGAAAATAGACTCTATTTCTCAAGATCTCTACTACAAGCTCAAAATAGCTCAAAGCTCACACTAACCAACCTCAAAAATGAGCTCTCTAGCTCTATTTATAGTTTTTTTACTAGTTTTGACCGATTTCACATCTAGTGTCCAGCATAGTTAAAAAATAGGTTCTAGGTACTATTTGGAGGTCTAAATAAGGTCTAAATATAACCAAAATTGTTATGCTTGTTCTACCTAAGCTCCTCAAGCTCGAGGAATCCTTGGCTTGCACAAAATGGAGCTTGAGCTACTAATTACAAAAGTGTGTGCTTCTATGTTACACATGATACAAGAGTGATGAAAATCAGTATTGAGAGTTCTGAAAAAGTAATAAAAAACATGTTTCTTTGAAAAAATAATCCGCCTGGCTCCCCACTACTTCGTCGTAATCCGCCTTCACATACTTCCTCGTCGTCCATGCCTTTGGCTAATGCCAACACCCCCCTCCCTCTCGCATCTGTCATCCTCGACAGAACCTTGTTGTGGGGTCTCTTGGATATAGTTTTGTAGGAGGTCATGAGCAAGGGTGTGCTCCGCAATGCGGATACCTTGGGCAAGATCAGCTTCAAGTTTTTCCCAGTCTATGGGTTGAGGTTCATCGAGAGGCGGAAGTCTGTAGTGTGTGGAGTACGCAAGTCGTTCATAGGCAAATAATTGAAGTAGGTGTGTGGGCCTGCTTATGAAAACCTCGGAATGGTACTCCCAAAATCCGGTGGTAAACATCTCTTCAAATGTTGTTTTATAACATGCCGATAAATACTGGATTCAGTAGTGCCAAGCATAGCACACACAGAGTGATGGTGTCATGCTCATATCATATGCTAAGTCGTGATTGCCATGCTCGAATCCCGAGGTGTTAACATGCAATGCTTTGATGTGGCAAAAGATCTTAAATATAGTCTGTATCATATCAAATATTTTGATTGTCGTATGTGTGGCAACATTTCTCGTATTGCTTGGTGGAGAGGGGAGAATAGCAGGAATATAGTGGGGCGGGGAGGTGAAACGGGTGAGAAGGTCATGGGAGGGGGAAATGGGTTGGGTGGAATGTTAGGAGATAGGGAAGGGAGGATAGGTGGAAGGGTTGCAGGAAGAGTTTGTGGGGTTGAGGCAACTAGGGCTTCTGCTACAGCACCATCGAGGAAAATGGATGGGCTAGGAGAGGTAGGGTGTACAGGAGAGACTGGAGGGAAGGAGGTGAAAGAGGAGCAGGTGGTGTGGTGGGTACTTCGATGAGGGTAGTGGTATTTACAGTAGAAGGATGAGGCGGGGAGTCGATGACTATGGTCGCTTCTTCAATAGCGTCTTCCAAAATAAGTGGTGCTTCCCTGGCCTTGTGCGAAGATTGGGCATCTGTTGGTACGCGAATATACTGACCCAGTTTGGATAGCAAACAAATTTTTCATGGGTCAAACTTCAGTAGTGGTTTCCTCTACAAATACCGAAGGGCTTCATTGGTTCCGACCGATTTAACCAATTCTCTGAAGCCTTGAATGTAAGCTTCTTCGAATCCTCTTGTAGCGAGTTCCTGTTCTAAAATTGCTTGACTTTCTTCTTCTGAGAGTTGTCTGCATGCCCAAACTGCCTCCATAGTGCCGTATAGATTCTTGATTGCCAAAGTGTAGGCAGCCGCTTCAAATGTGTCGTCTTCATCCATACTTATGTCGCCTTGTGCCTCGATTTCTTGTTCATGTGCGTCATCCTGCACATCCTCTTGAGAGTCATGGTTGTCCTGACTGGCTTCATCATCACCGTCTTCGTTGTCAGTTTTTGTCCTCTCTTCTTCGGTATTCTGGGGATGGTTGAGATGACGGGGACTCTGGAACTTGCAAACATGGGATAGAACCACATATTCGTTTGTTTGCGCATCCCTTGCTAGCTTTCTTGGCCTTTTTGGTCATACCTTTGAACACTTTTTATTCCCTCGTTAGTCATTGCACATTCTATGGGCAAATCATATGCCAGACACGTGTAAACAATTCGAGTCAGAGTGCAACAAACATGGATGGCATGTTTTCTTTCCCATCTGTGTTGAGCTAAATACAACTGCTCAATAATCCAACTAGCTAGATCTATGGTTTGGGGCCCAATACAAGCTAAGTATAATCCAAACCAAATATGCTCGTGAGGAATAGTGAAGCGATCATGAGCTGGGAATGCAAAGTGTTGCAGACATATGTGTAACGGCTTAGAGAGTTCTGGTGTAATAGCTGATGGAGAGTGTTAATCTCCAAAAGAACAAGCTACTCTTGAATTTAGACCACCTCTATATCAAGAGTAACTCAAAACTTTCACCAATTTAGAGGATCAATGATCAATTATCAAAATTTTGGATAAACTGTGAAGAAGATGACTACACAGAAAGTTTGTTGCACATAACTCACTCATTGACTTATCAAATGCGTAAAGTTTTTTATAAAACTTTGCATAAAGTGTCTTCTATAGTTTGTGCACCTCTTGCAAGTTAAATCATTCCAAAAGACTCGGTAGATCTTGAGAAATGATCTTAACAAGTCACCTATGTCTAAAACTGTAGTTCTTTACAGTCGACTTTGACACCTGCAACTTCTAAAGCTTGGTTCTCTCAAACTAGAACCCGTTTATGCAAATGCTTTTAGCCATAGATGGCTTACCTTCCAAGGTAGATTTTGACTCCTCATTTGTGCAAAACTTTACACTATGCATTGAGAAATGATCAATTCTTTGACCATCGAGATTGGACATGTTTAAGAAGACACTTAACACTTCTTCACATATGAATGTTCCTACTCATAATTCTCACAGCCTGTTTACAATTAGGCTCTCAAACTTTAACCATAGACTCATTAACTATGGAATTAGACAGCTACAAAAGAAATCTTGAAATGATCAACACAGAAGGAGAACTCTCAGAAATATCGGGCGCAACTTTTCTTCATTTCTGGAAAACTTTACATCTGAGTGATGAGAGAGATCTTACTCACTTCTAAAGTGTCTAATGACTCATACAACTTCTAATTTCTCTATTCAAGTGAGCTAACTCTAAGTTAATGTACATATGTATACGTATCTTCATTCTCTGAACATATGTTTCATATCTTGATCTTTTCTTCAATCCTTGACTTCAAAACCTCATCAAAACTTCATTTGTTGATTGCCTTGTACCAACAGCCCCCCCTCAATCATCAATTGAGGTTTTCTCTAACTTCTTTATACCTGCCATGCCTTTGAATCTCTGTAGCTTTGGTCCATCCAAGCTTTTGGTTAGCATATCAGCTATCTGATCTTTTATTGAAGCATGTATAACTTCAGTCTCTTTATCCATCACCTTCTCTCTTAGAAAATGGTACTGAATCTCAATGTGTTTAGTCTTGGCATGAAAAACAGGATTAGCAACCAAATACAATGAACTCATGTTATCTCCATGAATAGTGGGTGTACTCTGAGTGATGTCAAAACTCTTCATAAGAGTCTTAAGCCATATTACTTCCTTTGCAGCTTCAACCATACCTTTGTACTCAGCCTCTGTGGATGATAAAGCAACTATGTTTTGCTTCTTTGAACACCATGAAATCAACTTATCTCCCACATAACACAAGTATCCATAAGTTGATCTCCTATCATCAGGATTACCTGCCCAATCTGTATCACTATATATCTTGATGTTTGTATCTGATGTAAAACCATAATACAAACCTTCTTTGAGTGTACCTTTAATGTACCTCAACACTCTTTGTCCTCCAACCCAATGTTCTTTCCTAGGACAATGCATGAATTGAGATAATATTCCAATTGCATATGACAAATCAGGCCTAGTTAATGTAGCATAGATCAGACTACCAACCAAACTTTGATATAGCTTCATGTCCTTGAACTCTTCTCCTCCATATCTGCTCAATTTGTGATTCACCTCCATTGGAGTAGGTGCTACCCTGCAATCATTCATCTTAAACTTGATCAACAAGTTTTTCAAGTACCTTTCTTGAGTTACATACACCCCATGTTGAGTGTATGAAATCTCCATGCCCAAGAAATATGACATCTTGAACTCTTTCTCCATTTGCTTCTTTAGGCTTTGAATGCCTTTCTCATCTGTACCTGTAAGAATTATATCATCAACATATATGCACATGTAAATGAACCTGTCATCACTTGCTTTAACAAGCAAGCTACTATCTGCTTTAGATACTTGAAAACCAAGTTCCTTCAAGAACTTCACAAGTCTATAATTCCATGCCCTTGGGGCATGCTTCAAACCATACAAAGCTCTCTTGAGCTTACATACATGATCTGGATACCTTTCATTTCTAAATCCTTGTGGTTGCTCCATGAAAACATCATTTGAAATGTAACCATTTAGAAAAGCATTCTTCACATCTAGTTGACATAATTTCCAACCTTTACATGCAGCAATAGCTATGAGTGTCCTGATAGTTGTCATCTTTGCCACATGACTATAGGCCTCATCATAATCTAGACCATATGTCTAAGAAAACCCTTGCACAACAAGTCTAGCTTTATATCTAGGCACACTTCCATCTGCAAGCCTCTTTGTCTTGTAGACCCATTTGCATCCAATGATCTTGTGACTATTTGGTTTAGGAACCAAAGCCCATGTCTCATTCTCCATCAATGCATCATACTCCTCCTGCATAGCTTTCTCCCAATTTTCCTTACATTTTGCCTCTTCATATCTAGAGGGGCCTTCACCTCCTTTTATCATATAAGCATAATCTTTGGTAGCCAAAAAAGAAGTGTCATAGCTATACCTTGTAGGTTGCCATTTGTGTCTTGATGACCTTCTGAGTTCTCCACTCCTTGAGGTTTCTGGTTCATCACATTCTAGATCAAAATGAATGGCTTCCATTTGTCATCACCTCTCAAACCTGTAAGGATTTGCCTTAACAATTTATCCTCCTCAATATCTTCATCAACTGCTCCTAATGCATTTGCAATGTCCTTCATTCTTGTTACATAATCTGAGATGGATTGAGAGGCCTTCTTCTTGAATGTGGTAAATTTTGCCCACAAGGATGCCTTCCTTGACTTTGTGGTGTTTTGGAAATGCTCCTCCAAAGCATTCCATATATCACTTGCACTTTCAAGAACTCTAATGTGAGGTAGCAGGTAGTCATTAACTGCCATGTATATAATGCTCCTGGCTTGAGAATCTCTCTTCATCCAAGTCTTCAAATTTGATAATTCCTCCCTAGTTGGAACACTAGGATCTCTGAACTGAGGCTTTTCTTCTTCACTTGTGATATAACCTATCAAGTCTTTGCTCATAAGATGAGCTTCCATACTCATTGACCATGCTGGGTAGTTCTCTCTATCCAGTTTCTCTATCTCCATCCTTTCTTCACCTGTGTATTAAATCCTTCAAGCTTTATGAGAAATAAGGTTACCTTTACTTCGAATGAAGTTCCTTTTGTCTTCCTTGATGTCTTATGGCCTCCTTCTCAAGCTTTGCTCTCAAGCGTTCACCTTTTGAATCTTCAAATGTTGAATTCTTTATGATTGCAGCAGTCGGGGTCCTCCTTTCTTCAGTTTTGATACTTCCTGATCTGATACCACTGATGGAGAGTGTCAATCTCCAAAAGAAAAACCTACTCTTGAAGTTAGAGCACCTCTATATCAAGAGTAACTCAAAACTTTCACCAATTTAGAGGATCAATGATCAATTATCAAAATTTTGGATAAACTGTGAAGAAGATGACTACACAGAAAGTCTATTGCACATAACTCACTCATTGACTTATCAAATGTGTAAAGCTTTTTATAAAACTTTGCACAAAGTGTCACCTACAGTTTGCGCACCTCCTCCAAGTTAAATCATTCCAAAAGACTCAGCAGATCTTGAGAAATGATCTTAACAAGTCACATATGTCTAAAACTGTAGTTCTTTACAGTTGACTTTGACACCTGCAATTTGATATATACATCTTTAAGGGTTCCTTTCTCCTTTGGCCCAAATTTCTTCAATGCCTTTCTTCTCTAATGAGCTATAAAGCTCAAAAAATGGACTACAAATGACAAAGTTATGAACGTTCAGGCCCTCGAGGGTAAAAATTGACAAACAGGTTTTTCTTCAATCATGAGCTAAGGGGTCTCCAATGAGGTTAATGCCCCAAAATTTCTCTCAAAATAGGCTCAAAATTCCCCAAACAATTAAACCCTAATTTTGGCACTCTAGGTGGACAATCGTGATGGTCTAGGACCGTCACGATTGCTCAAGTGAACCGTCGTGATGGTCCGTGAGTGCGAGGTGTCGTGATGGTCTAAGATGAAACGTCACAATGGTCTGTCTAGCGAGCAATCATGATGGTGTGAGCGCATCACGATGGTCAATGGTCAATGCAACCGTCGTGATTGTTGATGCAAATACCAAGCCTACACATTTGGCTAGAGTTTATGTATAACTAGAGCTCCATGGAAACCATTGCTAGGAAGTTTTTTATCTTTACCATTTGTAAAAGTCATTCTTTGACTTGAAAGAATATTTGTAACTACCACTAAAATCATGGGACTTGTTAGTTGGAAAAGTCACGACCCTACTTGAGAGAATATCTCCTAGGTTGTAGGACTATCTTTATTGAGAGCCAATGGAGGATTCAAATTCAAATTCAAATATCCTATCTATAAAAGATGTCTGAAAAACTCGCGGGATAAGTGACTCCATTTTCGAGTTCTCCTTAACCACATTGTAAGAGAGTGAGGCTTACATTGTAGCTTTCACTTCTCATCATCATTAGGCTTTGATTATCATGCCTATGATCTTGTACAACATTGTGTTCTGATACAATAGATCAATACTTTTCATCTACGGTCTCTCTATCATAGTTACTCATAATAGTCAACTTGTACTGCTCATATCTCAGTCATTTCTTTACCATTTTCAATGTTATATAGCTTGTTGGAATTCCTCCAAGTTCTCTACATGATCACAAATTTTGAAGATAATCCATTCAGCCAATTTGGAGAAAAGTGCGTCGAAAAACTCACTGATCAAACTCTACAAAGGTCCTAAAAAATCAAGGGTAATGATTTGATTGCTAAATTGATTGCGCTGTGTATAGTGCATCATTTTAAGTGATTCCACTTGGAATCATTAGCTCATTAAGGTAATTTGATATCTCCAAAGGAATTTTTCTAATTCCTAATGTATTGGAAGCACTGAGCATAACAAGCAGCACGTGTGTGATAAAAAATAGAAGGTTTTCATTGATCCTTCAACTTAAAAGTAGTCTATTTTGATTCAATCATTTCTCACATCATTTCCAAAGTACATAGGCACTTGTATAGTGTCATTGGAAAGCTAAAAGGGCCTACAACTCAACTCTATAGCAAGAAGGGGCTGGTACAAAGCAGGATTTGGTAGTACCTACTCATTTCTTGGAGTGTACATCCATCTTTCCCAACAGTGGTATCAGAGCAAAGCTAAGGTAAAATGGGAGATGGTTTTCCTTCTTTCATTGATAAATTGGATAGGAACAACTATCAAGCATGGTCCTTGAGGATGAAGACATACTCGCAAGGAAGGAGCCTTTATGGATACATCTCAAGAGATGAGGAGATACCCATATTCAGAAGCAAAGGACAACCTACAAGAGAGGAGCATGAAAGACTCAACACATGGTGTGCCAAGGATGCATTAGCAAGGTCTTACTTACTTAAGTCAATTTCTTATTTTCTTCTTCCACACATTAGGAACTGTAAGACATCCCAAGAGACTTGGGAAACATTGTCTTCATATTTTTCTTCCAACACAAGGGATAGGAAGAACCAATTGTGGAATGAGTTTACCACTCAAAGAAAGCAACCCAAGCAAGGCATCTCAAAGTATGTGACCAAAGTCAAAGATGTAGCAGATCAATTGGCAAGCATAGGAGAAGAAAATGAAGAGGAGCAGATTGTAAGACAAGTAATCAATGCCATTAAAGCTGATGACGAATGGGAGAGCTTCACAATTGCCATGGACTTATACATGGACATGAAGATTCCAGACCTTACCACTCGCATGGGGAAACTCTTTACCCATGAAGCCAAGCTCAACAAGAATGGATATTCATCAAGAGGTAATAGCTCTTCTTCCCTATACACTGATAAAAGTAATTCCAAAGAGAAAGGGAAGAACAAGAAGATTGATGATGAAGGAGCTACCTCCCAGGCCAACTATGCAGGGAAAGGTAGAACCTCAAGAGGAAGGGGCAGAGGAGGTAAGCAAGGTAGGGGGAGACCTTATAACTCCTCACCATGTAATACTTGTGGATTGTCAAATCATACTACAGATGAGTGTTACAGGAACTTCAAGAATCAGAGAGGTAGAGGTTATCAAAGAGGTGGATATACACACTCAAGAGGAAGATTCAATCATCATCAAGGATACAATAACAACTACAACAACTACAATAGCAAATACCAAGGAGGCTACAAATAAAGGAAAGACTACAACAACTACACAGAGGAGCAAGAGGATTCTCTTCTGATTATGTTTATGACTTCAAAACTAGGTATAAACGATGACCATCTATTCTACATTGACTCAAGATGCTTAAACCATGTGGCAGGCAATGAAGATCTTCTCTCTGACCTTGAGGAACCAAGGGGTAAGCATCAGGTACAAAGAGGTGATGACACCAAGCACTCAGTGATTAAAGTAGGAAATGTTAAGACCTCTGATGGAAATAGAAATCTATTGAGCAGGGCTCTATATGTACCTACAATTACCAAGAATTTGATGAGTGTTGGAGAGATTGTGGAAAAGGATTTGTAGGTTAGATTCAACCAATATGGAGCATTTTTGGAGGATCCCCAACATGGATTCAAGAGAATTGCCAAAGGAGAAAAGACAGGTAGATTATTCACTTTTGAACTTGAAGATACAAGGAAGAATGCACTTTATAGCTACAAAGATCAAACACTATCAGAGCTTGAATATTGGCACAAGAGATTAGGGCATGTTGGTGAAAGAACCTTAAAACAAATATGTAGAGATCAATGTGTGCTTGGGATACCTAATGTATCCAAGCAACACATGATTTATAAATGTGGTGCTTGTCAGTTTGGAAAATCTCACAGGTTACCCTTCTCAAGGAAAGGCTACATGCATGAAGACTACCTAGAGCTTGTCCACATAGATGTATGGTGACCAAGTGAAGATCCCTCAATTTCTGGATCAAGGTATTATGTATCTTTCATTGATGATTTCAGTAGGTGGATTGTCTTATATTTTATGAAGCACAAAGATGAAGTATTCAGTTTCTCTAAAAAGTATCTTGCACTTGTTGATAACCAAACAGGAAGAAGTCTAAAGAGACTAAGGTCAGATGGAGGAGGTGAGTACTTCTCAAATGAGTTTGATGCATCCTTGTAGGACAGAGGAATCAAGAGAGAAATTACAACAAGTTATACCCTTGAGCAAAATGGGGTGGTAGATAGGAGAAATAGATTAATTGTGGAAACAGCTAGGTCAATGTTAAATGAGAAAAAATTACCTAATTACTTGTGGGCAGAGAGTGTATCTACTGCTACTTATCTTGTAAACAGGTTACCATCCAAATCTCTTGATGGGATAACCCCATATGAAGCATGGCATTGTAGAAGACCTTCACTTGATCATTGCAGGATCTTTGGATGTGTTGCTTATGTGCATATCCCTTCTTCAATAAGAGGTAAGTTAGACCTAAGGCAGAGAATTGCATTTTCATAGGTTATGACTTGAATTAGAAAGGATACAGGTTCTACAATCCTTCAAACAAGGATTTATGTTCAGTAGAGATGTCGTCTTTGATGAGAATGACTCTTGGTTTGAAAGTGAATACAGGAAAGTAAAACTATCTTATGACTTGGAAGAGGAGTTTCCAAGCCTCACTAAGAAGGAGCTTGATCAGATTGAAGATATCAACTCAGATGATGAGGACATCATCAACCTAGAAGAATTCAAGGCATGGAAATCAAAAGGCAAAGTCAAAATGAAGAAATTGGAGGATATACCTGAATCATCCAACCAAGCAATCAGAAGATCACAAAGGGAGAGAAAGAAGCCTATCAGATGTGGGTATGACACTTCCCTAGTTACTAAGCACTCTATTTATCTTGCAAAAGACTTGTCATTTGAAGATCCATCATCATATGAAGAGGCAAAGACCAAGGTAGAATGGAAAGAAGCATGGATGAGGAAATTGAAGCACTCAAGGAGAGTGATACTTGGGAGCTAGTAGCAAAGAAGGAGTCTATGAAGGTAATTGGTTCTAGATGGATCTACAAGATCAAAAGGAATTCTGATGGATCAATAAGCAGGTACAAAGCTAGACTTGTGGCTAAGGGTTTTGCACAAACCCAAGGAGTTGATTATGAAGAAACCTTCTCACTTGTGGCCAAAATGCCAACCATCAGGGTATTGGTAAGTGTGGCTGCATCAAAGAATTGGAACATGTATCAATTGGATGTAAAAAATGCATTTCTAAATGGCTGGATTTCAGAGGAGGTGTACATGTCTCAACCTCTAGGCTATGAGGATCCAAGAAGGTAACATATGTATGTAAATTGAACAAAGCTTTTTATGGATTGAAGCAGGCACCTAGGACATGGAACCATAGGTTGACTACATACCTTCAGGACCAAGGATTCATCATGAGTAAAGCAGATACTTCCTTGTTTATTAAGAGGAGAAATTTAGAGGTAATATACCTATGTGTATATGTTGATGATATAATACTCATAGGTAATGATGCTAATGGCATCAAGCAGATCAAGAATCAGATGGTGCAGGAGTTCAAAATTAGTGACCTTGGATCACTAAAATATTTTCTTGGACTTGAGCTAGTTTATACTAACTCTGGAATTTATATTACTAAGAGAAAGTATATACAAGACATGTTAAAGAAATTTTAGTTGCAGATGCCAAGGTAGCAAGTACTCCAATGGAGGTAAACCAAAATTTAAGTGCTCATGAAGGTGATGTGCTTGAGAATATTGTAGGTTACCAAAGCATAGTGGGAAGCTTGAACTATGCTACATTGACAAGGATTGATATTGGTTATGGAGTAAGTGTTTTAAGTCAGTTTATGCACAAACCTAGGGCACCTCACTTGGAAGCTGCCAAGAGGATTTTGAAGTACCTTAAAGTCACTCAAAATCAAGGACTTTATTGTCCTTATACTTCAAACTTGGACATCAAGATATATTCAAATGCAGATTGGGCAGGATGCAAAGATGATAGGAGTACCTCAGGTTACCTATCTTTTGCAGGTGATAAACCTATATCATGGTCTTCAAAGAAACAACCTACTGTTGCTTTATCTTCAACAGAGGTAGAGTATAGAGGATTGGCCAATGCTACTCAAGAGGCCATATGGATCAGATTGTTATATGCAGTTTTGGGTTTGCATACTACATCTCCAATGATTTTTGGCGATAATACAAGCTCACTACATCTTGCAGCATCCTATTTATCATGCTAGGACCAAGCATATAGAGGTCCACTATCATTATGTGAGAGAGAAGCTATTAAGCAAGGAAATTCAGTTGGCTTATGTATCAACAAATATGCAATGTGCAGACTTATTGACTAAAGCATTAGATGGTACAAAACTTTGCAGGTTTAAGTCTATAATTGGACAGCAGGACATTCAAGAAGATTGACTAAGAAAACCAAGCCAAAATGTTTGGCTTGAGGGGGAGCTGTTGGTGCAAATACCAAGCCTACACATTTGGCTAGAGTTTATGTACAACTAAAGCTCCATGGAAACCATTGCTAGGAAGTTGTTTATCTTTACCATTTGTAAAAGTCATTCTTTGACTTGAAAGAATATTTGTAACTACCACTAAAATCATGGGACTTGTTAGTTGGAAAATTCACGACTCTACTTGAGAGAATATCTCCTAGATTGGAGGACTATCTTTAGTGAGAGCCAATGGAGGATTCAAATTCAAACTCAAATATCCTATCTATAAAAGATGTCTAAAAAAACTCACGGGATAAGTGACTCCATTTCCGAGTTCTCCTTAACCACATTGTAAGAGAGTGAGGCTTACATTGTATCTTTCACTTCTCATCATCATTAGGCTTTGATTATCATGCCTATGATCTTGTACAACATTGTGTTCTAATACAATAGATCAATACTTTTCATCTATGGTCTCTCTGTCATAGTCACTCATAACAGTCAACTTGTATTGCTCATATCTCGGTCATTTCTTTACCATTTTCAATGTTCTATAGCTTGTTGGAATCCGCTCCAAGTTCTCTATATGGTCACAAATTTTGAGGAAAATCCATTCAGCCAATTTTGAGAAAAGTGCATCGAAACGCTCACTTACCAAACTTTGTAGAGGTCCTTAAAAATCGGGGGTAATGATTTGATTGCTAAATTGATTGCTCTGTATATATACGTCATTTTAAGTCATTCCACTTGGAATCATTAGCTCATTAAGCTATTTTGATATATCCAAAAGGAGCTTTTCTAATTCCTACTGTACTTGAAGCACTCAGCATAACAAGTAGCAGATGTGTGATAAAAAATAGAAGGTTTTCATTGATCCTTCAACTTAAAAGTAGTCTGTTTTGATTCAATCATTTCTCACATCATTTCCAAAGTACATAGGCACTTTTATAGTGTCATTGGAAAGCCAAAAGGCCCTACAAGTCAACTCTGTAACAAGAAGGGGCTGGTACAAAGCAGGATTTGGTAGTACCTACTCATTTCTTGGAGTGTCCATCCATCTTTCCCAACAGCGATGACGTGAGCCCATCTTGATGGTCACCAGGCACAATTGCTTGAGCCAATCGTGATGGTCTGAATTCAAAGCATCACGATGGCGTACCTGGTATCATCATGATGGTCTACCTTGACATGTGGCAAGTGAGTCGTCATGATGGCATGGGCCAATCGCGATGGCGTGGGGTCTACGAGATTGTCTCGATGGTGTGAGACCATCACGATGGTCCGGCCTAGCCATCACGATGGTGTGAGCCAATCGCGATGGCGTGAGCCTGTCGCGATGGTCCACCAAACTGATGATTTTCAAAATGCATTTGTGGATTCCGATGTGCGCAAGCGTGCTCTATACCGTGGTCTACTCGCTTACCAAAATTTTTGAATTTGCCAGACCATTGCAATGGTCCGACACCTACGGTAGATTTTGACAGAAAGTGAAGTTCTCACCTTTTGGAAGATTTCCTGTTGCTTCGGAGCACTGTACCTGCAAGAAAACTCAAAAACAAGCATGCACATACAAGCACAAAAGCTCTCTCTCTCTCTCTCGCATGCACAAATGTGAGATAATGAGGAGGATAGGTGGATATGGTGAATTTTTTTATTTTTCGGAGTGGGAGAAGATGATGCGGTGGTGAAGGAGGAGTGTAGAGGAGATGAAAAACACAAAAAACTACTTAAAAACAACAACAAAAACAGAAATTTTTACCTTCCAATGCCACTTCTTGCTATACTCTTACCATCACACATTCGTCCTAGACTTGATCCTTGGCAACGGTGCCAAATTTGGTGTTGCTCTAGTACAATGGTAAGCACCATGTTAAGATGCTCCACCTCCTTAATGTCAATCCATGGAAGAGATAGGAGTGATATGAAGATCGTGAATGCGAAATGTAGTGAGAGTGAAGGTGAGAAGCATGGAGATGCACACACACATACACACACACAAGAAAGAGACAAGCAAGACACAATTGAAGATAGGAAAATAGACTCTATTTCTCAATATCTCTATTAAAAGCTCAAAGCTCACACTAACCAACCTCAAAAATGAGTTCTCTAGCTCTATTTATAGTTTTTGGACTAGTTTTGAACGGTTTCACATCTAGTGTCTGGCATAGTTGAAAAAATAGGTTCTAGGTACTATTTGGAGGTCTAAACGAGGTCTAAATATAACCAAAAATGGTATGCTCGTTCTACCTAAGCTCCTCAAGCTTGGGGACTCCTCGGCTTGCACAAAATGGAGCTACTAACTACAAAAGTGTGTGCTTCTATGTTACATATGATACAAGAGTGATGAAAATCACTATTGAGAGTTTTGAAAAAGTAATAAAAAACATGTTTCTTTGAAAAAATAATCCACATGGCTCCCCACTACTTTGTTGTAATTTGCCTTCCCATACTTCCTTGTCATCTGTGCCTTTGGCTACTGCCAATAGCTGCTCATGTCCATTAGCTTTGGAATGTTGATGTCTCGTATCCATTTTTCCATAAGTCCAGTTTGGAAATCTTCTTATTCCCAAATTGAATGTACATGACCTTTCCATGTGGATGTTGGATGTCCAAAGTGAACATCCTTTTGTCTTTTTCTACCTTGAGCAATGAACTTTAATCCTTGTTTTGGACTCTTTACAAAGAAAACTTTTTCTCATTGAATATGACATGATAAAACTTCTCTACCATTTTTCCTACCAAAATCAATTATTTGTAGGAACATCAAGAACATTAGATAGTACCTTTGCTCCACTTGTATCCCCAAGCCTTATATCTGTGATATGTTCAGTTAGGTATTGAGTATCATCATCTATTTCAAAGCATCCTTCCCACTTGGTACCTATAGAGTAGTGAATGCACTTCCTTGGTATGATATATGATTATTACAACCTAATTTCAATGTATCATTTTTTGTCATCATCATAAGCATTTGTATACTCATGCCTTATCGTAACTAATGTGTCCTTGCTTCCTTCACTTGAGGTGCTTCCATAGCTGCATTGACTCCCTTGATTGCCTCCATTTGGTCTTTTGTTTTTGAAACAACAATCATTAGCATAGTGTCCTCCTTTACCAAACTAATTTCAAGTTATTTCTTTATGTGAATTATAGAAGCCTTTACCTTTACCTCTCCTTCTACCTCATCATCTTCCTTGTATGCTATCATTTGATCCCTCCTTGTTGTCATCCAAATTGTTCTGATTGTAGTTGGAGTTTTTTGACCTCTTGTTTTTCCTCTTGTGGCTCCTCTTGATTTTATTCATTTACCTTGAACTATATATAACATTTGGTTGGTTGTCCTTTCCTTTGGAGCCATCACGGTTCAACTCTTCTATGATCACATGAGGGATTAGTTGTTCAAAAGTAGGATATGTATCTTTAAAGTTAATGGAAGTTATAAAATACTTCCATATTTCATCTTCTCTTGATCCATCAAGAGTACAAGATGTTGAGAAAATTGTTTTTTTATATGTATAGATTAAGATACAAGTTCCAAAAGATGTAAACACCTTTGGGAGGTCTTCAAATTCTTCATTCCTGATTTTCTATATGATGAAGTTATCAAAAGAGAATTTACATCCAGATATACTCCACAACAAAATGGAGTTGCAAAAAGAAGAAACAAAATCATAGTAGAAGCATCTACATGCATGTTAAATGATATGTGTTTGCCTAATTCTTTTTGGCTTGAAGATATTAGCATGTGTGTACATTATGAATAGATTTCCTACTGCTAGAGTTCCTATACCATATGAGGTATGGCATGGAAGGAAACCAAGTGTAAGTCATTTGAAATTATTTGTTTGTGTATGTTATGTGCATGTACCTAGTGAAGTGAGATAGAAACTTGATGTGAAATCAGAAAAGTGTTTATTTATTGGTTATGCAAATACTCAAAGAGGATATAGATGTTATAATCCTAATAACAATAAGGTTGTAGTTTCAAGAGATGTAAAATTTGATGAATCACTTTCTTGGTATGTAGATAAGAAAAGTTTGCAAGTCATAAATGGAGACGAAGAAGATACAAGTGAAGGAGATGAGTGCTTACCTCAGCCCATAAGAAGTTTAAGTGATGAGAAGAGTGGTTTGGATGAAGAAAGTGAGCTACCTTTCAATGGAAGATCAAGGCAAGAGTCACCTCCAAGTGTTAAAAGTATAGGTAAACTCAAACTTGTTGAAATTAATGATAAAGGATAAGAATTTGGTAGTATATATGAGTATGGAGATTCATCAAAGGTTCCTAATAAAAAATCAAAAGCACTTACATTGGAGGTAAGAAGAACTTCAAGAGGGAGTAAGCAACCTCAAAGGTATACTTGTGAATCTTTTATGAATACTCGTTATTTTTTTATGAAAAAGGTTGAGCAGGGAAATGAATCTGCAATATTATTATGATGAGGCGAAAGGAGATGAAAAATGGGAGAAAGCAATGAAAGAAAAAACAGATGCACTACAAGATAGCAAGACTTGGATTTTAGTTCCAAAGACACCAAAACAAAAAGTAATTGTCTACAAGAGGGTTTCTAAGATTAAAAGAAATATTAATGGTAGTGTATCAAGATAAAAGGCTAGACTTGTAGCAAAAGGATATGCTCAAACTCAAGAATTGGACTATCAAAAAACATTTAGTCTAGTAGCAAACATGGCCACAGTGAGAACTTTGTTGGCTTTTGCTGCAAGTAAAAGATGGAATACATATCAGTTAGACATAAAGAATGCCTTTCTTAATGGTGAGTTAACTGAAGAAGTCTATATGTCACGACCAAATGGTTATGTGGATGCAAAAGATCCTAATCATGTATGCAAGTTAAAGAAGGCATTCTATGGTCTTAAACAAGCACCAAGGGCATGGAATGCAAGGTTGGCAAAGTATCTTACACTGCAAGGATACACAGCAAGTCATGTTGATCCTTCACTTTATGTAAGACGTGTAGATTACATGTGTGTCTATGTATGCCTTTATGTGGATTACTTGTTGATTACAAGGAATCATGTAAAAAGCGATTGAAGATACCAAAGGTAATTTGGAAAAGGGAATTTAAAATTTTAAATCTTGGTTTGCTTAGATACTTCCTTGGGATTGAAATTGTGTATGGTGATGAAGATATGTGGTTCATATAGAGAAAGTATATATCTGATATGTTGAAAGGTTTGGTATGCAAGAAAGTAAGTTTGTCTCTACTCCAATGGAATGTAATGTAAAGTTGAGTGCAAAAGAAGGTCATGAGTTGCATGATTTGAATGCTTATAGATCCATGGAAGGATCTTTGATTTATGCAAGAAAAATTGGACCTGATATATGCTATACAGTGGGAGTATTGTCATAGTTTATGCATGAACCTAGAGTTCCTCATATGCATGCAGTGAAAAGAGTGCTTAGGTATTTGAAAGGAACCATGAACAAAGGATTATTTTATAGTCATGATTGTGATCTAACTCTTAAAGTCTTTAGTGATGTAGATTGGGTTGGATGTAAAGATGATAGAAGATCCACAAGTGCATATGTGGTAATAGCAGGAAATAAGACATTAACATGGAGCTCAAAGAAACAGCCTATAGTTGATTTATTTTCTACAAAGGCTAAGTTTTATCATTGACTACTACTGAGATTATATGGTCTAAGAAGTTGTTTCATGACTTGAATGTGCAAGTTGATGTACCCTTGATACATGGGGATAACTTGAGCAGCATGCATATGACCTCAAATTCTATCTATCTATCTATCTATCTATCAATCAATCTATCGACCTATCTATCTATCTATCTATTCTTAAAGTTATGTGATCTTAACCCTTCATCAAACATAAGTGGTCTGTCAATGCTTATGTCCCAAAATGCTACAACTACAAGACATAAGGGGACATTCTACCCTTTCACTAGGTATAACTTTGATGGTTGGGGATCGATACTCCTATATGGTTCTGCCATTTTAAACCTTTTTCCCTATTATATATTCTTTGCTATTTGCTGCTTCTTAACCAATTGCTTAACTAACTACTCGAAAGCACAAAATAGAGAATCTTTTCATACACTCAAATCAATTCAATGCATTCAAAAGATAATTCTTTTCAGTACTTTGAGGCCAAGAAAGGATAGTCAATCCTTTCTCTAAATTCAATAGAGGGTAGTCAATGCTTTGTGCCCAACAAGTTTGAGTAAGTGCCAATCTGATAGTCTCCACTTGTAATGCTCCCAAAATCTTCATCAAGTGATGAATCAAAAGCTTTGAAAAGATTTCGAGCTCCCAAGTGTCCTCTCAAAGTATTCTATCCAAGAAGCTTTCCTCTTCCAAGAGTTTCTAGCCATCCAATTCCTGAGGAGGGAAAACAATTCCTTCAATTCAAAGGGTGATGCTTGTCAAAATAGCTGATGCTTTCAAGCTTATCTGATACTCCTCCCACAAATCTTGTATGATACAAATGATGGTAGAGGAACGTTAAATGTTAAGAAAAGAAAAAGAAACAAAAACCAAAGAGGAAAGGTTGTACTAACTACAAATAAAAAAACAACTCACTTACACCTACACTAACTAACCACAATCATCAAATCTCACACCTTTCATTCAAAGTTTGGCAATCTTGCCGAGCGATACTCCTGCACAATCATGATGTCCATCACGCAAGTAACCTAGGTACAATCTCGCCAAAAAAGATAACAAAAAGTGTTGACACATAGAATAGCATGCACTCACACACTTCTATTTTATCAATCTATCAAAAGTAGACCTCAACCTAGCTATAACTGATGGCATAAGCAGATGTGGTGGATGGACATCAAGTAGAGTAACGAAAGCATCTCCCCTTGATAGCTTCCAAGAAGATATGCAAGTGATGTAGGTGCGAAGTTCACAAGAGCAAATCCCAAGTGTCAGGGTTCCTTCCAAGGGAGATGCTCTTCGATGCACAAGAGTGATTGCAAGTGAAGTCACAAGTAGAAGACTCCATTAACATTTGACATGATCAAGTAGGAAAAAACTTGAACATAAGCATGATCGTCCCCAAGCTCAAGGTCATATATGGTTGATGGAGTTGAGTACGTGCATATCCAATGCTTCCAAATCCCTTGTTTTATCGGATGCTTTCAAGGATGCAATACTATTTGATGCTTCCAAGGGTGCAATGCTATCCAATGCTTCAAATGTTGAATCACCAAAGTACTCATAACTCCCTTGTTATTGATGGATTTGAGTATGTGCATATCTGATGCTTCCAAACCCCTTGTTTTATCTAATGCTTTCAAGGATGCAATGCTATCTAATGCTTCCAAGGGTGCAATGCTATCGAATGCTTCAAAAAAAGCTGAATCACCAAAGTGATAGTAATCCCATTAGTAATTAAGATGATCAAGTAGGCCAAAACTTGAACATAAGCGTGATCTTCCCCAAGCCCAAGGTCATATATGGTTGATGGAGTTGAGTATGTGCATATCCAATGCTTCCAAACCCCTCGTTTTATCAGATGCTTTCAAGGATGCAATGCGATATGATGCTTCCAAGGGTGCAATGTTATCCAATGCTTCAAAAAAGGGTGAATCACCAAAATGGTCATAACTCCCTTGATGCATGTTTTAGCTCATCTTGAAGCTCTCAGTATTTGTTGATCTCTTGAAATTTCAAAAGAATATGCTACAATTTTACAAATTTCCTTCGAGAGGTATGTTTATTTCATAGATTATATTGTGTATGCCTTTTTTGCATTGCATATTACTAACTTAACTTTTGTGTTTTTTTAGTTCTAAATCTATGTTGAAGCTCGATAAATGTCAGATTGTGAAAGGTCAAAGAATGAAAAGATTGTGTTGCATCAATGATTGAATCACTTCTTAGATATTCATATTAAAATAAAACACATTCACTTGGAGATCCAATTATGAATGTACAATCAGAAAAAGAAATATGGTGGCTTGGTGTTGTTGAAATTCCCAAGGAGACTAACAAAACACTTTCTTGGATTTTTGAAAGAATACCATGGATAAGAAGCACTAACAAGTCTTAGATTGAAGGAGAGTTGCTCGAAGTAGGTGGATTAGGAACGTCTTTTTTGGAATGTGTTAGGGCATCGATTGATGTAAATTAATCTTTTGTATATTCATCAATGGGTTAAATCCAGAGTTGTGGTAGATTATGATCATTCATGTGTGGGAACAATGCAATTACATGTGGTGATTGGCATGGCCCTACAATAAGAACACAAAGTGGGCGGTCTTACTGAATATTTAGAGTGATCCTCTTTTAAGACTCCAAATTCTACTGAATATTTAGAGTGATCCTCTTTTAAGACTCCAAATTCTAAACAATGACAATCTTATGAAGCAAGTATTCTGTACAAAATGTAAAAACCTATGGCATATTGTAATGAATTTGTGATTTAAATTAGATATGTTGTGTAGTTTGTTAGAATACTAATCATTCTACTAAAATTTGTTCTTATAATGAAAAAACACATAATAGATTGGCCATCATGTGACAATTGCAGAAGAACCCTTCCACCCGTTCATGTCTCTGTTCTTTTTTGTTTTATTCCTCGGTGACACCCCCACTCGCGTCTATGTCTTCCTTTGGTTCCTCCTTCTGCTCCCATGGTTGCTCCTACCTTGATGGTTGCACCACTATTTTATGATGACGATGAAAGTGTGGGCATTCTGTTTCGCCACTCTCACAAATGACAATGCGACCCTGTTCTGGTGGATTCCTCTTCTCAAGAATATTTGGCTCCCTTGCCTTTTCATCCTGATGATGATGGTTAGAGCATGGAGCAGTCGCCAATGGTTCGAGCATGGAGCAACCACCATTTGAGCCTATTCATGATGTAGCTCCCATTCCTAGTTTCCCACTGTTGCTCTAGCACAATGGTGAGAACCACGTTAAGAAGCTTCACCTCCTTAATTGTCAATCCGCGGAAGAGATAGGAGTGATATGAAGATCGTGAATGTGAGATGAAGTGAGAGTGAAGGTGAGAAGCATAGAGATGCACACACACATACACACACACAACGAAGAGACAAGCAAGACACAATGGAAGGTGAGAAATCAACTCTATTACTCAAGAACACTATACAAGCTCAAAAGAACTCTAACCTCAAACAAGCTAACCTCAAAAATGAGCTCTCTAGCTCTTTTTATAGTTTCTATACTAGTTTTGACCGGTTTCACATCTAGTGACCGGCATAGTTAAAAAATAGGTCCTAGATGCTATTTGGAAGGGTAAACGATGTCTAAAAATAACGAAAATTGATACGCTTGTTCTACCTAAGCTCCTCAAGCTCGAGGACTCCTCGGCTTGCACAAAATGGAGCTAGAATCTAAGAAAATGGTTTTTCTATGTTACATATGCTACAATAGTGATAAAAATCACTGTTGGAGGTTTTTGAAAAGTATTTCTAAAACATGATTCTTTGAAAAAAGATTCGAATGGCTCCCTGCTCTGTCGTTACATGCTTCCGCGTCTTCTATGCCTCTGGCTGCTTCCAACACCCCCCTCCCTCTCGCTTCTGTCGTCCCTGACAGAACCTTGTTGTGAGGTCTGCCAGATATAGTTCTGTAGGAGGTCTTGAGCGAGGGTGTGCTCGGAGATACGAATGCCTCGGGCCAGGTCGGCCTCGAGTTTCTCCCAGTCTATTGGTTGCGGTTCTTCCGGTGGCGGGAGCTGATAGTGTGTGGAATAGACCATTCGTTCACAGGCAAATAAGTGTAATAAATGTGTAGGCCTGCTTATGAATACCTCTGAATGGTATTCCCAGAATCCGGTTGTGAACATCTCTTTGAATGTCTGCTTGTAGCACGCCGGTAGGTACTTTATTCTGCAATGCTAGGCATAACACACCCGTAGCGATGGCATTGTACTCATATCATATACTAGATCAAAATTGCCATGCTCAAAGCCCGGGGTGTTTACATCAGGTGCCTTGACGCGTCAGAAGACTTTAAAAATCATTTGCATCATGTCAAAGATTTTGACAGTCATGTGCGCCGCTATATCGTCCATATGCTTTAGTCTAGGGAGCCAGTGGCGAATTGTAGCCATCATGTAGCCTATAGTTGGTAACTCAATGGGTGGCTTAAAATAGGGGTAATTCAACCAGTCTTGGCACTGCTTATTGTTTTGTACCTTAATAGCAAAGGCAGTCCAGGAGCGGCGTCGTGGTACTGGTCCCCAACATGGGTTGTACTTTAAATGCAAAGGTGCCTTTACCCATGTACTCATCATTTCTGGATACTGCTGTAGTAACTCTTTGCGCCACTCTGGTTGATAGATCTCTCCTTGTTGCGCATCAAGTGGTAGATCGGCCTCCTCGAATTGAGTCACATGCGATGGTTTCTTACCTGTCTCTTTCTCAATGGCTAACTGGTATTTGGCCATTAACATAAAATACGGTTTATACTGTAGCTCATGCCCAGATATGTATCGTCGCGGGGCCAAATGAGCAAAGAATGGAGACTGTAAAATTCTTTCTTCTATCATCGCCATGGCATGTAATTGTGCCTCTACTCTAGCTGAGTGCGTTGTTCCAAGTTCCTCAATAGTCTTCATCCACGCTGGGGTTGGGAGTTCGTAAGTCATCTGGCCTTCGGCCGTGACGTGTCCGCCTGGGATGGGTTGTGGCTCATACGCCTCTTCAAACGTTTCCTCCACCGGGATGGTGACAGTTTCTTCCTCAGCTGGAAGCTCAGGTGGGGAATCTGGCCTTGGTGGTGCTTCATATACTGCGATCCTTGATTCAAGGTGTGATACCTGGGCCCGTAATGCATTGAGTTCCTCTAAGATGTCAGGAGAGGGGTCCACAGGTGCTGGTATGTCTTGGTGTGCCGGTGCTCGTAACTGGAGTAATTTATGATCTTTAAGTTTCTGTAACTCCTCATTCATGCGATCGTATTCATCTAGCAGCCTTACATGATCTTCTAGCAGCATCCTCATCGAGTCTGAGGGAATGGCTTTGAACCGACTAGGACTGAGTGGTTGGTCTGGATGGTCTAGGGCCGCTTTTAAGTTTTCTCGATTCTGGTCCTATAAGCGCTGGTTTTCCTCCTTTGCTGCTGCTAGATGTCTTCTGAGTAAGCCCATGTTTCGTGTTAGCGTTGCATTGCGAACTGTCTCGGCTCTTAATAAGTTATCCAGGTCAGCAGTGGCTTCCTTGGTCTTTTCTTCGCTTTCTAGTTCTAATTTATGATAGGCCTCTCGTAATTCCTGGTATCGGCTGTTCAGTGAGGCATTCTCAATAGACAATAAATTAAGCTGCGACTGTAAGTCATTGGTTGTCCTCTGCAGCTGCTGGTAATTATTGCCAAGAGATGTGAACTCATCTCTGACTTGCGTCATACACATGAACATCTGTCGAAATGCATTATCTACAGTGGGTGATAGTATTAATGGGGTGCTAAATGAAGATGCAGTGGGTGTAGATGCAACGGGAATGGGGAATGGGGGTGGGAAGGTGGATGCTGTGGTGATTGTGGAAAATGGTGAGGTGCCTAAATATGTTTGTGCTGTGAGTGAAGTGAGTGATGGTGCAGTGGGTGGTGAGATGTCCATCTCATTGGACGTGTCTAGTGCGGTGACTGTGAATATGGGTGTGACTGTGGGTGCTTGTGCTGGTGTAAATACGGGATTTACAAAGGTTGAGGAGTAATTTACAGGGGGGCTAGCTGGAGCAGCTTGGTGAAAAGGGGAAAAAGGGGTTACAGTGGGTCGGGGAGGTGAGACTGGGGAGAAGGTTAAGGGTGGTGGGAATGGAAAATGGGGTCTTGGAGTTGTGGGGAAGGACCGAAAAGATGGATGGAGGAATGGGTTGAATGGAAAGGTGGATGTGTGAGGGGGTAGACTGGGTCTAATGGGTGCAGGAATTGTGGGGTGAGTGGTCGTAAAGACGATTTCTGCTACGCCACCGACGAATGAAGATGTTGGTCTGGGAGAAGGAGGGTGAATAGGGGAGGCTGGAGGGATGGGCGGTGATGGAGGAGCGGTTGGGGTGGTCGGTACTTCAGTGACTACTGAGGTATGTACAGTTGTAGCGTGGGGTGGGGAATCTACAAGGATGGTTCCTGCTGCCAACGAACTTTCGGGGACAAGGCGTGCCTCCCTGGCTTGTTCTGAAGACTGTGCTCCTATTGGTACACGAATGTATTCGCCGGGCTTTGAAAGTAGTCGTACTCTACGGGGGTCATACTGTGGTAGTGGCTTTCTTTGCAAGTACCTAAGTGCTTCGTTGGAGCCTACTGATTTGACTAACTCTCTGAATCCTTTGATGTATGCATCTTCGAATCCGCCTGTGACAAGTTCTTGTTCTATTATCACTTGACTCTCTTCCTCAGTCAGCTTTTTGCATGCCCAAACCTTTTCCATAGTTCTATACAGCTTCTTAATAGCCAGTGTGTAAGCGGCTGCTTCGTAAGTTTCAGCTTCATGGG
This sequence comes from Ceratopteris richardii, assembly GCA_020310875.1. NCBI lineage: Eukaryota > Viridiplantae > Streptophyta > Polypodiopsida > Polypodiales > Pteridaceae > Ceratopteris > Ceratopteris richardii. The sequence continues at coordinate 32,142,640 of CM035418.1, read as the reverse complement.
TACTTGTATCACCATGTGTGTCTGTTTGTTGGCCTTGGCCATCTGCCTGTTCATGCTCTTGGGATTCTTGAGTTCCCTGGCTAGCTTTGTCGTCTCCTTCGTCGTCATCGGTTGCTGTTCTTTCGTCATCAGAGCTGGACACGATCTGTCCTTGTGGCTGATCCCTGGGTGTGGTAGGGTAGCTAGGCCTTTCAAATTCTTGAGAAAACAATTGTCCTTCTGAAAACTAGAACTCATTGGAGAATGCATCGGGCATCTCAAAATCAAACGTTGTGTTCAGTGGCTCTGCTTGTTCTGCTTCTAAATGGGGTATTGGAAAAGAGAAAGCTTTCGCACCAATAGTGGTGGGAAGTTCAGCTGCTGTGGTGATAGGTTCTGTGGTTGTGGCTGCTTGGGGTGCAACAGTACTGGTGGTGCCCTCCGACGTAACTGGTCTTGATAACCGTATACGAATTGGTGGTACCGTGGGAGTGGCTGCTGTCGGTGACTGCTCTGGAGATGGTTGTGGCGAGGGTGATTCTGGGACTTGTAGGCATGGGATAGTGCCTCTCATCCGCTTTCCGGCTCTGCATTTGCTAGACTTTCTAGCCTTCTTAGTAGTCCCTTTGAATGCTTTCAACTCATCGCTGGTCATGGCACGCTCAATTGGCAAATCATATGCCAAGCACATGTATATAATCCTTGTAAGTGCACAACATCCATTGATGACTTTCTTTCGTTCCCATCTATGTTGTGCCAAATAGAGCTGATCAATTATCCAGCTAGCTAGATCAACCGTTTGAGGTCCAGTAAATGCTAAGTATAAACCAAACCAGATTCTCTTGTGGGGCATGGTAAAACGATCCTGAGCTGGGAAAGCAAAATGCTGCATGCAGATCCGCAATGGCTTGGAGAGCTCAGGGGTTATAGCTGAAATATCCTCCCACTTAGTAACATCACCACATTTCATCTGCTCTGGGACTAGCCGTTCTCTCTCCGTCGGAGTATGCGTTCCATGTATTTTGAGAGCTGCACGAATTAAATCTTTGGACAAATAAAACCTTCTGAATGGAGGGTCATTTACCAAGGATGGTAACATGAATGTTTCGGGTAGATCCTTGTTCTCTGAAGCTGTCAAGGTGGTTACTAGGTAAAAGCATCTGTAAAAATCGGGTTTAGGCAGAGGGTCACTAAAATATTCTGTAAATCCCGCTCGTGCCCAAACGTGCGTTAAATCTTGTGTATTCTGTAGTCCTTCAAATTCTCTTGAGAAGAACTGGTACTTGGTCCATGTGCGAAGATCAAATGCCAAATTGGCCTCAAATATGAAATCAGCATCTGCTAATGGTCCTGCTAGGCCTTGAAACCAGTGAGAATTACGATGAATCTTCTCAGTATATCCTCTAGGAGGATCGTCAATTGGCATGGGTCCTGGAAAACCTTGAAACTCTGGTGGTTGCATCGTAGGATAAGATTCCGCGAGTAATTCTCCAATATTGGCCATTGGTGTGCTTGGGCCAGCTTCTGATGGTCCTTCTTCGATTTGCATGACGACTGACGAGCTAATGGAAAAGATCTGCTACAAAAGATTAGCACATTAGTATGGAAATTAATTATGATCCCATTAAGGTGAGACCGCAATCCCTTTCCATAACCGATGTGTAACCCGTGTAGCCAAGTGTCATGAAGTGATTGATGCAATGATTATTTGCAAAACTAATGCAGGTCTCTAGACGCCTACATTGTCAGATTATGCATACATTTCTTGATGAGCTTTTATTATGCATGATGTAGGGTTTTGGTGTATGAATTTATACAAGGTTCGGTTGAGGGTGAATTATTACAAGGGTGGAGTTTAAACGGGGTGGGAGAATTGTTAGATAAGGGGGTACAAGAAGACGTCTGGATACGTTTCGGTATCCATTTCCTAAGAGTCTTTGAGTGGGTGGTGTGTTTCTGCTGAGGGACGAAAAGTGGTAACGGGTTTGGTGGTATTGAAGGATGGAAAGATTTCTGAGGGGTATATATTACATGACTTGAGGGTTGGGCTATAATACATTGTTTGGGTACCCAAATCTGCATGGGTGTGGGTCGATTGATAAGATACTTCTTGGCGATCCAAATCTGTCGAGTATTTGTACTTGTAGAAGAAGATCGAGGGGACTTTGAATACTGACTCTGCTTCTCTTGAAACTTTGTCTTGTTCTTGTCTGCAGTGTTTCCAATAGGCTGTGGTTGGTGTCCTTTTGGCACCCATATTTGTCTCGTGCCACTTGTTCCGTGATGTTGATACTTCTGCTTTCTTTGCCTTGCCTGATGGTGTTGTCGGTCTGGGTTCCTCTGTTGTGGTTGACTCGTTCGTGGTTGGGTTTGAGAGGTCCATTGGATGCTCTGCTTTGGAAAAGAAGGGAGATCCAACACTTGCGTGACCTACCCATTAGGAAGTGATTCATTATTTATCTTTAATCTAGGCCAGTCCGCAGCAAGTTTGGAAGGATGAGCACCGCAGGGTATTGTGCTCATTTGGCCGCTGATGCGACCCACCTGACCGCTGATTGTGTCCATCTGCCCTAGCGGTTGGGTAATTGCCCCTTCTAGTTTGCAGGAAGCCCCAGGGAAGATCTCCTGTCGTCCTTCTGATTGACAACTGTCTATAGCCAAGCCCGAGTGGGTTGGTGTAGACGTAACGTGACTGATCTGACCCAAGATCTTCCGGTCTTCCGTCGCATGCATTTCATAGGGTCTAGGGTTACAAACCTCAATTGGAATGCCGTTAGGGAAGTCAAGCGGTATCACTCGCTTCTGTTCTAAGGTTCCAATCTGTAAGGAGCCTTGTCTAAGATTTAGGTCCACTGAGTGATCGTATAGCCAATCTTGGCCAACGATTAGGAGTTCTATCAGGTCGTCATCATGGCACACTAGTAGCTTCGCTGTCATGGTCACTTCCTTAATGAGGATAGGAAGCTCCACCTCACCCATGCAAGGGGTTTCCATGCCTCCTAGCCCTATGAGCTATGCCTCAATTGGCCGCATTTCTATTCCTGAATCCTTATAGTGGGACCATCTAATCGCACTAGTCGCAGCACCTGAGTCAATTAAAGCCCTCAGCTCTTGGCAAGGGTTGTCGTGCTCTAGCCTGACTGTAATGAATGGTCTCCTGTCCACTATAGTAGGATGAGTGGTTGACTTTACTTGACACATGGCCATGGGATATCTGGGTGTAGTTTCCAGATGGTTATAATGTTCTCTCCCTAGTCCTTGTCTTCTTAACTTCATGTGTTTACTGCGTTCTATTGCTTCTGCCTGAGCTTCCGCTCGTATTCTATTTTCTTCCTCCTTACGCTTCTTTGCCAACGTGAGTCGTCTAAGCATATCCTCAGTAAGAGGTTCCTGATATAGCTTGACTCTACAGCCACTAATATAATTAGGCATTACGTCTCCTTCTAAGGTGGCTAACTGTATTGCTCCACTTGTTGAGAGTCTGTTAATGATCATAGGTCCATAACCTCGCTTTTCTAACTTACGTGCGTGTTGCTTTAGCGTATATATTAGAACTAAATCTCCTTCTTTTAGGCCTTTATCTTTCACATGTGCATCAAAATATGCTTTCTGTCGCTTCTTCGCTGCATATATTCCTGTTGCTCCCTTTAGCCTGGTTTCTCCTAATCGTTCCAAGTCCATTATTCTTGCTGATAATTCATGGCCGGTCCACTGATGTTCTTGTGCAACCTTAAGGGTCGGTATCAAGAAGTCCAAAGGAAGCACTGCATTCTGACCAAAAACCATCTGAACGGTCTTGTAGGCCACTCGATATGCCCAAACAGCGTGGTGTAACTGTTTGTCCCAATCTGAACATTTGTTGTTCACGAGTTTCGTCAGTACGTTACAAAGGATCTTATTAGTGCTTTCAGCCTGACCATTGGCCTGAGGATGATATGGTGCGGATTTCTTGTGAATCACCATAAAATCCTGTAACAAATATTCAATGACTTGGTTTAGAAAGTGAGTGCCTCGATCGCTCACTAACTCTATAGGCAGTCCATATCTTGTAAAGACATTCTCAAATAAGAATTTTGCAGTTGTGTGTGCATCATTCTTTTTCGTGGCTTTTGCCTCTACCCATTTCGTAAGATAATCTGTGGCAACAATAATGTATTCAGCATGTGTACCTTTTGCAGGGGGGTTAATGGGTCCTACAAAGTCTATACCCCACTTAGAAAATGCACGTCCGCCCATCATGGGTTTCAATGGCATTTCATCTCTGCGAGTAGGAAACTGAGCTCTTTGGCACACATCATATCTCTTTACATAGGTATGAGCATCCATGTGAAGAGTGGGCCACCATAATCCTGCAAAGAGGATGGCTTTGATTATCCTATCAGGTCCAAAATGACCTCCTGCAACACCTTGGTGTGCAGTCTCTAATATGCTCAGATAATCGCTTTCATGAACACATTGTCTTAGATATCCATCTCGCCCTCTTTTGTATAGATTATCACCAATAAGTGAATAGTCTTGAGCTTCCTGCTCTAGACTGCGTTGTCGAGCTAAGGTCATTCCTTGAGGGAATGTGTTCGTCCTCAAGTATGTCACTAACAATTCACTCCAGTCTGGTGTGAGAGACACGTGATATAATGTAGCATGTTCTACTGGTGGTCTTTGACAACAAACATGGCATTCCTTGCACAACTTGTAGACATCTGCTTCCATCGAAGGCCAATATACTCCTAATCTATGCAGAGTCTGTAGTGTTCGATGTTTTGAATGATGTTGCTGTAGTGCACCTATGTGTGCTAATTGCAACCAATTCGCATGTTCTGATTCATCTACACAACAAGCAAGAATCTTTTGATTATCCTATTTATATATGCTTCCTGCCATTATTTGGTATCTCTGAGACTTGGTAATCTCTCCTTCTTTGATCTTTATCCTAGGATTCTTGGGTCCATATGTCAGAATAGGGACTATAGGCTTAGCCCATTCTGGTGCTATCTCAAGATTAAACAAGTATGCATCTGGTAGATCATCCGCTACTCCTTGAGGAGCTTCTCCTGAGGTTAATCTTGAAAGGTGGTCAGCTCTAAGATGTGTCTTTCCTTTCCTGACTACTACTTCAAAATCATACTCCATGAGTAATAGAAACCAACGTATTAGTCGTCCTGTGTTACATGGCTTGTTGACTAAGTACAATAGGGCTTGATGATCGGTAAAGAACTTGAATTTGTTGGCCAACAAGTAGTGCCTAAACTTCTTTACTGCGTAGATCATCCCTAATCCTTCTCGTTCTGTCGTGGTGTAATTTCTTTCTGCTGCGTTCAATTGTCTGCTCGCGTAAGCTATGGGGAGATCTATGTTACCTTCATTTGTGGGTTGTGCTAACACACATCCTATGGCGTAATTGGATGCATCCACATGTACATGGAATGGCTTACTCCAATCTGGGGTTGTCAATATAGGTGCTGAGCACAAGCGTCGTTTAAGTTCACTGAATGAATTTTCACATTCATTTGTCCATTCGAAATTGGTTAAAAGAGAGTACAAAGGCTTGGCTATTATTGCATACATGTGTATGAATCTCCTATAATATCCGCAATGACCCATAAATGCTTGTACCTCTTTGATGTTCGTCGGCCTAGGTAGATCTGCAATTACTTTTACTTTTTCCTCATCCGTAGAGATTCCATTTTTTGACACAATGTGTCCTAGAATTTTGCCTTGTCTGACCATGAAAACGCATTTTTCTGGGTTCAAACAAACCTGATATTCTCGACATTTGTCAAATATTTGTCTTAACTCTGGGATATGTGTCTGTCTTACATTTGAATGTGCACATAAGTCATCGACATAAACTTCCAAACTCTTGCGTAAGAATTCCTTGAAAACATGACACATGAGTCGCTGGAAAGTGGCGGGTGCATTTGTTAAGCTGAATGGCATCACACGAAATGCAAATATGCCCATTCAGTGGCAAAAGCCGTCTTGTGTTGGTCCTCTGGAGCAATGGCTACTTGATTATAACCTGAGAATCCATCAAGAAAGCTGTAAACATCCTTGCCCGCAACTCTTTCCAATAGATGTTCTGTGATAGGAAGAGGATAACTGTCTCTAATCGTGGCGGCATTAACTTTTTTAAGGTTAATACATACACGCAATTTTCCATTCTTCTTGGGCACAACCACAATGGGGGATACCCATTCGGTATGCTCAATTTCGTAAATGAATCCTGCTTCTATCAAGCGATCTATCTCCTCTTTAATCTTCGCAGCGTAGTTATCATTGTACGTGTACGGTTTCTGTTTTGTCGGTTTTGCATCTGGAGTCATAGGGATTCTATGAGAACATATATCTGGATCTACTCCTTTCAAATCTTTGTAACTCCAAGCAAAAACATCTCTATATTCGCGCAATAGGGCAACTAGCTCTTCTTCTTCTTCAGTTGTCCATGCCCTATGTATGTACATTTTTCTTCTTCTCCTTCTACGGCAACTATTACTTTCTTGGTTTTCTCTCGGTTATCATATACTTGTCTGTCATTCGCCTTTCTATTAGGCATTTGTACCATGATTCTTCTATCTTCGATTTCATATTTCTTGAAGTTCTCGGGTACTTCAAACAAAGATTCTTCTTTTTCTGACATGGTTTCTTTCTTCTTTCTTTTCTTGCCTTCACTCTTAGTAGTCACTTGAGTGGCTAACCTCACCTCATTCGTAATTTCCTCGTGTCTCTGAGGGTGAGTCTCTACTTCGAAAAAATATTCTTCTTCTGATGCAAAAGGTGGGTCCATGATAATTGATTCTAAATCAAAATCACTCGCATCCTCAAATGCATCAGTGCTAGGTTCACATTCTTCTAAAATTGCATCACTCGTGATTAGCTCTATCGTGAAAACTGAAATGTCATAGCTATCCTCGTCACAGTGGGGTGTCCATTGTTCTTCATTGATGGCTACATCCATGGTTGCTAGGATTTCTGCCCAACCATGGGGTTCAAACTCTTCGTCTGGAAATACTACAGGTGCATAAGCTGGATCCTGAAGGGTTCGTGGATGTTGTTCTGCTCCTAAGGTCATGGCTTCTAACCTCTCTTCCTCTTGTTTTGCTACTTTACACATCCATAAATGAGTATCCTCATGCAACCAAGAAGGATCTGATTCTAATGAGTGCATGGACTCTGTTTCTACTGGTGTCTTATGGATGGTATTCCATTGTATTGGGGGTACATCTCTATGTGAATAGTCTTTAAGATTGACTTTGGTAGTCACCCCTAAATTTTGCAAGTACAAAGAATTAGTTCCCCAATCTTGTACAATTTGCAACTGACGCATGAATGGTCGTCCCAATATCATCTCATAAGCATGGTTTTTTGCAAAGTCACAAATGGCGAGAGTATGCTCAAATTCTACACCACAAGTGGTGAGAGATATGCCTTCTAGTAAGCCTAATGGTTTTTCTATGTGTCCGTCAGCCATTTGTAGCTTCATCCTGGTGGGTCTTAATGCTGGCTTACCCCAACGTTTCCATAAAGCGGTGGTAGCGATGGCTACTCCGGCTCCTGAATCTAAGATGGCTTTCGTGGTGTAGCCCTGATGGGTTATTGGAAGATAAGTGTTACCTTCCTCTCCTTCGCTTACATCTCCAATCTTTTCTACGGGTATCTCTGATACCTTATTTTGTGATCCTATTTGTGAGGGAGTAGTAGCAAGCTCGGGGAATTGATTTGCTACATGTTTCCACAATTCTGGTTTTACCTTTAACAACTCCTCTAGAGTGAGATTACACTGTACTTTGGTATTCTTGATCACTTCCGTGTTTCTAGGGATTACTGATTCTTCCTCACTATTATCGTGGGTGCTCTCATACTAATAGACTTTGCTTCCCAAGGTCCTGTGAACTGAGGTAACTCTTGTAAAGAATTAGATTCAAAAGCTGTGTGTTCACTCAGTTGTTCCTCCTCTACCTCATCGTAAATAGAGGGAATGTCTTGGGGAAATTGTTCCTGCAAGTCATCTATTTCTTGAATAAGAGGATGGGTTCCTTGTTCCTTTCTCCATTTCTCTTCTTGGATTTCTCTCAAAAATTCATGTGAATATTTATGTATGGAAGACAAATTGTCTTGACTTTCTGTATTGGGTACTTGAGACAGGGATGGTGCATTCCTTTCCTGTGTCTCTGGGACAATAGGGTTCCTATGCTGATCCTTTTTCTCTTTGCTTTCAATCAAATATTCTAGCCTCTCCATTAGTCCTTGAAAGTGTAATTCCGGTTTTGCCATGTTATTCCAATTAAGATATCTAGAGGCTTCGAACAAAGCTTGTGCTAGTTCTACCATCTTCATGCAAAGTTTAGTTCTCTCAATTTCTAGATCTGCTCGAGGGTAGTTTTTACTCATTTCAGCTACTTGAGGTCCCTCTTTTAATCTAGCCTGATATGCACGAAACATCATGTCTAGATTTTCTGGTATGGGTTCCGCTAAAACTGATCCTGATTTCTGAGCTGGATTCTCTTGATTCAATTCTTGTGAAGTCAATTCTAGGATTTTGGCTCTCGATTCCTTCAAACTTCCTTCCAACTCAGTTATCTTTTTACTCCACTTTCTCTTTATCCTTTCTCTAGAATCTTTCCAAGATTTTGTCTTTTTACTGCTATATTCTGCAACTTCACTAGTTCCGGCTGCTTTCTCTTGATTAAGCTGTTGGTTTTGTAAGAGCGCCTGGGCTCTTGTTATAGCTTGGATAGGCACGTACGTAGGGTTGGATACATCTGTGTTGTTCACAATACCTATCACGTTGATCGGTGTCACATTCGAAGCATTAACAGGGTTCTTAGGACAATCTCTGATTATGTGCTCTTTGCCACAATCGACACAAAAGCCTTGGATGTTATAGTACTGTGATTGTCCTGTTATTGGAGGATGTGGACAATCCTTTATGAAGTGATCTCCTTGGCACCTAAAGCATGGTCCTCTAGGGCCCTGTGGTCTTTGTTGTCTCAATTGGGGCCGTGGATTTGGGTTGGTGTACATCACATGAGCGTAGTCGGGCTCCCAACTACGTTCCACTGGTGGACTATCATAATGATATGTCTCCACGTGTTCTGGTGACTCCGTGTAATAAGCGGGTGGACTATCTACATGCGTAGAGTCAAAACTGTTTGAGTTCGGGTCACTCTCTGTGATCAAAGGTGAAGAAGGCACTAAGGCCCTACTTAGGTTCTCTTCTACAGCAGCGTATTTGACTGAGATGACATTAGCTGGTGGGGGTGGCTGCTGAGCTAAGACAGGTTGCGGTCTCTGTTGAGCCTGGTAAGGGTAGTTTTGAGGAGGCCTATAGTAATAAGGCTGAGCATTGTATTGGCCTTGATACCTACCTGGCTGTGTGTATGCTTGCGAGTAGTTCTGTCTCACGGTTTGTTTGTTGTATGGGCAGTCCTGAGCAGTATGATTCGTGTATCTTCTCTCAATTGTACAGTATTGGCCACTAGGGTTAGCTTGAGGTTGTGGTGCATTGGGGCAAACATTTTCCATGTGATCACAACCACAGGTGTAACAACGCTTGTTCATTAGTACCCTAGGTTTGCTAGAAACTCCTAGTTTCTGGGCCACTTTTTCTGCTAGGTCTTCTATCGAGTTAGACAATTTTGTGGATGCTAGAGATGAACAGTCTGAGTCCTTGTAGACTTTTGAGAGTTCCAACTCATCTCCTAAGTTGTCCTCAATGTCTATACAAATTCTTATACATTGCTCTAGCGTTCTGGGTTCTTTTAGGTACACATAGGAGCGTAGTTTAGAGCTCAACAAGCCATCTAGAAACAATGACACTTGCTTAGCTTGTGAGGGTAGCTCTTGCATTGGACATCGTTCAACATATTGTCTAAAGCTACGTCCTGCCAGTCTTACTGTTTCCTGAGGGGTCTATTTAAAGCTATGAATCAGCAAAGACGTGTCATGTCTAATCCCACTTTTAGAGAATTCAGTGATGAATGACTCTAAAAAGTGATGGATGTCTCTAAATTGCCTTTGTTGCAATGGTTGGAACCAAGTTAAAGCTGTATTCTTTAACGTTAGTCCAAATGCATTATATTGCGTGAACATGTCTTCAACTTGTTCTACTCTTAGTACTTGCTTGAATTCTGCAACATGGTCATAGGGATCTCATGTCCCATCAAAGTAATTTTTCATGGATTTCACTAATTGAGTGGGTCTCAATATTCGTGCGTGTTCACGTGGTCTAGGTAGAGGAAAATCATCTCTACCACCTAGTATTCCATGATCTCTTTGTCTATCTGCTCTATTAGTGTCCGTGGTTGTTCTATCTCTCCCTATGGGATGAGTGAAGCTCACTTCGGAACTTTCTTTATTCTTTTCTCTTTGATTTCCATGGGCTGAGGATGTTCCTGCCCCTTGTTGACTTGTATTCATTTTCGTTCTAGATGGAGGGAATACCAATTCACCTCTCCATGTGTATGTGTTTTTAGCGTGGTCAGGCACCACAAAGACTCTTTCTGAAGTCTCATCCAGGTATACAACCTTTCCAGGTGTATCCGGGTCCTTGAACTCGTATATCGTGATGATACCTACCTCACTAAGTAGTTCTGTCTTGTATCTTCAAAAGGCTTCATCAGTTTCTTTATTTACAAACAACTCTATGCTTATGTTGTCTTGAGGGATCCATTCCGGGATTAGTACTCGTGTCAGTACAGATTTCCCTCTAGGTGTTCTACGCTCTTCTAATGGTTCTTTTCCTTGAGATTTAGCTTTCGTCTCTAATTGAATTACGCCAAACTCATTCGTATTGTTTGGCTGCGTACTTAATATGTACATTGTTCCTTCCTTGTCTATGTATGCGTCTCTCTCAAATTTCACCACTGGACGTTCCAATCCAATGGGTTGATCGGGGTTGTGCATTTGCACCACTTGCCTTCGCAAACCATCCTCATAGATGTGAGCACCTAATCGGTTGGTTCGGAGAAACTCTAGTTGTGTTCTATAGGGTCCTTCTGGTTTTTCTAAGTATGCTACATTTGACCCTACTTCTGGTCTTTCTGTGCTAAATGCCATTTCTGAATCACTAGTGTCTGAGCTCTCGTAGGGGTAATTACTATTCAATTGCTGAGCCCACGATCGTGTAGTAGTTCTTACACTTGCCTCTGATGATCTAAGGCTTCGTCGGTCTGACTTACCTATATGTTTGCCCGATCTAAAGTTCATTAATTTTCTTCCTTGCACACTCAGTACACGCTCAGATCGTCAATGATTCTTTGTTATTACTTTCTTGATTCTTTTTAAATTTCTCTAGATTCTTGTCTTAATGTATGCATCAGGAATTCGACTTTCTGTGGTACTTTGAGTTCTCATTCCGTCAGACTTATGTTCTTTCCTTTAGGTTTTCGTGTCACACACCTTTATCTTTAGTCTTGGACTTGATAAATTTGATTCTCTTGAACCTTAAGCGTTCCTATCGTCTTAAATTCACAATGCTAACGTTTATCCTAAGCTAAGAATTGACTGAGGGGGTTGAGCAATCTTCCAACCTCGAGTCAGCTTTTCTGGTTGCTCTGATGCCCAAGAAGCCGCGCTTCCCAAGCTTTATGCCCTTCACTGCCTTGCCTTGGTTGCCTTTGATTGCCCTTGCTAGACCTAGAAAAATTCGATATTAGACCAATTCACAGTTGGATGATCAAGCACTTGAGTATATACACCTTTTAAGTCCCTTCCCTTTTGCCAAACTTTTTAATGCTTGCCCCCTGGCTTTCTAGTCCCAAACTAGGTCAACCTCAAAATAGTTTATCTAAAAATAGACGTATTCTTTAAGAAAAAACAGTTGAGGTCACGTAGTACTCGTAAAGAGCTTTCTAATGAGCTATTAAGCTCAAAAAACGGACTTCGGATGAAAAAGTTATGACCGTTCAGGCCCTGGGGGGTAAAAACTGACAAACAGGTTTTTCTCCAAATATAAGCTAAGGGGTCTCCTATGAATATAATCACCCGAAAATTTCCCAAAAATAGCCCCAAAATAGGCCAAAAAATGAAACCCTAAAATTTGCGATGGGGGTGCACAATCGCGATGGCGTGAGACAATCGCGATGGTCTGGGACCGTCGCGATGGCGTGAAGGTGAACAATCGCGATGGTCTGAAGTGCACGGTCGCGATGGCGTGAAAGTGGACAATCGCGATGGCGTGAGTGTGAACCGTCGCGATGGCTCGATCAGGCAGACAATCGTGATGGCGTCAGTCAACGGTCAACGTGGACAATCGCGATGGTCCAAAGTGAACCGTTGCGATGGTCACATATGCGATGGCGTGAGCCAATCGCGATGGTCCGGGCGCGATGGCTTGAGCCAATCGCGATGGTCCAAAATTTGAGTTGTCGCGATGGTGTAAGGGTGTCGTCGCGATGGCGTGAGGTGCGAGCCGTCGCGATGGTCTAGCTTGCCACATGGCATCGTCGGCGCGATGGCGTGAGCCAATCGCGATGGTGTGGGGTCAACCGAACAGTCGCGATGGTCCGCGAACCGTCGCGATGGTCCAAATGAACCGTCGCGATGGTCCGGCCAAGCCGTCGCGATGGCGTGAGCCTATCGCGATGGTGTGACACAATCGCGATGGTCTGAGACCGTCGCGATGGTCCACCAAAGTATGATTTTTTGCAATGCAAGTATGGATTCCTAGAGGCGCAAGTGTGCTCTACACGCTGGTGTGGTCGCCTTCCTCAAATTCCGAACTTTGCAGACCATTGCGATGGTCTGACACAGTCGGAAATTTCTGACAGAAAATGAGAATTTTACCTTTTCCAAGCTTTCCTGATGCACTAGAGCTCTGTACCTGCAAGAAAACTCAAGAAAACAAAAGTACACACAAGCACAAAAGCTCTCTCTCACTCTCTCGCATGCACAAATGAGGGGAAATGAGGAGAATGGGTGGATATGGTGAATTTTCTGATTTTTTTGGAGATGAAGATGATGATGCGGTGATGAAGATGGAGTGTGGGGGAGGTGAAAAACACTAAAAACTAAGTAAAAACAACAACAAAAACTGAAATTTTTACCTTCCAATGCCACTTCTTGCTATACTCTTACCATCACACATTCGTCCTAGACTCGATCCCCGGCAACGGTGCCAAATTTGGTGTTGCTCTAGCACAATGGTGAGAACCACGTTAAGAAGTTTCACCTCCTTAATTGTCAATCCGCGGAAGAGATAGGAGTGATATGAAGATCGTGAATGTGAGATGAAGTGAGAGTGAAGGTGAGAAGCATAGAGATGCACACACACATACACACACACAACGAAGAGACAAGCAAGACACAATGGAAGGTGAGAAATCAACTCTATTACTCAAGAACACTATTACAAGCTCAAAAGAACTCTAACCTCAAACAAGCTAACCTCAAAAATGAGCTCTCTAGCTCTTTTTATAGTTTCTAGACTAGTTTTGACCAGTTTCACATCTAGTGACCGGCATAGTTAAAAAATAGGTCCTAGATGCTATTTGGAAGGGTAAACGATGTCTAAAAATAACGAAAATTGATACGCTTGTTCTACCTAAGCTCCTCAAGCTCGAGGACTCCTCGGCTTGCACAAAATGGAGCTAGAAATTAAGAAAATGGTTTTTCTATGTTACATATGCTACAATAGTGATAAAAATCACTGTTGGAGGTTTTTGAAAAGTATTTCTAAAACATGATTCTTTGAAAAAAGATTCGACTGGCTCCCTGCTCCGTCGTTACATGCTTCCGCGTCTTCTATGCCTCTGGCTGCTTCCAACACCCACCTCCTTCGTTGTCTCCCATGGTGCTAGCAATTCCCACTCTTGTCCCTCCACCTTCCTCCTCAACACGCATTCCTCCTCCTTCCTTGTCTAGTCCCCCACTTCTTTCTATTGAAGCAGAACCTTCTTCTCCTCTAACTATTGTGCTTGATGTGGTTCTCGATTGTTCCCTCACCAACACCACTTATTCTGATGGATATACCATCTTCGTCAGCTCGACCACCATCCCATATTGTAGAACAAATAGGCCTTTCCACTTCCCAACCACGTCCTCTATTTGGACAATGCCTTTTGTGACATCCCCATCTAATCATCCTTGGGATACACCTCCCAAACCCCTTGCTATATGGCACCCTTACTTATCAGTGCCCTTAGATTCTTCTTGGTATTTTGGTGCTAACTAGGTGTTTAAGTTACAGGACCTAGTTCATCTGGGTTCTTATTTGGTTCATGGCCATGAGGTGATGCCAAAACATGTGAAGGAAGTACAAGCTTTCATAGGGAATTGTAGTTACTACCAATGCTTCATACACATGTATATTATCATTGCAAAGCCTCTATACTCACTTTTGACTAAGTTTGAATGGACAGATGAATGTGAGAAATCATTCAATGAACTCAAACAACATTTGTGTTCAGCACCCATTTTGATGAAACCAAATTGGAGTAAGCCATTCCATGTAGACGTGGATGCATCCAACTATGCCATAGGGTGTGTGCTAGCACAACCCATGAGCAAGAGCAATATAGATCTCCCCATAGCATACACAAGTAGACAATTAAATGTGACAAAGAGAAATTATACCACCACAGAGCATGAAGGATTAGGAATGATTTATGCAATAAAGAAATTTATACACTATTTGTTGGCAAACAAATTCAATTTTTTTACAGATCATCAAGCATTGCTATATCTCATAAATAAATCTTGTGACAAGGGTAGATTGATATGTTGGTTTTTACTACTAATGGAGTATGACTTTGAAGTGGTAGTTAGAAAAAGAAAGACCCACCTTAGAGCCAATCACCTTTCACGATTGACTACGGGAGAAGCCCCTCAAGGAAAAGTCAATGATCTATCGAATGTTTCTGTTGCACCTACTATAGAGCAAATTCGTTGGGATGGCAGAGATGCTCAAGCACATGCATTGATAGCTTTGTCTGTCGAATGTGCTATTATTCCTCACATTCGCTCTTGTAGAACAGCAAAGGATGCTTGGGATACACTTACCACATTGTACCAAGCTAGGAATGAGGCTCGTGTTGCTTACCTCCGAAAACAGATGGAGAGTGAGCACATGAATGAAGGTGATTCTATGGATAGTTTTCTAACAAAGATCAAAGACTTGAAGGAACAGTTGATTTCTGCTGATGAGGTTATACCAGATAGCTCACTTGTGCAGACCATTCTGAACGGTCTTCCTGATTCATATCAGAGTTTTGCCTCTACTCTTTGATTGATGATCAAACGCAATCCAAATGCCTTGTCATTTGAGGAGTTAGTCTCTATTCTGTTATAGGAAGATCAGTCCAGGCAGAATAGGTCCATTATGCGTGTTGCAGATCAAGCTTTCCTCACTAGTTAGAAGGGCAAAGGAAAATGGAGCTCTTCTACTAGTAAGCAGAAATCTGCAAATGCTGCACATTCGAAGAACCAGGATAAAGATGAGAAGAAATCAGAAAAGCAGAAATTGTTTTGTAAGTACTGTAAAGGGAATGATCATAAAAATAAAGAACTGTCCAAAACTGGTTGCAAAAGAGGCAAAGAAAAAGGAGGCTGGAATGGTTGTTGCAGAAGCCTCTACACCAAAAATAGAGTCTGCTAATCTTGTGCAGGAAGAAGAATGGGCGTTTACTATTGTTTGCAGTTTTGACCCATCTTCTCATGAGCAGTGCATGTCTACAGTGGACTCAGATGTTTGGTACTTTGATAGTGGGGTGACCAAACATATTACCTCGCAGCGCAGTTTCTTCTCTTCATTCGAGCCTGCCCCTACAGGGAATACTGTCACATGTGTCAACAACTCCTCTTATCCTATTATGGGAGTTGGTGAGATCATTCTGACTACTGCTGATGGTAGTTCTTTCACCTTGTCAGATGCTTTATTTGTGCCACGGATCAAGAAGAATTTGTTATCAGTTTCTGCATTAGCCAAGATTGGCTTGGTTGTGAAATTTGTTGATGGCAGATGTACAATTCATGATCTGTCAAATGGCGATGTTATTATTGCTTCTGGCATTTTATGTCGTGGGCTGTATAAGCTCATAGACTATGAAAGATCTGTGAATGATTCGGCATGTGCAGTTCATGATTCTCAGGCTATGTCAGATGCAAAGCTTTGGCATGCACGCTTTGGTCATCTGAATTTTGCTAGTTTGCTATGCCTGCAGAAATCTGATATGTTGTCTTCTTTGCCCAAGCTTGAGGCACCTGGAAAACATGTATGTGAAGGCTGTATTTTGGGAAAAATGCAGCGTTCCTTCTTTCCAAAAGATGGTTCAGTTCGGGCTACCTAGAAACTGTAGCTTGTACATAGTGATGTCCTTGGTCCTATGCAGACACCTTCTTTTGGAAACTATCTTTACTTCGTGACTTTCATTGATGATTTTTCCATGCATGCATGGGTATATCCATTGAAGGCAAAGTCCGAAGTGTTTTTGTGCTTCAAACAGTTTTTGGTTTTGGCTGAAAATCTGTCAGGATGTAAAATGGGCACCCTCCATTCTGATCGAGGGGGGGAATATATGTCTTCTGATTTTAATGCATTTCTGGCTGAATGTGGGATAAAACACCAGTGTACAGTGCCGTATACACCTCAACAAAATGGAGTTGCTGAATGGAAGAATAGGTCACTCATGGAGCTGGCGAGGTGTATGGTCAAGAGTCAGGCTTTACCAACCAACTAGAATGAAGCTTCAAATGGCAGACGGTCATTTTGAAAGACCTCTAGGATTGCTCGAAGGGATAACTCTAACCACCTCTAGTGTAGAGTTTGAACACACCTTTGCTATATGTGACTTTGAAAAAAATAATGTCTACGAGATGATCCTAGGAAGACCCTTCCTACGACAACTGCAAATAATACAGGATTGGGAAACCAACTCCTTATACTTGCAGCACTTAGGGGTCACAACCAAGGTCAATTTGAAGGATTACACCTTCAGAGATATACCACCCCTACAGTGGAATCCTATCCATAAGGAGCAAGAAGATTCAATCTCTGTGCATTCTAAAAGTTCATCTCATACATCTTGGATGTATGAAGATACTCATTTGGGGATGTGCAAGGTCGCGAAGGAAGAGGAAAAATGCTTAAAGGCAAGAGAAAAAGGAACTTCTCAAGGAGATAGAACAGTTAGAGACCCAACCTATACACCGATGATCTTTCCAGATGAGGAATTTGAGCCTCATGGTTGGGCAAAAATCTTAGCCACCATGGACATTGCTGTCAATGAAGAACAATGGACACCTCATTGTGATGAGGAGGGATACGATATTTCAGTGTTCATGATAGAAGAATGTGACCCTAGTGACTTCATAGAAGAAGAAGAGAATGATGACAATCTAGAGTCCATTGTGATGGATAGTTGCTCTATTTCAGAGGAGCACTATCTAGAGGACATAGGAGTATTCACACAAAAAGAAGAAGAACCTCTCACAAGCATCAAAACGGTAAATTCAAAGGATGGAAGTGAAAGTGGTCAAAAGAAAAAGAAAAGAAAAGTAGTGAAACAAGAAGAGGAGGAACCATTGTTCAAAGTACCAGAGAATTTCAAGAAATATGAAGTTGAGGACCAAAAAATTTTGGTACGAATGCCTAAGAGAGAGGTCACAATAGGAGAAGCATATGATAACAAAGAAAAGACCAAGCAAATCGTAGTCACCATTGAAGACAACGAAGAGAGATGTACGTACATAGGAGATGACCTAAGTAAAGAAGAGGAAGCAGAGTTGGTAGCCTTATTAAGGGAATACAGGGACGTGTTTGCGTGGCACTATAAAGACTTGAAGGGAGTAGATCCGAAGATTTGTTCTCATACGATCCCCATGATAGCAGATGCCAAGCCCACCAAACATAAGCCCTACACATATAATGACACTTATGCAGCTAAAATCAAAGAAGAAATTGACAGGCTGATTGAAGCTGGATTTATCTATGAGATTGAGCATACTGAATGGTTGTCCCCCATCGTTGTGGTGCCCAAGAAGAATGGAAAGTTGCCAGTGTGCATTAACCTTAAAAAAGTTAATGTTGCTACGATTCGAGATAGTTATCCACTTCCAATCACTGAACATCTATTGGAGCATGTTGTAGGCAAGGAAGTGTATAGCTTCCTTGATGGATTTTCATGTTACAACCAAGTAGCCATTGCCCTGGAAGATCAACATAAAATAGCTTTCGCCATAGAGTGGGGAATCTTTGCTTTTCGTGTGATGCCATTTGGGTCACCAATGCACATGCAACATTTCAAAGGCTCATGTGTCATGTCTTCAAAGAGTTCTTGCGAAAGAGTTTAGAAGTATATGTGGATGATTTATGTGCTCATTCCCAAGAAAGAAGATACCACATCCCTGAGCTCAGACAGATCTTCAACAAGTGTAGAGAATATCGAGTGTGTTTGAACCCAGAGAAGTGTGTGTTCATGGTACTTCAAGGTAAAATCTTAGGTCATATTGTTTCCAAGAACGCAATATCCACAGATGAGGACAAAATAAAAGCCATAGCGGAGTTTCCAAGGCCAAGGAATGTTAAAGAGGTACACGCCTTTATGGGCCATTGTGGATATTACCGTAGGTTTATTCACATGTATGCAATTATAGCTAAGCCTCTTTATGCCTTGTTGACAAATTTTGAGTGGAACGACGAATGCGAGAAGTCCTTCAATGAGCTGAAGAGACACTTGTGCATAGCCCCAATACTGACCACTCCTGATTGGACTAAACCATTCCATGTACATGTCATCCAATTATGCAATAGGATGTGTGTTGTCACAACCCACGAGCGAAGGCAATCTAGATTTGCCTATAGCATATGCGAGCAGACAACTAAACACTACAGAACGAAATTATACAACAACTGAGAGAGAAGGCTTAGGCATGGTATATGCCGTAAAGAAGTTTAGACACTATCTATTGGCCAACAAGTTTAAGTTTTTCACTGATCATCAAGCGTTATTATACTTGGTCAATAAACCTTGCAATACCGGACGCTTAGTAAGATGGTTCCTCTTACTAATGGAATATGACTTTGAAGTGGTTGTTAGGAAAGGTAAGACCCACCTCAGAGCGGATCACCTTTCTCGCATCACTTCACGCGAGTCACCGCAAGGAGTGTTTGATGACTTGCCTGATGCTTATCTGTTCAATTTAGAAGTTGTTCCTAAATGGGCAAATAAGTTGGTGCCTGTCCTAACCTTCGGACATGCAAAAAAGAATGTGAAGACGAACAAGGATGAAATTGTACGGTCACAAAGCTATCAAATATTGGCAGGAAGCATGTATAAACAAGACACAGAGGGTGTACTAGCTTGTTGTGTTGAGGAAGATGAACATAGTAGTTGGTTGCAACAAGCTCATGAAGGATTTCTAGGAAATCACTATTCTAAACAACGAACATTGCAAAATCTAAAATGTTTAGGAGTGTATTGGAATAGTATGGATAAAGAAATACATGAGTGGATTAAGAATTGTCCAGTGTGCCAAGAAAAACCCCCAGTGGAGCATGCTACCCTATATCATGTGTCGTTAATTCCTGATTGGAGTGCTCCATTGGTAGAATTTAAGAGAATGGGAACACTGCCCAACCAGGCAAGTCTAGCAAGAAAACGAAGCATGGAACAAGAGGCTCTAGACTATGCCTTAGTAGGAGACAATCTATACCGAAGAGGCAAAGATGGTTATTTAAGACTGTGGGTTCACGAATCAGACTATTTGAAAGTCTTAGAAACTGCCCATAGTGGTGTTGTAGGTGGACATTTTGGTCCTGACCGGGTAATTAAGACTATTCTATTCTCAGGACTTTGGTGGCCCACTCTTCATATGGATGCACATACCTATGTGAAGAAATGTGACACATGCCAACGTGCACAATATCCGATAAGAAAAGATGAGATGCCTCTGAGGCCAATGATGGGAGGACGTGCATTCTCAAAGTGGGGCATAGACTTTGTAGGTCCTATCAACCCCCCAGCTAGAAACTCCCATACCGAATACATTATTGTAGCCACGGATTACCTCACAAAGTGGGTAGAAGTCAAAGCCACAACAAAGAACGACGCTCAAACTACAGCTAACTTTTTATTTGAGAATGGGTTCACTAGATATGGACTACCAATAGAGTTAGTGAGTGATAGAGGTACACACTTCTTGAATGAAGTCATTGAAAATCTTCTACAAGAATTCTTGGTGATACATAAGAAGTCTGCCCCCTATCATCCACAGGCTAACGGACAAGCTGAGAGCACAAACAAGATCCTATGTAATGTACTGACAAAACTAGTAAATAATAAGTGCTCTGATTGGGATAAACAACTTCTCATGTTGTTTGGGCTTACCGAGTTGCCTACAAAACGGTACTCAATGCCACCCCATTTCATATGGTCTTTGGACAGAATGTTGTGCTACCATTGGACTTCCTAATCCCAGCCTTAAAACTAGCACAAGAGCATGAGTGGAATGGACATGAATTGTCCTCTAGGATCTTTGATCTAGAACGCTTAGGTGAGGCAAGGCTACGAGCGGCAGCAGACATCTATGCTGCAAAGAAAAGACAAAAGGCATACTTTGATGCCCATGTAAAGGATAAAGGATTGAAAGAAGGAGATCTGGTGCTAGTTTATATGCTAAAGCAACATGCCCATAAATTGGAAAAAAGAGGATATGAACCCATGATCATCAATAGAATCTCCACTAGTGGTGCGGTTCAATTGGCCACTCTAGAAGGTGACATGTTGCTAAACTGTATCAGTGGCTATCGAGTCAAGATATATCAAGAACCTCTTACAGAGAATATGTTAATGAGACTCAACACTGCTAAGAAGGAAAAAGTAGAAGAGTTGAGAGTCAGAGAAGAAGCATAGGCAGAGGCTAGAGAATGCATTAGGAGAAATACCATTATGGCTCAACCCCAAGTGAATCCTAGTAGCCAGTACTCTACAATAGAGCCAAGTTACGCCAACCACGCCGCACAAGACTTCCCTTATAACAAACAAACTGTCAGGCAAAATTACCCTCAGCCATATCCACAACAGGGTAGATACCAGAATCAGTACCCACCGCAGCAATACGGCAGACCACAGCAACCTTATCAGCCACCTTATCAAGGGCAACAGAAACCTCAACCAGTCCTTGCCCAGCAACCCCCTGCTCCAACCAATGTAATCCCAGTGAAATATGCATCTGCTGAAGAAAATCTGAACAGAGCCATAGTCCCAGTCACACCGTTGTTATCAGACAGTGATCCAAGTGACCATAGTTTTGACTCCACACATATTGACAGCCCACAAGCTTACTACATGCAGTCACCCGAGCATAACGAGCCATACTATTATGAGGACCCAAGTGAAAATAGTGGGGAGCTTGAGTATGCTAATGTCATGTATACAAACCCCACCAACTCTAGAACTCAACCTAGGCAAGTACGACCGCCATTTCCTAGAGGACCTTGCTTCATATGTCAGGGAGATCGCCTCATACGTGATTGTCCACTGCCTGCCCCTACACAACCCCAACCAATGACAATTCAGGGCTTTTGTCAAGATTGCGAGAAAGAGCATCTCTTAGGAGATTGCCCGAAGAACCCCAATAACCTACCAAAAATCACTCCTATCAACGTCATTGGGTTAGTGGTAGACTCTACTGGAAGTATAACTTCCACAGCCCCCTGTGCATGTGGTCACTAGAGCTCAAGCCTTGCAGCAAACCCAAGGAGTAGGACAAGAAAAGAGTTCTGAGGTTAGTGAGACAGAGAGTATAACCAAGAAGAGGACAAGAGCGTGGAGAGATAGCTGGGAGAGAATGAAAAGACAATGGTCACAGAAAATGAGCGAACTTGAAGAAAGCTTGAGAGAAACCAAAGCGAAGATAAGTGAACTCGCATCTCAAAACCACTCTCACACTACCCCACCACCACCACCCTTTCCATCTCCCTACAACCCATCACCTTCCATCCCCCAACTTTCTAATCCACCATACATAGCCCACCCACCACCCAGAGTAGGATTAGTCCTAGCCGATCCTACTCCTGAGGATCTAGACATGATGCTTAAAGCATATCAGGCCAGAATCCAAGAAGGGCCAAACGTGACAGATCATGACAGATGTTACCCTAGAGCCGATCTAGAGTTAGAGCGAACAAAGCTTTGTGCTAAGATGGTAGAATTGGCACAAGCCATGTTTGAAGCCAGTCGTTTGTTCAATGGCTCTAGCTCCACTAGAACGCCATTGCATTTTGATGGTCTATTAGATAGACTAAAAAGGTTACTGGCAAAGTCTGGGAACGGAGCCACCTACCAGGCCGAGGAGAGTGCAAGAGATAGAATAAGCATTCCTCCCCAGGAAGCTTATGTGCCTAACTCCACTGAACCAAACACCTCTTCTTATGAATAGGTATTCACCAGAGTTCCTGAGAGAGATTCAAGAAGAGAAATGGGCAAAGGAAAGTGAAGTCCCTCCTCCCATTGAACTTGTGGATGATGCACATGATCAATTCCCACAAGCCATCCCTTCTATTTATGAACAGCAGGAGAGCGCCCAATCTCAAGAGAGATTAGACTTTG
This sequence comes from Ceratopteris richardii, assembly GCA_020310875.1. NCBI lineage: Eukaryota > Viridiplantae > Streptophyta > Polypodiopsida > Polypodiales > Pteridaceae > Ceratopteris > Ceratopteris richardii. Next base: position 32,120,117 of record CM035418.1, on the reverse strand, counting down.
AGTCTAATTCCTTACAGGAACTACCCCATTTCACAGGCCCATGGGAAACCAAGTCAACTTGCATGAGAGCACCCAGAGTCATGATAAGAAACGAAGATTCGATCATACCTAGGAATAATGAGGTAGTAAAGAACACTAAAGTGCAGTGCAACCTCACTTTAGAAGAGCTACTCAAAGTTAAGCCAGAAGTGTGGAAACACGTAGCCAAACAAGTGCCAGATGTAGCGAAATCGCGTTCCCAGGTAGGATCACATAGAACAGTGCTAGAAATACCATTGGATAAGATAGGAGATATGAGTGAAGGAGAAGAAGGAAATACCTATCTCCCAGTTACCCATCAGGAATACACAACCAAAGCAATTTTGGACTCAGGTGCAGGAGTTGCAATTGCTACCACTTCCCTATGGAAGCGTTGGGGCAAGCCAGCACTCAGGCAGACGAGAATGAAACTGTAGATGGCTGATGGTCATATTGAGAGTGTTAGCTCATGAGCTGGTTGATTTTTATGCACTAATATGCTTTTGTTGTGTAGAATATATGTTTGATTTCAGGCACTTGAAGAGTGATTCGATGATTGATGGGAAGTATTTGGGGCTACCCGACGACTTCTTGGTCAGAGAGGATGTTCATATTGCAGAGTGTTTTTTGACAAACTCGAAGTCCAAAGCATTGCTTCCTGGAACACTTTGATTGGAGGATATGCCAAATTGGGACATGGTGAAGAGATTGTTGCTTGTGGGGGATCAAGGAGCTGCATTACTGGTTCTCCGCTCAATGATGGAAACATTAACTTCTTTGAATATGAGCTGCTCCTTTCCTTGTCAGTCATGGCGGAAGGACCAATCACACGGAGGACCGATGTTACAACAAGAGAGCCTATGAAGAGAGGACCATGAAATCGGGAGATACAAGAGAAAGACCCTACACGGGATTGCCCGCTCAAAGTGTCCCACCTACATCTCGTTGGGAAAACAGACTGACTTATGGATATGGTGCTCAGGGTCAGGGAGGAGACTACCCAAGAGGGGCTGCACACGATCAAAGAAGAGACGGTCCAATCCAGTGTTGGAGGTGCCATGGCTTTGGCCATACTCAATCTAGATGTCCAAACGAAAAGAAACCAATTGATTATACCCCACTATGTAGGTACTGTAGTGGAGAGGGCCACTTTGATGAAGATTGTCCAAAATGAAGAGCTTCCACTAGCAAGGATAAGGGATCAGTAGGGTCCTCGAATTATGTTGATACTCAGATGCATTCCACAACGAGAGCTCAAGAGCACGTTCCTACGATTGGAGTAGTGTTCAAGACACCGAACCCTCAAGAAGGCTCTAGCTCGTCGATGCACTTCGTGGATGCTTACCAGGCCAAGAAACCACATAAAGAGCCCACTGTGGCAGTAGTCACAAGGACCCAAGAGTATTCAAAGAAACATCGAGAAGGTGAAAGCTAAAAAGCGAGATCAGAGAAGATAGCTGAGCATGGAGAGGTAGAAAACCAAGTTGGAGCATTTGCTGAGCAGCAAGAGCTTGAGGATGGGGAAGAGATTGAGATCCTTCCACCAGTGACCAAGGAGTTTGTGCCAGGCATAGCGCCATTCCTCGAAAGATTAAGGGCTCTAAAATGTAGGAAGGAAAGACAGAGTTTGGAGGAAGTGGACATTGTAAAGTTGCTCGCGGACACGGAAGTCATGTTGGACATTGGCACATTGCTGAAATGTTCACCTGCATATAGGAAACAATTATACAACGAATATATTAAGAAGCCGAGGAAAGCTCGAGATAAAAAGAGACAAGATAAAGAGTTCCAAGGTATGATTCAAAGTATTACAATGCAAATTGATTCAAATGCTCCAGCTGTGACAGTCGAGATTAAAGGATATGCAGTCCCCGGTGCTCAGCTAGATAGTGGAGCCGCAGTCAACTTAATGACTGAGTACATGATGAAAGCTTTGGGCCTCAACCACATGGAGGACACTCCAATGTCCTTGACAATGGCAGATCAAACACAAGTGAAGCCTGCGGGTCTTTTGAAGAATGTAAGCACAGTTGTGGGCGGTCTAGAATTTAAAGTTGATTATCTGATAGTAAGACCAAGGACCTCAGAGGCCACCTTCTCGATCTTACTTGGACAGCCATGGCTGGTGCAAGCCGAATGTGTGCACGATTGACGCACAGGATTTATCACAATTGGACCGAAGGTTGATCGAATACAACTTCAAGTGTCTCCAAACTTGACCGGCAAGAAATCGACAACAGCTGAGGAAAGGGAGCAGAAAGCAAAGGAAAAGGTTAGACAAGAAATGGCGCGGGTAAGATTTGCCCTGCGCACGGAGACTTCCAAGGACCTTTCACAGGATGGATTTAACTTGCAATTGTCCAACCTCCAACACGCGAAAGTGGGCGAGTACAAAGATCCACTATGTTACAAGGATGACTCAGACCAGGAGTTGCTAGGATGGCTGACACATGCCAGTGAATTTGAGTGCTACATGTTGAGTATAGACGCAAAGGAAAACAAAGCTACCCAATCCCTGGAGAAGGGAATTTAAAAGGCCAAAGAATGTCAAGGAGGTACAAGCTTTCATGGGGCATTGTGGTTATTACCGACACTTTATACACATGTACGCCATCATTGCAAAGCCTCTGTACGGACTTTTGACTAACTTCGAGTGGACTGACGAATGTGAAAATTCTTTCAACGAGCTCAAAAGAAGATTGTGTTCAGCACCAATCTTGACTACACCAGATTGGAATAAGCCATTCCATGTCCATGTAGATGCATCCAACTTTGCTATTGGATGTGTGCTAGCACAACCTACTGGTGAAGGTAATATGGATCTTCCAATTGCCTATGCTAGTAGACAATTGAATGCACTGGAACGAAACTATACCACCACCGAACGGGAAGGATTAGGCATGGTGTATGCGGTTAAAAATTTTAGACACTATTTGCTTGCAAACAAGTTTAAATTTTTTACCGATCACCAAGCTCTCCTGTACCTGGTAAACAAGCCATGCAATACAGGCAGATTAGTAAGATGGTTCCTCTTACTAATGGAATACGACTTTGAGGTAGTGGTGAGAAAGGGGAAGACTCACTTGAGAGCAGATCATCTCTCAAGGCTCACTTCAGGAGAGTCCCCACAAGGAGTATCAAATGATCTTCCTGATGCTTACTTGTTTAATTTGGAAGTTGTACCACAGTGGGCCAAGACCTTAGTGCTAGTACTAACATATGGGCCTAAACATCCAGTAGTCAACACGCCAGATAGGGAGGTAGTAAAGGCCCAAAAATACCATATCATAGCAGGGAGTATGTATAAACATACGGATCAAGGAATATTAGCATGTTGTGTGGAAGAGGATGAGTATGCGAAGTGGTTGCAATTAGCACATGTGGGTGCATTAGAGCAACACTACTCGAAACAAAGAACCTTACAGACATTGAGGAGACTTGGAGTACACTGGCCAACTATGGAAGTTGATGTCCATAGAATGTGCAAGGAATGCCCAATCTGCTGCATTAAACCACCAGCAGAACATGTCACTCTTTATCGAGTGTCTTTAGTGCCAGATTGGAGTGAACCATTAGTAGACTTCTTGAGGACAAAAACATTCCCTCAAGATATGACTTTGGCTAGACAAAGGAGTTTGGAACAAGAAGCCTTAGATTACGCAATCATTGGTGATAATTTATACAAACATGGTAAAGATGGTTACCTACGACTGTGTATCCATGAGAGCGAATACCTCAAGATATTAGAGACTACTCACCAAGGTCTAGCAGGAGGACACTTTGGTCCAGATCAGGTGATCAAGGCAATACTATTTGCAGGATTTTGGTGGCCCACCCTTCACATGGACATCCATACCTACGTGAAGAGGTGTGAGGTTTGTCAGCGGACTCAGTATCCCATACGCAAGGATGAGATGCCATTGAAGCCTATGATGGGTGGACGTGCATTCTCTAAGTGGGGAATAGACTTTGTTGGTCCTATTAATCCACTAGCTAAGGGTTCACATGCTGAGTATATCATTGTGGCCACAGACTATCTAACCAAGTGGGTAGAAGTGAAAGCCACAACGAAGAATGATGCTCAAACAACAGCAAAGTTCCTATTTGAAAATGTGTTCACTAGATACGGATTGCCAATAGAATTAGTAAGTGATAGAGGCACACACTTCTTGAATGAAGTCATAGAAAATCTTCTTCAAGAGTTCTTGGTGATACACAAGAAGTCTGCCCCCTATCATCCATAAGCTAATGGCCACGCTGAGAACACAAATAAGATCTTATGCAATGTGCTGACAAAATTGGTGAATAATAAACGCTCTGATTGGGACAAACAGCTACACCACGCTATTTGGGCATACCGAGTTGCCTATAAAACGGTACTCCAAGCCACACCCTTTCAGATGGTGTTTGGCCAAAATGCGGTGCTACCATTGGACTTTTTGATACCTACATTGAAAGTAGCACAAGAGCATGACTGGACAGGCCATGAACTCTCCTCTAGAATCTTTGATCTTGAACGTTTAGGTGAGACACGATTGAGAGCTGCAGCAGGAATCTATGGAGCCAAGAAGAGGCAAAAGGCGTATTTTGATACACATGTGAAGGATAAAGGCTTGAAAGCAGCAGACCTAGTCCTAGTCTACACATTGAAGCAACATGCACAAAAATTAGAGAAAAGGGGCTATGGACCAATGATTATCAATCGGATCTCCACAAGTGGAGCAGTACAACTAGCCACTCTAGAAGGTGACGTACTACCAAGTTACATAAGCGGATGCAGAGTCAAGTTATATCAAGAACCCCTAACGGAAGAAATGCTAAATCGACTCAATACTGCAAAGAAACGTAAGGAAGAGGAAACACGAATTCGAGAAGAAGCACAGGCCGAAGCTTTAGAACGCATTCGACGAATGAAATTGAGAAGGCAAGGTAGAGATCAACCCATGATTGATGCTCATAAAGCTCTAGGTTATAACATAGCCATGTGCGAGACCTCAGGTGAACGGTCCCATAGGATAGTTGATCGACGATCTTTTGTGACCCTAGAAGTAGGACATGGAGAGAGTGCAAAGACCGTGAGAGCTTTAATTGATTCAAGAGCAGCCACTAGTGCAGTTCGGCTTTCTTACTGCCAACAACTGCAATTGAAGGTACAACCTATAGAGGCATATCTGATAGGATTAGGAGGAGTTGAAACTCCTTGCATGGGAGAGGTGGAACTTCCCCTCTACCATCAAGAGACCCTAATGTCAGCAAAGGTGCTAGTATGTGAAGACGAGGATCTTACCGAACCACTTGTCTTGGGCCAAGACTGGATCTATGATCATGCAGTCAACCTCAACCTAAGAAATGGACTTCTTCAGGCTTGGGTAGGCCAAGACCTCCTCATGATTGAATTAGAAAATCAATCACTCAGACCACTAGAAGAGGCACCGACTCCTGGTCCTTCCAGGAACCCACATAAAGATAACAATGTTGTACTTGTCCAAAGTTCTATGGTGCAGAGGGTTGTCACTCTTACCGAAGGAACAGAAGTCGATGAGGAGTTCCCAGTTGTTCCAAAGAAGATTCTAAAAAGGCAGGCTGAGCATCACACGACACTAAGGAGACCGATGATCAAGAAGCAGGAGCACCAACCTGTGCAATACGGAGTACCTAGTGGCATGAAGCAGATCTGGATACCCAAGAAGGAAAAAACCACGGCCCAAGAGGCAGGTTCTCAAAAGAGCATCAAGCAAGCCACACTGCCAAGGACTAAAACGAAGGAGTTCCCTAGGCAACAATCTAGACATACCATTTCTATTTGGGTCCCTAAGCGGTCAATGAAGGCAATCCCTAATGCTAGACGGATATGGGTGCCCAAGGCCTGCTTACAAGCCCAAATAACTTCACCTCCAGTCACTAGCTTAAATCAACACTCACAAGTACTCTTGACAAACAGCTCAGGGCAGATACCTACACCTCACACTGCTACACCTTCGATCAAACCTAGAAATTTCTAGAAATGGGTGCCCAAAAGGTCCCAAATCTAGCACAATCTAGTTCATAAATCTTTCCTTGTCATCAGCTCTAAGAACTACGAATCCTCAATCAAAGTTTGGAGACTTAAACCCTGTATCAAACCCCCTAACCCAATTTTGTAAATCCATCCACTCTGAGGTAGGTGCATTATGAGAACATTGCATATCCCAAGTATGCATCTAGGATGACATGAACCACTAACCACCACTCAAATCTATCACAAACACTTCACCTCTAACCACTAACCATATGGATTGTCATGTTAGTATTGTGGAGGGAACACCAATACATCCTATTTCCTATGCAACACTAATGTGCCTTTCTTCTTCTAGCAGATAAGAATCAAAAGTCTCATGGCGGCAACAGCAGGCATGAGCTCCCAGGCAGGCCCTAGTACTCAAAACAATTGGGATACCATGCCCATGGAGGCTCCACTGACAGTGAGGCCTGAAGAGTTCCCAAATGTGCGAAGAATTCCCATCGCGGATCCACCGAGTGGCCTAACAGAAAGAGTGAAAGGACATTCTCATTGGTTCAATGAGATGCCAGGAGATTTGGGAGATGCAGATCATATCTGGGAGTCCAAGTTGGAATTCGGCGGAGTTTGGTGGACCTTTCAGTTCTTCACACGAGAATTTGAAGCATTACAAAATGTAGCTTCTCTTCAAGATATCTGGCAGAAGGCGGGGTTACAAGATTATTTTAGTGCATCTCTGCCTAAACCTGATTTCCTTAGGTGCTATTACTTGATTGCCACTTTGAAAGCGACAGGAGACAAAGATCATTCAAGCACATTCCTGGTGCCCTCTTTATCAAACCAGGAGGAAATGAAAAAGTTTGAGTTGAATGTCACCTTAATCAGGGAGGCCCTTCAGATGTATGGCACCCATGTACCCTCCGATCGAGATCCTTTGATACCGGAGTCTATGAAGAACAATAAACTCAAGAAATTGAAAGAAATGTGTGCTCTCACCCCGAACATTGCTATACCATTGCGAATGTGTCTTCAACATTTTGCATTTCTAGCACAAGACCGATTCACACAGCCTCATAAGAAGATCTGGTATGGGTTATACCTAGCGGAGACTGGGAGCTTACCTATCAAAATGCCAGTGTGGATCCTTGACCAGTTATATGAAGCAGGCAAACGAGGCGTGAGAAAGCCTACTTTGAATGGTTGTTGTGTGATTACAAGAATTATCTACAGATGCCTTGCCTATGATGTGCCGATCGCACGGGCCCTTAAGTACTCACAGTTGGAATTCTTCCAGGGGCGGAAATCAGGAGTTCAACCCACTAAAAGAATGCGAGGAGCACTTTCACAGGTTCTAATTCCTCGTGAAGTCACCACAGAAGCCTCCTGTAGAGAAGAAGAACAAGTAGACCCTTTCACGATCCACCTCCAAGGACCACAATCAAGGGGCGTGGTACAACCCACTCCATCAGCCCCCTCCACTACCCTCAGATGCTGAGCTGGCATCCATGGCTACATTGGGAGAGGATACATCCTTCGACTTTGAGAGATTTTTGCAAGCAGCACACTTATCTGAGAGTGAATTCTTTTCTGACAATGACGGTCCAAGATCATCATCCCAGAGAGAACGACCACATAGCACGACACGAAGAGTACATTGGGAGGATGAGGCACAGCACACTCAGGCAGGAGGCACACATGAACAAGAGGAGATGCAGAGGAATGAACCAGAGGAGAGTGAGGAGGAAGCCCCTGCCTACACTGCACAACTCAAACGACTCTACAAAACAATCAAGCAAGTGCAAAAAAGGCATAAGCTGTCAGAAGAGGCAAATAGAGCACTGGTGAACTAGATGCTGCAAGCGGGGTGAGAATGTAGACCCTCATTTTGTAGAATCATTGAATCTTTTGGCAGATACTTGTGGGATCGTGGAAGCCATGAGGACCATGGTATATTGTAATACCCCTCAATATGACCAACAAAGGATCGATACACGACCGCGAAGGGGAAAGATGATCAAAATGGAAGTCTCTACCTCACTTCCCACCACCACTCGAGAAGATGTTCACATGGCCAGCCCAACTAACAGTGATGAACCAGATGTAAATATACAGATACCATCTCCACCATTACCTCCCATCCAGCCCTCAGAACCCCTCACCACTAGCCTTCCTGAACAACCAGTATCCACCCATAGTGAACCCATACGACACACCACCATTTCTCCATCCTTCCCTTTACCTACATCAACTAGTTCCAACCAATTTTCCGAACCTCAAATAGGTCACCCCGCCACCCAACAAACCATCATCGGTCACCCTTCTTATCTACCAGCCCACGGACACCCACATGGCCCCACCCAATTTCCCTCACTACTCCATTTTCTCTTTCCCAACCACTACCCACTATACCCCTTTTAACCCCCTCGGAACCAACACACACCACCCTATCTCCATTCTTGGCAAAACTTGTAAATATAGTTCAACAAATTGAGAATCATAATAGAAAGTCCCTTCCCCACCCCTGTTGGGAGTGATGGTTGGATGCACTCAGAAGATTGAGTAGATGCTGCTAGTCCTGCTTTGCACCAGCCCTCAGTGACTCCAGATATGATTAGTAGACTCCTTGAGCTTCCAAAGGATACCAAAATATGCTATATGTACTTTGGAAAAGGTTTGAGTAATGATTAGATCAAAACAGATAAGTTTGTACTTCACTAGACTTGAAAACTTTCTATTTTTGTCTTGATACCTGCTCAATCTTTCACTCAGTATGACCAGCACACTTACAATTGATCTAATTCCTTCTGGACATATTAAATTAGCTTAACAAGCTACTATTTGCAAGTGGAATGAGATAAAATGATGGACTATACTCAGAGAAAGATGTTTAGCAAAAATAGATGTACCCCCGACTTTTTAGGAACACTGCAACAGAATACCAGAGTCGACTTCGAGCGGAATTTGTCTGTAACGGCTGAATCAATTTACTTCAAACTTTGTAGGTGTGTAGAATACCTTGAGCTGAATCCAATGTGCTTTGAATCACTTGATTTGGTTCAGTAGATCCTGAGATATGCCCTGTTGAAGTTGACAGACTTGGAGTAGATGACTCAGAGACAACAGAGATAGTGAATGTGTATACTTCTATTGATTGATATAATTGTACATACTCATTAGCTTGGCAAGCATAGCTAAATGAGGTATTGTGGTGTTAGCTATGAAGTAGCACTCACACACAATAAGTTACAATGATAAAATGCCTCGGGAAATGAGCTAAAAGTGAGAGACACACCCGCGACTTTTTTACATCATCTTTTATAGAGATTTGGTGATCATTTGAATTTGAAATTCAAACCTAAGCTCCCTAGAATCTCTCCTCTAAAAGTAGGGAGATATTCTCTCCAATTACACCATCCAAATTCCACGACTCTAATCAGTTTGGTGTGTATACATAATGCCAAGTCATTTAGACTTTTACAAGAAGTAAAAATGTAATAACACATAGGCAAGTGTTCCTATGGTTCTAGCTTCTCATAATGATATCCTTCAAGGGTTCCAAGCCAAAGGTGAAGGCTTGAAATGCACCAACAGCTCCCCCTCAAGCCAAACACTTTGGCTTAAGTCTTCATCTTCTTCATCTTTAGTCTTCAATCAAATCCTGCAATCCAATCATGGATTTAAATCTGCATAACTTGTTTCCATCCAATGCTTTAGTGAGTAAATCTGCACATTGCATATTAGTAGACACATATGTCAATTGAATCTCTTTGCTTAGTAACTTCTCCCTCACATAGTGGTAATGAACCTCTATGTGTTTGGTTTTGGCATGATATATTGGATTAGCTGCAAGGTGAAGAGAGCTAGTGTTATCTCCAAAGATAATTGGAGGTCTAGTGTATAGACCTAACTCTGTATACAAGAGCTTCAACCAGATAGCTTCTTGAGTGGCATTGGCAAGCCCTCTATACTCTGCTTCAGTGGATGACAATGCCACTGTAGGTTGTTTCTTGGCTGACCAAGAAATAGGCTTATCTCCTGCAAAACAAATGTAGCCTGATGTGCTTCTCCTATCATCCTTGCATCCTGCCCAATCTGCATCTGAATATACTTTAATGTCAATGTCTGATGTATAAGGAAAGTACAAACCATGGTTCTGAGTTCCTTTGAGGTACTTCAATATTTTCTTTGCTGCCTCTAGGTGAGATACCCTTGGTTTGTGCATGAATTGACTAAGCACACTAACTCCATGAGGGTGGTAACTTCTTGTTGTAATGCTCCATTACTCAATTCCAAGGCATTGACACGTGCCTGGAGATGGGATGACAGAGTACACAGCTCCTTATTGTTTTCTTCCAATAATCTATATTCTTGTTTAAGCTGGGCGGCCGCTTTGAACATAGTGTCTAGTGCCTCACTAAATGAGGTGGATGCTAGGGTAGAGGTGGAAGATGCAAGGGGTCGGGAAAGGTAGATGTTGTTCCTACAGTGATTGGAAATGGTGACATGAGTGAAGTGAAATGTGATGATGTTGGAACAACAGTGGTGGTAGGTGGTCCTGTGGATGGTGAAATGTCCATGGGATCGGACGTGATTGTGTGTGAAGTGTGAATCATGAATACTGGAATGGTTGGTGGCGTGTTAGTGGTGGCCATGAATGTGGGGGAGGTGGGGTTGTTGGTGCATTTCAAGCCTTCACCTTTGGCTTGGAACCCTTGAAGGATATCATTATGAGAAGCTAGAACCATAGGAACACTTGCCTATGTGTTATTACATTTTTACTTCTTGTAAAAGTCTAAATGACTTGGCATTATGTATACACACCAAACTGATTAGAGTCGTGGAATTTGGATGGTGTAATTGGAGAGAATATCTCCCTACCTTAGAGGAGAGATTCTAGGGAGCTTAGGTTTGAATTTCAAATTCAAATGATCACCAAATCTCTATAAAAGATGATGTAAAAAAGTCGCGGGTGTGTCTCTCACTTTTAGCTCATTTCCCGAGGCATTTTATCATTGTAACTTATTGTGTGTGAGTGCTACTTCATAGCTAACACCACAATACCTCATTTAGCTATGCTTGCCAAGCTAATGAGTATGTACACTTATATCAATCAATAGAAGTATACACATTCACTATCTCTGTTGTCTCTGAGTCATCTACTCCAAGTCTGTCAACTTCAACAAGGCATATCTCAGGATCTACTGAACCAAATCAAGTGATTCAAAGCACATTGGATTCAGCTCAAGGTATTCTACACACCTACAAAGTTTGAAGTAAATTGATTCAGCCATTACAGAGAAATTCCACTCGAAGTCGACTCTGGTATTCTGCTGCAGTGTTCCTAAAAAGTCGGGGGTACATCTATTTTTGCTAAACATCTTTCTCTGAGTATAGTCCATCATTTTATCTCATTCCACTTGCAAATAGTAGCTTGTTAAGCTAATTTAATATGTCCAGAAGGAATTAGATCAATTCTAAGTGTGCTGGTCATACTGAGTGAAAGATTGAGCAGGTATCAAGACAAAAATAGAAAGTTTTCAAGTCTAGTGAAGTACAAACTTATCTGTTTTGATCTAATCATTACTCAAACCTTTTCCAAAGTACATATAGCATATTTTGGTATCCTTTGGAAGCTCAAGGAGTCTACTAATCATATTTGGAGTCACTGAGGGCTGGTGCAAAGCAGGACTAGCAGCATCTACTCAATCTTCTGAGTGCATCCAACCATCACTCCCAACAGTGGTATCAGAGCAAATAAGGTAAACATGGGAGATGGTTTTCCTTCATTCATTGACAAATTGGACTGGAACAACTACCAAGCTTGGTCTCTGAGGATGAAGACCTATCTACAAGGAAGGAGCTTATTTGGATACATATCAGGAGATGAGGAATTGCCCTCATTTAAAACTAGAGGACTACCCACCAAGGATGAACATGAGAGGCTCAACCAATGGTGTGCAAAAGATGCTTTGGCAAGGTCTTACCTTCTTAACTCTATATCTGACTTTCTTTTACCTCATGTAAGGAATTGTAAGACTTCCCAAGAGACTTGGGAAACCTTGTCAACATACTTTTCTTCCAACACAAGGGCTAGGAAGAATCAACTGTGGATTGAATTCACAACCCTCAGGAAGCAGCCCAAGCAATCAGTCTCAGACTCTATGTGACAAAGATTAAAGATGTGGCAGACCAATTAGCAAGCATTGGAGAGGAGATTGAAGAAGAGCAAATAGTCAGGCAAGTAACAAATGGACTCAAGGCAGATGATAAGTGGGAAAGTTTCACCACTGCAATGGACCTCTATATGGACATGCATACCCCAGATCTCACAACACTCATGGGCCAACTATTCACACATGAAGCAAAGTTTACAAAGGCAGGAGATCAATCAAAAGGTAACAACCCCTCTGCTCTCTATACTGATAAGAAAGTTAAGGATAAAGGTAAAGGGAAGAAACAGGATGAAGAAGGCTCTACCTCCCAAGCTAATTATGCAGGGAGAGGTAGATCATCAAGAGGCAGGGGCAGAGGAGGTAAGTCAGGTAGGGGGAGATCCTACAACTCATCACCATGCAACATTTGTGGATTGTCCAATCATACCACAGATGAATGCTACAAGAACTACAAGAATCAGAGAGGAAGAGGCTACTCAAGAGGTGGATACTCTCAAGGGAGAGGCAGATTCAATCAACACCAAAGCTACAATGGATACAACAATCAATACAACAACAATTACAACCACAACCACAATGGTAACTACCAAGGTGGATTCAAAAATAGAAGAGATTACAACAACTACACAGAGGAGCAAGATGACTCCCTATTGATCATGAATATGACCTCCAAGGCTTGTACAAATGATGATCATTTATTTTATATTGACTCAGGATGTTCTAACCATGTAGCTGGCAATGTGGCACTACTCTCTGATTTGGAAGAACCCAAGGGCAAACATCAGGTACAGACAGGTGATGACACTAAACATTCTGTTGTTAAGATTGGAAATGTAAAGACATGTGATGGTAACCAAAACCTATTGAGCAGGGTACTCTATGTACCAACCATCACCAAGAATCTAATGAGTGTTGGTCAGATTGTGGAGAAAGGTTTGCAGGTCAGATTCACACAACATGGAGCATATGTGGAGGACCCAAGACATGGATTCAGAAGGATAGCCAAAGGGGAGAAATCAGGTAGATTGTTTACTTTTGAGCTAGAAGACACCAAGAACATTGCTTTGTATAATTACAAGGATCAAACACTTTCAGAGTTAGAAATATGGCACAAGAGGTTAGGCCACATAGGTGAAAGAACCCTAAAGCAAATATGCAGGGATCAATGTGTGCTTGGGATACCTAATGTATCCAAGCAACACATGATTTACAAGTGTGGAGCATGTCAGTTTGGTAAGTCTCACAGGTTGCCCTATTCAAGGAAAGGTTTCATGCATGAAGACTACCTAGACTTGGTACACACAGATGTTTGGGGACCTAGCAAGGACCCTTCCATTTCAGGTTCAAGGTATTATGTGTCCTTCATTGATGATTATAGCAGATGGACCATCTTATACTTTATGAAGCATAAAGATGAAGTGTTTAATTGTTTCAAGAGGTATCTTGCACTTGTTGAAAATCAAACAGGAAGAAGCTTGAAGAGGCTAAGGTCAGATGGTGGAGGAGAATACTTCTCCAATGAGTTTGAAGATTTCTTGCAGGAAAGAGGCATCAAAAGGGAGATTACTACAAGGTACTCACCTGAACAAAATGGGGTAGCTGAAAGAAGGAATAGACTCATTGTAGAAACAGCTAGGTCTATGCTTAATGAAAAGAAATTGCCAAACTATCTTTGGGCAGAAAGTGTATCCACTGCCACCTATCTCATAAACAGGTTGCCATCCAAATCACTTGATGGCATGACACCATATGAAGCTTGGCATGGTAAGAGACCTTCTCTAGATCATTGCAAAATCTTTGGTTGTGTAGCATATGTGCATATTCCCTCACAGGTTAGGGGAAAGCTAGACCCTAAAGCTGAAAAATGTATCTTCATTGGTTATGATTTGAACCAAAAGGGATACAGATTCTACAACCCAACAAACAAAGGCTTCAAGGTAAGCAGAGATGTCATTTTTGATGAGAATGACTCATGGTATGAGAATGAATGCAGGAAGGTTAGTCTACCCTATGATATGGAAGAAGATTTCCCAAAGCTCACCAAGGAGGAACCAATCCAGAAAGATGAATCAAGCTCAGATGATGATGATACAATAAATCTTGAGGAGTTCAAGGCTTGGAAGTCCAAAGGAAAGATGAAGATGAAGAAGCTAGAAGATACACCAGAATCCTCAACTCAAGCAATTAGAAGATCTCTGAGAGAAAGCAAAAGACCAATCAGATTTGGGTATGACACATCACTTGTAACTAAACATTCTGTATATCTTGCAAAGGATTTGTTGAATGAAGAACCAGGTACCTATGAAGAAGCAATCACAAAACCAGAGTGGAAAGGAGCTATGGACGAAGAAATGGAAGCTCTCAAGGAGAGTGATACTTGGGACTTGGTACCCAAGAAGGACTCTATGAAAGTGATAGGATCCAGATGGATCTACAAACTAAAGAGAAATTGATTAGGGTTCCGAGCCCAAGGAAAAGATGATTGTGGAAGCCTTTATTTTGCTTAACCCCTCGGAATCAGTTCAATTGGATTACCTGGAACCCACAATTATCTCGCAATGGATTCTTCTTATGTCTATGCACACAGGTCCCCTTGACTCACTGGTACAGCCCCGTGTATTACCTCTCCCACGCACATGGAACCATCCTATCTTTCTCTTGCACACATGCTTCCACTCGTTCCCAGCCTCCCCTTACTCTCCCACACAACCTAAAGTGCATAATGAGGCAAATTTTCCAAGTACTCGATTGTCCTTTGCTTGTCTTTTGAAGAAGTTTGCGTTAATCAGTATGGAGTAGAATGGTTTTGGACAATCCCAAATCCTAAAACAGTCCAAAAGGATTATCACATTTGGATTCAAGGTTTAAAATGATCCACCTTGATGCCATTGTCTATAAGACGAAGCATACAAAGAGTGGAAAGGCAACAATGTGTATACATGCCCACGGCTGCAAAAGGAGCAATTGTATCACGGCGTACTACCGGCAAAGATTAAAACTGGCCAGCCACAGGAAAGATACTTATGTCCCTAGAGCAAGCCTATGATAGTAACATACTCTATGCAAGTAATATAAAAAAAACGATCTAGCTTTCCAGAAAAAACAGGCTACACAGCCTACAGGTATATATGCAAAAGCTCGGATAGGCCGAAGCCAACTTTATGTGTACAATGATACAAGTCACATATCATAAGTGCACAGACGCATGGCTAGATGAAGAGTACAGAATGCTCGAAAATCTTGCAGAGAAACCACCACACGACTTATACAGATACTTAGATGCCTACTGGGTGCGTACTGGCCTGAGAAGTCCATGAGCAAGACAACATCAAAACTTCAAACTACTAGGACATAAAATCTGATCTTCTATAGCATCGGATGTACAGAGTTTAGTAGCAAGCCAAACCAAGGTACTGCGTGTAGACGATTCTGTACATCCATTAGTACTTCCATTTAAAGTCCTTTAATTATGTTAAACATTTACGAGGATGAAGTGTACAGTCTAATTGATGCGCGTTTAGGCTTTCGGAACGATATGCAGAGGAAAACATGCAGATAGACAAGAAAGAAAAGAAGTCATAAACTTGATTTGAACCAAAGTTGCTAGTATAACTGCATCAATCTCAACCTTCACAATGTACCATAGAACAAGAGGAGCTTGTAACATTCTACATCTCTCACGCATATGGGCCCTCAGACAAACTCACACACACAAACAAAAAAATGCGTGTACTAAAGAATGAGAAGTGAAAACGGAAAATGGAAAATTCCATATGTAGAGGGTCTTCCATTCCTCGCAAAATAAATCTGCTCTATAACAGCTCTAGCGTAAATGTAAAGCTCTCCAGAAAGCTAACCTACATGCAGAAGCTCGGAAGGATGCATCCTTTTCAGCGAATGATCGCCTACTACTCTGTTCTAATGATGATGGCAAAACCACAGGCTACGAACTCTCTTTTCTTCTTCAATATCTGTTCTCCAGTCCCTGCATACTCGATAGCTGTAGAAGCCTTCCCCCAAATTGCTGGTATGAGCACAAGTCCTCAATGCACATGCTACCTGTTGCAGAGCTAAAGAGCGCAGAAAGCAGAGTAAAAAAGACGGACCCCAAATTTTTCCGATTTGGACACACAAATTTTTGTAACATAACCACTTTTGTATATATTTTCCGTTGTAAATGCACTAGAGGAGTCCTCTAGATGCATCCCCTCAGAAGATTAGTGAATTACCCATGTACATTAGTAGGAAGTTAGCATTTTAGTGAATAAAGTGCCGGTCTCTTGTGTGAAAGGACCAAACTTAGGGCACTAGTATATAAGTCAAAAGTGACTCATTGTAAAGGACTTCTTGTCATTGTGAAGAAGAGCACTTCTGAAATTTCGAGTTTGCCTCTTTCTTGCTGATTTTGATCTTCATTTTGCTCATGTATGTGTGTGTGATGCTTGAAATGCAAGTGTAGGACTGTTGTCTACCCCTTCCCCCTTGTTTTGAGTGGCTGTAGTGCGTGCGTAAGCTAGGAGAAGCAAAAACGCGGGTGTTAGTAGTTCCCGTAATTCACTGTTTCTGTCATAACTTGCAGCAGAGTGGTCAGAATTGAGTGAAACCACCACCGTTGGATTCGTCTCGTCGAGAGCTTCGAAACGAGTACCCTATTGTCTATGTTCGGAGTTCTGGGCTGGGAGAAAACCTCAAAAAACCAAAACTGCTGAAAAGAGGCTTGCGGCAACACTTCCAGTTTTTCAGTAGGTGTGGGTAGTATTAGTCTTTTCTCATGCTTGGATAGCTAACTCACTTCATTTTCTATCACGTGTGCAAATGTCCTCATACACTTGGTAAGTCACTCCTTAGGATTGATAATTAAATGTGTGTGAAAAGAACTCCACTATATGCACTTGTATGGCAATCGAGGTATAGTCTCATTGGTACAAGTCCTTGAGTCGTTGTGGCTCAAGTACACACGTTTTTGGCGCCGTTGCCGGGGAGGCACTCCACCAAGTTGCCTTCGTGATATTTAGAGAGCAAGTGTGATCAAATCGTACTTGTAGAGGTGAATTTGTCCATTGACGAGTAGTATTCCTTTTCAGCACTTGTCACTTCTCATCCTTGAGGTGTGTGTGATAAGTTTTAGGTTTAGGTGTAGGAGGAGGGAAGAGAAGGAGGAATTAGGGTTAGGTTAGAAGGAGAGGAGTAGAGAGGAGAGGAGAAGTAGGAATAGGCAAAAAACCCAAAAAATTCACCAAAAATAAACCAAAATTTCAAGTTCTGTCCCAAAAAGTATAAAAACCCAAAAAATTGACTCATTTGACACTTGCTGGAACTCTGGTATCGTGAGCGACAGCGACCGGTATCGTGGATCTGGTATCGTGCGTTCGAGGCTGTTTCAGTGAGAGTTTGAACCCAAAGGGCAAGCTAGAGCAGACAAAGGTGAGTTCTTATCAAGATCATTCACTCAAAGCACTTGAAACATGCACAAAACGTGATTAAAACAGTGCGCAGTATCGCGGGGGGGTAAGGAGAAGTTATTTCTGAGTTGTTGTGTGATAGAGAGGCCTAGAAGGGAGGAGGAGTGTAAGAGCGGCAAGGGGGTGAGAAAATTTCCACATTTTCTTGTGATTTGGCTTGAGTATCGCGATCGGTTGAGTTCTAGTATCGCGATACCAAAACTCCCTTGTATCGCGATATTCGCCGTCAGTATCGTATCGCTTGATACCTAACTTGGTATCGCGATACCTCACTGGTATCGTGACCCTGAGTTGGTATCGCGATCGCACAATTGCGGTAGTATCGTATCGCTGGTCATCGACCCTGGTATCGCGATACCATTCTAGTATCGTGTAGCCAAGTCGGTATCGCGATCGCGCTTACTACAGTGATATCGTATCGTCTCCCACTAAGGACAGTATCGCGACACCATCGTGAGATCGTATTGTCTAGAGTCTCTAGTATCGTATCGTGGTGTTCCTAGGGAAATATCGCGATACTATACTTAGAATCGTATCGTCGAAGTTTAAAGATCGTATCACGACACTACTCAGGTATCGTTTCGTGCACTCACTTGGACAGTATCGCGATACTGTCACAGGTATCGTATCGGCCAAGTTCGGTGGTATCGTATCGCTTCCTCCTAGAGTTAGGTATCGCGAAATCACACTGGTATCGTATCGGCAGAAGATCAGGTATCGTATCGTTGGAATCCTTTGATATCGTATCGTCATAGTTCCAGTATCGTATCGTGTGCAGCAGGGGTATCGTATCGTCTGCTTCCCAAAGTAGTATCGCGACACCACACTGGTATCGTGTCGCCTCTGTGCCTGGTATCGTATCGTGGGCATGGTCTCGTATCGTATCGTGTGATTGTCCAGTATCGTATCGATTGGATTCTGGTATCGTATCGCAGTCAAAGCAGTATCGCCGAGAGCAGTATCGTCAGGAAGTGGTATCGCCGAGATAAACCCTTTCTTTAGTCAGACACTTTGAGCCTTTAGGAGAGCTAACCAAGGGGAATCTAAGAAGTATAAAGGGAGGCTTAGGTGTGTGAATGAACTTGAGGTCAGGAAGAGTGCTAAGTAGCCGAAGGAGCGTCATCTCTTCTATAGGAAGCACTGCTCAGGTCAGTCACCACTCCGTCTACTCAGAGACCTCTAGTGAGTCTGAGGAAGACATACCCATGGCATCGGAAGACATGCAAGGTCCAACACCACATTGGAACTTCATGTCTACAGTGGAAGGTGAGTACCGCATTGCCTTACAATATGTGTCCACTAATGCCCAGGAGATCCCTATCTACCTGGATGCCTTGAATAGATCGGTGGCCAGGATGGTAACTTCCCTGACTGCCACAATTGTACCTCGACCTGCTGTCAAGTACGAGGGAGGTGCTTACATTGACAAAATGGGTCACATCTACATAGTAACTGAATTTCCTGAGAGAATCAATGAAAGAGGAGAGTTTATGGATCCCAACAACCCTGAAGAGTTAGTGACCACCCCTAGAGGCAGATCACAAGTATCACGGGTCTTGAGAGGAGACTTGATACCTCAAGACGACTACTTGTTGGAAGTGTACATGATTCAAGGAGCAGACTTATTGCTTCAAACTGACGTACCTGTTCAAGGAATCGGAGAGAGCCCCATGACATTCTATGAGTTGAAAGACCCAGATGACGAAACGAGACTCACTTACTTAGATAAGAATCAAAGAAGATATTGGCCCGTAGGTGTTCTAGACAGGGCTCGGCTGAGATATATGGGTGCGCCTGTATTTCCTCAGAGAGAGCAGGCAACTACCTCGCAGAATCCCTTTGGAGATCAGCAAGAGACGGAACATACCACATCAGGACAAACCAGTCAAAGAAGTGTGCCCAACCGTACTCATGTACAGTTTGCAACTCCAGGTGAGCACACACATAATCAGACCTACACAGGGATGGGGAACCATTTCCGACCACCGGTCAGACCACGACCACCTGTGGGAGGACAGCCAGGAATGCCTCCATTACGACCAGCTGTCCCGGTCTTCCCTGTAATGCCCAGACTGCCTGAACCAATGAGAAGATTGAGACCAATCCAAGTAGCTAAGTTTATGAGAAACCATTATGATGGATCAGGAGAGCCATATGATCATATTGCCGAATTTAAATAAGTTCTAAGAGCGGAGCAAGTAGAGGACTTCTTTGTGCAGTACGAGTCTTTTGGACTCACTCTCACGGGAACGGCTCTAACTTGGTTCCAACCTCTAGATCCCAATCGATTTGGAAACATGGAACAATTCTTTCAAGAATTCATCGGAGAATTCACAAAGAGAGGGATTAAACACAATTCTGCATCTTTGATTCATAGCTTTAAACAAAACCCTAATGAAACTGTGAAGACTGCTGCCCGAAGATTCAACCAGTACGTGGATAGATGCCCGATGGCTGAGAGACCGACTCAACAAAAGATGATTTCACTGTTTTTAGATGGACTCTCTAACGGGACCCTAAGAACCCTAGTGTATGTGAAAAGGCTACAAACATTGAGTGAGTGTCTTCAAGAGTGCATCGACTTGGAAGATAACCTTGCTGAGGACCTTAAGGGTACTACCGACCTCACAAAATCAGAAGACTCAAGAAGTACGGTTACGACCAATTCTAGTAATATGGAAGAACTAGCAGAACTATTAGCAAAGAAACTAGGAGTCCAAGGACAGAGAGCTTACCAATATCCAGCTCAAAGAGCACCTATGTTGAGGAGGTGTAACTTATGTGGAGGAGAACATCCCACACACTTGTGTGCCAGAGGAGGAGCTGGTGCACAACCAATGTATCCACACAACAGACAGCAACAACAAGGGACTTCTTCATACTGTCACATCGAGCAAAAATATACCAATCATACAACTGAGAACTGTCCCTTTAATAGGCAACCACGACCTGTCAATCCACCACAATACCGACCTTATGGATACCCTCCTAGAGAGCTTGGTAGGGAGATGCCTAGATACAACCCGTATCCGGTAGGAGTTCCAAGACAATATGAGCAAGCACTCTATCCACCACCACAACCAGTATTGGGACCCCAACTGTCACAACCTCAACAAGTTGTACCTGTGAAGTATACTCAACCAGAAGAAAACTTGGAAAGAGCCATAATACCAGCTTCAATAGCGACCAATGTAGAATCAACCAACCAAGGGTATGAACCTCCGCCAGGAGAGTACTATTCATATGAAGCCAACATGATGGAATATGAACCAGCATATGACGCGGCCTATTATGGATATGAAGGATTTGATCAAACTTATGGAGCGGAAACTGCAACTTTAATGTACACAGTGCCCAAAGCACAACAACCATTGAGACCTCCCATTAGACCACCAGTGCAGAGAGGACCGTGTTATAGATGCGGAGGGGATCACTTCATTCGGGAGTGTCCTCGACCTTACAACCCTCCACCACCCAGGATTTGGGAAGGATATTGTAGTGATTGTGGGAAAGAACATCTTTTCAGAGATTGCCCTAAGAACCCTACAAAAACTCAAGGTCCTGCACCAATCAATGTAATAGAGGTCATAGAAGAATCTGGAAGTGATAAGGAGTACACTGTGCCGCTAAAAGCTATTACTAGAGCTCAAACAAAACAACAAAAAGGAAATAAACCGGAAGAAAAACCAGAGCACAATAAAACAGTAGAACCAAACATTCAAGTAGTCGAGGATTCAGAGAACTCATGTGAGAATACCCAAAACACCAAAGTACAAAAATGGAAAGAAAGACGAGAAAAGCTCAAAGAGAAATGGGCAAGAAACAAGAGCAAAGACAGCAAAAAACAAACGAAGGGTTCTAGAAAGCTTAATGAACAAAAAATGCATAAGGAGATCCCTGAAACACCATCAATCAGCCCAGAGGAAAAGAAGCCAGGATCAATTCTAGCTGACCCAAAGCCAGAGGAATTAGACATGTGGCTAAAAGCGTACCAAGCTAGAATCAAAATGGGACCAAACCTAGAACAACATGAAAGACTCTATCCTCAAGGGGAATTAGAGAAGGAAAGACTGGCGATATGCAAAAAACTCATAGAAGTAGCACAGGCGACTCTAGAAACAACTATCCCAATTTTGCCTGAAACAAGGATCGCACAGGAACTATATGAAGAGTGCATACAACCTAAGGATAAGGAACCTAGTCGGGAAGATGATCGAAATGAACGAATGAAATCTCAAGAAGAACAGGTATCCATAATACCTGACCTAGAGGAAGATTGGTCCAAAGACTTGTGGAAAAGAATTAGAGAAGAGCAATGGAAAAAGGATGGAATCAGTCCACCTCCTTTTGAGGAAATAGTTGGAGCAGATAGTCACCATGATCATAACCTAGAGGAAGCATATGAGGAAGTGTCAAGATTTGATAAAGGAAGAGAGGAAACCATGACCATTTCAACGTTGCCTAACTACATGGGAGAATATGAAAGAGAGTCTATAATAATGCGAGCACCCACAGTGCATGGGAAAGAAAAAGGAAACTCAGAAGAGAGTTCACACAATCTAACAGAACTTAAGAAAACAAAGGTGCAATGTAAATTGACGGTGGAAGAGTTGCTTCAACTTAGACCACATCTATGGAGACAGCTAGCAAACCAATTAGAGCCACCGGCAGAGAAAGGAGAAATGAAAGGAAAGGAAAAAGAAAACCACTCCAAAATACGAGTTCCAGTTGATAAAGTAGGAGAATTTAGCGAAGGAGATGAAGGCAATACATGCTTACCTGTCACCTACAATGGGTATATGACCAAGGCCATCTTAGACACTGGAGCTGGAGTAGGAATTGCAACGAAGGAAATTTGGCAAAAGTGGGGTAAACCAGCCTTACGACCCACTCGCATGAAGCTACAATTAGCAAATGGACATGTAGAGAAACCCCTAGGAATATTGGAAGGAATCAGGTTAACAACGTGTGGAGTAGAGTTTGAACACACATTGGCCATATGTAAGTTTGAAAAAGCAAACAATTACGAAATGATATTAGGACGACCATTCATGCGACAGATGCGAGTAGTACAAGATTGGGGCAGAGATTCATTATATCTCCAACAACAAGGGAACACTACCAAGATAAACCTGCACACATTCGCTTATAGGGATGTCCCTCCATTACAATGGAATCCAGTCCACAAAGAGGAAGATGACCTATCCATTCACAGTGCTGGATCAAGTGACCAATCTTGGATGCACGAGGATGCCCAGTTGTGGATGTGCAAAGAAGCCAAGAAGGAGGAGTGTAAAAAACAAATGTGGCCAATAGGGCACCCTAATTATCGATCGGTAGAAGACCCCGATTATATGCCTCAAATTTTTTCAGATGAACTCTTTGAACCACATGGCTGGATGGAAATCCTAGCCACATTAGATGTTTGCGTGAATGAGGAAGTCTTGACGATGAACGACTGTATAGACGAGGAAGGATATGACGTGAACCTCTACATGGTTGTTCTCCAAGAAGTAGAAGCAGGAGAAATTGTAGAGGAAGAGGGGAAAGAAGAGTACGAAAGCATAGAAATGGAACCAGAGTTTGACTCTGAAGAACAATATTTAGAAACTATGCAAAAAGAATCAAAAGAAAGGCCAACAAAAGTCTTAGCAATTGACACCATCCCAAGAATACACGAGCATAGAGAGGACACAAGTAAAGTGGAACCTGAACCAGACCACTTCGAAGTTCCAGAACATTTTAAAAGATACGAAGTGGAAGAAAGGAAAATAGCAACTCAAATGCCTAAACGAGAAGCACGAGACGGAGAAGCCTATGATAACAAGGAACAAACCAAGAAGGTTGTCGTAACGATGGAAGACGGAGAAGAAAGGTGCACGTATATTGGGAAAGACGTATCAGACGAGGAAGAAGAGGATCTCATACACCTCATCCGAGAATATCGAGATGTATTTGCTTGGACGTACAAAGACCTTAAGGGTGTAGAACCTAGTATATGCGCTCATCGCATTCCTATGACAACAGATGCGAAACCTTCTAAACAACGCCCTTACACGTATAACGAAGTTTACGCTGCGAAAATAAAGGAAGAAATTGACAAATTACTAGCGGCAGGATTCATTTATGAGATTGAACACACAGAATGGGTATCACCACTAGTTGTCGTGCCCAAGAAAAACGGAAAACTAAGGGTGTGTATCAACTTGAAAAAAGTCAATGCAGCAACTATACGAGATAGTTTCCCTTTACCCATCACAGACCATCTTTTGGAAAGAGTTGCCGGCAAGGAGGTCTATAGCTTCTTGGATGGATTCTCTGGTTATAACCAAGTAGCTATTGCAACCGAG
The DNA here is from genome assembly GCA_020310875.1 of Ceratopteris richardii. Classification (NCBI taxonomy): domain Eukaryota; kingdom Viridiplantae; phylum Streptophyta; class Polypodiopsida; order Polypodiales; family Pteridaceae; genus Ceratopteris; species Ceratopteris richardii. Next base: position 32,096,116 of record CM035418.1, on the reverse strand, counting down.
GACCAGCATAAAACCGCATTCGCGACTGAATGGGGAATCTATGCATTTAGAGTGATGCCTTTCGGGCTCACTAATGCGCCAGCCACCTTCCAACGATTGATGTGTCATGTTTTCAAAGAATTTCTGAGAAAAAGCATGGAAGTATACGTAGATGATCTGTGTACATACTCAAATCAACGACCGGACCACATACCGGAACTGCGGAAAATATTCAATAAATGTAGACAGTATAGAGTTTGCTTGAACCCAGAAAAATGTGTCTTCATGGTACGACAAGGGAAAATCCTAGGACACATTGTCTCAAGGAACGGAATATCTACAGATGAAGACAAGATTAAGGTAATTCTAGATTTGCCAAGACCTAGGAATGCAAAGGAAGTGCAAGCCTTTATGGGACATTGTGGATATTACCGTAGGTTTATTCACATGTATGCCATAATAGCTAAGCCTTTATACGGTCTATTGACTCAGTTCACTTGGACGGAAGAGTGTGAGAAGGCCTTCAACGAGCTTAAAAAGAGGCTGAGTACAGCCCCAATTCTAAAATCACCCAACTGGAACAAGCCTTTTCATATTCATGTTGATGCTTCTAATTATGCAATTGGATGTATCCTGGCTCAACCGGCCGATGAAGGAAAGCTTGATCATCCAATCGCTTACGCGAGTAGACAATTAAACCAAGCCGAAAGAAATTACACGACTACAGAAAGAGAGGGCTTAGGAATGGTCTATGCAGTGAAGAAGTTTAGACATTACCTCTTAGCCAACAAATTCAAATTCTTCATAGACCATCAAGCTTTGTTGTATTTAGTCAACAAACCTTGCAACACAGGGAGATTGGTACGATGGTTCTTGTTACTAATGGAGTTTGACTTTGAGGTGGTAGTCAAAAAAGGAAACACACATGTGAGAGCAGATCACCTTTCTAGGTTAAAACACGGAGAGCCACCTAGCGGAGTGCCTGATGATTTACCAGATGCTTATCTGTTTAATCTAGAAGTATGTCTGAAGTGGGCAGAAAAACTGACCCCTATACTTACTCATGGCCCTCAGCACCCAATCAACAGGAATAGCAAAAAAGAAATTTTTCAATCAAGGAATTTACACATTGTTGCTGGAAGCGTGTATTATAAGGAACCTAACGGAGTGTTATTGAGATGTGTCGAGGAGGATGAACAGAAGCAACTAATTCAGCAAGCACATGTCAACAAGTGGAAAACCCACCAAGGGATGCACGGAACCATACGAGAATTAAAGAGGTTAGGCGTATATTGGCCTGATATGTCCAAGGACGTTCACGAGCATGTAAATAATTGTGTGGAATGCAAAGAAATTAGCACAGAGGATCACGTGTCCTTACCCTTTTCCACCATAGCGCCTAATTGGAGTAAATCATTAGTGCAATTCCTCAAAACCAAAGAACACGAAATAGGAGCTAGCCTAGCAAGAAAGCGATCCCTAGAAGAAATGAGCAAGGATTATGTGATAATGGGAAAACAGTTGTTCAAAAGAGGAAAAGACAATCAACTCAAATTGTGTGTGCATGAAGGAGAATATCTTCCCATATTAGAGATGGCTCACGCAGGAGCTGCTGGAGGTCATTTTTCAGCAGACAGAACTGTCAAGATGATTCTCTTTGCAGGTCTGTGGTGGCCAACTCTACATATGGATGCTGAAACATATGTGAGAAGCTGCGAAACATGCCAGAGAGCGAAATATCCCGTTCGAAGAGACGACATGCCTTTAAGACCCATGGTTTGTGCAAGAGCGTTTACCAAGTGGGGAATTGACTTCATAGGACCCATCAATCCACCAGCCAGAGGATCACATGCAGAATACATCATAGTAGCCACCGATTACCTGACTAAATGGGTAGAAGCCAAGGCTACTAGAAAGAATGATGCTCAAACAACTGCAAAATTTCTCTTTGAGCATATTTTCACGCGTTTTGGATTACCTATTGAAATAGTAAGTGATCGAGGAACTCATTTCCTAAACGAAGTCATTGAATCGCTAATGAATGAATTCTTAGTGATTCACAAAAAATCAGCTCCATACCATCCTCAAGCCAACGGACAGGCTGAAAGTTCCAACAAAGTACTATGTACGGTATTGACAAAGATTGTCAATAATGGAAGGTCTGACTGGGACAAACAATTGCATCACGCAATTTGGGCCTTCTGAGTGGCATATAAAACGGCCATTGGAACTACACCTTTCAACCTAGTGTATGGGCAGAATGCAATTTTGCCAATCGACTTCTTAATACCTACATTAAAAGTAGCCCAGCAATATGAGTGGAGCGGTCATGAATTGTCTCAGCAATTAGATCAAATCGAAAAGCTGCATGAGACTAGATTGCAAGCGGTAGCAGGCATCTATGCCGCTAAACGGAGACAAAAGGCATACTATGACTCACATATTAAAGATAAGGGACTAAAAGAAGGCGACTTAGTCCTGGTATACACCCTAAAACAGCACGCAAAGAAGCTCCAAAAACGCGGATATGGTCCCCTGATCATAAATCGAATCTCCACTAGTGGTGCAGTCAATCTCGCCACACTAGACGGAGACATTCTTCCCAATTACATCAGTGGATGCCGAGTGAAACGATTCATGGAGCCTCTGACCGATGAAATGCTAGCTAGACTGTTGGGAGCTCAAAATAGGAAAAGGGAGGAAGAACGAATACGAGAAGAAGCGAGACAGGAAGCCCTAGAACGCATTAGAAAACGCAAGGAGTGGATCAGACAAAGAGATGAACGCTATCTCCAAGGAGAAGAGCCCATCCCTATGGCAAACTACCGAGTAAAAAATGGTGACGCCACAGGCATGTGTAAAACACAACCTTACCTAAACTTAGGGATTGGTCAGACGGAGTATAAATTGATAGACGCATTGATCGACTCAGGGGCAGGCCTTAGCTGCATGCGAAAGAGAATAGCAAAAGAACTGCAATTAGAATTGAATCCCACAAAAGCCAAACTAATAGGAATTGGAGGTCACACCCTAGATTGTATTGGAACAACTAATGTATCCCTTCACATAGGAAATTCCTCCATGGAACAAAGAGTCCTAGTATGTGAGGATAACGATTTAATGGAAGACTTCATTCTGGGACAAGACTGGATCATTGAAACAGAAGCATGTATCCATCTGGCTCAAGGATATATTTCAGCCACGATAGGGCATAAAGAGGTTTTCAGCTTGCTTGAAGAGAAACCGTGTAACCCAGCCACATCAATACCAAGATCAGAACAAGTTCAAGAAGCAACGGAAGATAATAGCGACTGTGCTCAACCCTCAGAAAGCAAATGCATAGAAACTGAAACTTTAATCATGCCGACATCCCCTATAGTGTCAAAGCTACCCGAAGTAAATGAGAATCAGCCAACCATCGAGGAGATGCTCTCTCCTAAACAGGCTCAAAGCCCCCAAAGATCGCACTATTGGAAACCAACAAGCAGATACTCAAACAGACCACCATCCAAATATATGTGGGTACGAAAGGATCAGGTACAGAGTCAAAAAATGTCTACAAGCGTTTTGAAGAAGGAAACGGACATCACCAAATCAGCTACAAAGAACTACAAACGAAGAGAACCAGTACAAGTATGGATTGCCAAGCCCCTGCTTGCAGCCCAAAGATCTCGACATCAGCTATGGATTCCCAAAAAAGTCATACAAGCAGCTAAACAGAATGTGAAGACCAAAGAGGAAACGCCACAGCAGACGAGGCAAATGTCACCAACACCAAAAATTCATCAGAGAAGATCACAAAGCAATGTCAAATCCAATCGGACTGTGGATAAGGCAAATGGAACACCAATAACTACACAAATCAAGAAAACCCGACAACCTTTCTCAGTGTTCTCAAAATGGGTGTGGAAACCAAAGCAACCACAAGGAGCGACTGATCGAGGAGAAAGAGCACCCAATTGCACTCAGTTGTGTCTGATGCACCCAAAGTATGCATGATAGGGCCACATTACACGGCCACGCATTTGGCACATGATGCTCCAAACAAGATTAGTGGTGCACATTCTCCAAGGGAGATTAGCTCTCAGCTTGAACTCAAATAGGAATGGATCTACAGTGTAAATAAATAAAAGCTTCGGCTATGCTAACAGTTGTTCTCTTTCAGGAAAATGAAAAAGAAACTAAAAAGGTGGTAAGAGATCTCAACTATGGGTTTATGGGAACGGAGTGAAGAACGATGATACTCAGAAATGCACCACACTACTGCATTCTTTGGTGTGAAACTAATATACTTCACTTACGAGTGCAGATGTCTTCTCAAGATTCTGAAGCAACCATACCTGAAGAAGCCATGGATTTCCCACCCCAAAGTATTACAAAGGCGAAGGGACATTGGTTCCGGGAAGATCAACCTGACGGGGAATCGATCTTCCTTGCAACAATCAAGATCATGGACACCGATCATCAATTTACTATTCTGTCCCAGGATTTTCGAGTACTGCATGGGATGCCATCTATACAGGATATCATGACGAAAGCAGGCATTCTCAAGTATTTCGAGTTGCCCATTTACAAACCAGATTTCCAAAGATGCACATAGGTGATGAATACATTACAACCAGCATTACATGACCCGTTGGTACCAGAAGCTAGAGTAATGGACAAAGTTGGAGAATGGGTAATTATTCAGTTCACCCATGAACTGATCAAGGAAGCTTTTGAATGGGAGAAAGATGGGATTACAGTGGTGAAGGAAGAAAGCCGAGGTGCCAAAACTAGGACATTCACCGAAATTAATCGGGTGGACATCGAGGAGGCGTTCAGGCTAATTCACCAGCATTTCTGCTTTCCTAACATGCACCGATACACGGCCCCACAAAAAATCATCGTGCAATTACTGTCGCATGCAATCAAACAAATCGGGAATCAAATTAATCTGACCCCATATGTGCAGGAAAGATTGTTCGAAGCGAAGAAGCAATGGAAAAACAAGAAGTTCCTCAATGGAAGTATTGCACTGACCATTCTGATATACCATGCGCTAGGCATCAGGGAGCATCTACAAGAAATGCCCTCATCAACAGGTTTAGCTCAATATGCCAAAGTAGCAACTGTCCCTAAGAAAAAGAAAAAGACAACCATTGTGGGGATGGCTGAACCAAGCTCTCAACCCAGAATGAGAGGCACAAAAAGACTCAGAGAACTCGAGTTACAGGAAGAGGACACACCAATTCGGAAGAGGGTCCATGTTCTTCCCAAGGCCACGATTGAGAAAAGAAAAGAAATAACGGAAAAAGACTTGACAGAAGCTCTCGAAGAGACCCATCAATATACAGAAGGGCAAGTTAATTTGCCAGTGCAAGGTCATCACTATAAGCAATCACAACAAGCAACAGACCAGAAAGCCAAGCTCACAAAAGTCCATAGATATAAAGAAATAGGCTTGGATAATTCTAGTTCGGTCTCGGAGAAACAAGAAGAACCAGACAATTCATTGCTTAATGTCGATATTCAAAGCGAATCAAAAGATGATGGACATTGGGATGAATTAAATGAAGTGGACTATGGCGCAACCCAAGACGGACACAAAGAACAGGATCAGACAAAAGAGGTCGACACAAATGCTACTAAACAGCCGGAAGAAGAAGAAAGGCAACAACCTGTTCAATCAAAAGACGCCTCCACTACCCATATCAAAGAAGGTAAATCCGATAATGAGGAACAATTAGTGCTATCAGAGGATAAGCCTCAAGAAGAAGGACATGATGAAGAACCCTTCACTCCACTAAGGATTGTGGCAGAACCATCCCCCATGGACGTCACGTTTCAAGGAAGTGCCACGAAATCTAAGGATCAAGGTAAAAACAACGAAGAACTGAATGTACAACTACAAGTCCGACAACCACATAATGAAACTATTCATGTGGAAAAAGGGAAAGATGTACACACAGGAGAAACCCCAAGTATACCAAGGACATGGCTAAACGTCGATATAGCTCAGCTCAAGCCTGTGGTGCAGGATATGATTCGAACTGCACTAGATACTCAACAGTTAATGCTTGATGCTGATGAAGATTACGATCAGGCCATGCGTGAAAAGCAGGAGCTTCAAAAAGAAGGTGTGGATCTGGCTAATAGGTTATCAAAAGCAGAAGCTCAAGCCTTAAAGAAACACGAGGAAATAAAGAAGACCAAAACACAATGCCAGATATTAGAAAAGGAAAATGCCCAACTAAAAGAACAAATTTTGGAGCTCACGAAGAAATTAGATATGACAGAAAAAGGGAAAACAAGGATCAACGCTCGTGGTAAAATACTCGAATCGCAGCTCAAGGTGAGTATGGAGGAAGCGGAAAATTTAAGGAACAGGAACAAGGAGCTCATGACAGCTCTATTCAGTGATCAACCACCAGCAGAAACTAATCATTCAACGGAGGACATAAAAGAACTGGAAGAAAAGATCACCAAGATGGCAGATCAGCTCAAACAGGAGCAAGACACCATTGCTGATTGGGAAAAAAGGTATATGCATGACACTGCAGCTCTACGAAAGAAATGGAAAAAAGTCGAGAAAGATTATTTCCGACAGTGCAAGGAAGACACAGATCACATGCATATCGTGGCACAGGAATTAATCAAACACCAAGAAAAACTTACCAAGGCTGAAGAGGAGCTCAGGAATAAAGATGACATCATTAAACGGCTGCAGGAGCAGATTGAGCTAAAAGAGAAACAAGGGACACCAGTAGTTCCTCCAGAAACCACGGCTACTGTGGAGGAAGAGGTACGTCCTCTCTCTCCTCCCTTGTATCATTCACCAATAAGGGCGGAAAAGGAGGTTCCACTAGAACCTAACACACGCGACATTGCAGAATTGAGCAGACCAGAAAGGGCACTACTGGTGTCCCAGCTCACTGCTGATTTTGAAGATCAAATAATCCAGATAATGAAAGAGGCTCAGATTGAGCATAAACAATTAGATCAAATTTTGCAGCCATTCAATGTGCCATACGGCCTACTTAAAGAACAAACACGGATGTATATAAAGTCTGCAACGAATAAAGATCCGGACCACAACCTTCACTTTAAACATGACACGTTCAATTACACTCAAGAGGAGTTCGAGAAGGCGGATCCAACATGGAGAAGGAAGATTTTGGAGAAGAATCCAACGTTGCGGGTGCAGTGGGAAGCATCACCATACGCGCTTCAAGCCAACCCATCTTTTTGTCCTGTACCCCGCAGACGAGCTTGGTCGCACTTTTTGGAAGGTCAGCGCCAAGGCAGTATCAATAATCAGTGGCTTAATTATCCGCTACTACCTAGTCCGCCACATAATTACCTACCGACCGAAGAATATATGGTAAAAACAATGGAATTTTGGATTGCGAGATACGCTACAGTCCCGGACTTAGCCGTCAAGATGACCAACAAAATATTCAGTATGATCATTTTCAGAAATTTTTGTTAAGATGACTTCCAACCTGAATGCAAGACTGGTGGCCTACGAAACAAGTTTCTTTGCTGATCATAGACAGGCGCCAGAAGACGGGGTAAAGTCAAGGCAATGGAAGGAATTCATGATATGTCATGCTAATCTACTGAATCAAAGAGAGCAAACAGCTATCCAAACTTACTCACGTCGCCACAGAAAGCCTGTCGAGGACGACAGAGTTCAGGAGGAGGGACGTGTAGAGGGACAATCAAGCAAAAAGAAAAGAAGAAGAAGGTCCAAGTCCAAAAGTGCGCAGTAAAAGATAAAACATCAAATGATTAAGGACCACTCTCTGCAGGAAGCCCCGCAGGGGCGCAACACCCATCTCTGCACAGAGCCCCGCAGGGGCACGCACCAGGCTACAAAGCTAAACCCCAGGGTCCCGAGTAGTGGACTTTTCAAACATCAGAGTAGGACCAAAAGTTAGAAAGGGGTAGAGGCTGAAAAGTTGAAGAGGGTGACTAAGAACAGCACATTCCTAGTCACTGGTGGCGTGCGTGGCAACCCGAGTCAACAGGCAAGACAACTACATCAGGCTCTCGAGTTGTAGAGCTTGAATAAAGAAGGCCATCGAATCTGCATGTCTGTTTAACTGCAGACAATACTGACCAAGGGGAGCGTGCAGTGGAAAAGCTGAAGCGCCTCTAAAACGTAATGCAAGATCAAGAAGCAGACAACACTACCCACGGGACGCGTTCGCGAAGCAAAGTCTGTCAAGGGACGACAGAGACGAAGAGGGGGAGAGTGTTGCAGAGCTAAAGAGCGCAGAAAGCAGAGAAAAAAAGACGGACCCCAAATTTTTCCGATTTGGACACACAAATTTTTGTAACATAACCACTTTTGTATATATTTTCCGTTGTAAATGCACTAGAGGAGTCCTCTAGATGCATCCCCTCAGAAGATTAGTGAATTACCCATGTACATTAGTAGGAAGTTAGCATTTTAGTGAATAAAGTGCCGGTCTCTTGTGTGAAAGGACCAAACTTAGGGCACTAGTATATAAGTCAAAAGTGACTCATTGTAAAGGACTTCTTGTCATTGTGAAGAAGAGCACTTCTGAAATTTCGAGTTTGCCTCTTTCTTGCTGATTTTGATCTTCATTTTGCTCATGTATGTGTGTGTGATGCTTGAAATGCAAGTGTAGGACTGTTGTCTACCCCTTCCCCCTTGTTTTGAGTGGCTGTAGTGCGTGCGTAAGCTAGGAGAAGCAAAAACGCGGGTGTTAGTAGTTCCCATAATTCACTGTTTCTGTCATAACTTGCAGCAGAGTGGTCAGAATTGAGTGAAACCACCACCGTTGGATTCGTCTCGTCGAGAGCTTCGAAACGAGTACCCTATTGTCTATGTTCGGAGTTCTGGGCTGGGAGAAAACCTCAAAAAACCAAAATTGCTGAAAAGAGGCTTGCGGCAACACTTCCAGTTTTTCAGTAGGTGTGGGTAGTATTAGTCTTTTCTCATGCTTGGATAGCTAACTCACTTCATTTTCTATCACGTGTGCAAATGTCCTCATACACTTGGTAAGTCACTCCTTAGGATTGATAATTAAATGTGTGTGAAAAGAACTCCACTATATGCACTTGTATGGCAATCGAGGTATAGTCTCATTGGTACAAGTCCTTGAGTCGTTGCGGCTCAAGTACACACTACCACAGGAAAACCTCAACAAATCTGTCTCCGAAGCGTACTCCGTTCCCAGAAGAGTAAGTTCGAGCCAACTGCTGGTCAAATGAAGCTGAATTAATTTGAGTCAGGCTGTGGATTTTATCGATTCCATTGCCCGTGTGCACTTCTATCAATCTGTAGGCACCCCCAATGGGAACAGCTGGCTTTGCTCTTGTCTTTGCAAGATGGAAGAGGTGTGTTCTCGCCCCTCCTCCCAAACATTTCTGCTCGCTGAACTCGATGATCAGTGCCAACTTCCAAGCCCGGTGATGGATCGTGAAACTTGCGCGGAGAGAGTGGAGTGAGCCCGCGCCTTCACGACCGTTTACCTCCACGAAGAAGAAAGCTTCTTTCCAGCTTCTGGTCATCCTTGTTCACTCCTAGAATGTTTTTTTCCCCCTTCTCCTACTGCCCCCTTTTTTGCGTATGAAAAAAACCTCCAGCCGACGTCTCCCTTACGTTCTTCTGTATGCATAGCAAAAAAACAAAACTTCCCTCCCGGTTCTTCCTTTCTGACACCCGCTCCTCTGCACACTCCCAAAAACAGAGAAAAAAAACGGACGAGAGGGAGCCCCTTTTTCTGCAGCCCCCCCCCCCCCCCCCGAAGTAATGCCACCTGCCGACCTCCCTGCGTGGGTTAATGGAGGTTGCTTTCCCCCCGTCTTCAATGCCACACCCCTTTTTTGGCAAAAACGGAAAGGGCCTGCATCTCATGGATGACACCTACTGCCTTTTCTAGGAGCCCTATGTCCTTCCTCAATTAGACCCAAATGGCTCGTTGTGTATATCCATCAATTAGAGTGTTCCAAATAACCAGATCCCGAAGTGGAAGCTCCCCAAGTACTTGTTGTGCCATTGCAAGAGCACCACATTTTGCATACATGTCAATCAATGTGCTACTTATATGTGAATCATTCTCCAAACCCCTTCGAGCAATTTCGGCATGAAGTTCTTGGCCCTGATCTATGGCCCCTGCATTGCCACACGCCTTCAAAACATCAACAAAACTGATTACATCCAAAGAAATCTTTTCTACTCCATTTGCTCCAGGCCTCATGTCCGTAGGAGAGCTCTACACACTCCAAATACTTCTCCTCCATCATCAAATCCACTCTTCAAGTACCTGAAATCAAACGCGTTTTCCTGCCAAATAGAACCACATTAGTGCATAAAAATCAACCAATTTCGGAGCTAACATACTTCCCTCTTCTTATTTGCGAAGTCGTCCTCGACGAGCCACTATTGCTGCAATAAAATCCAAACAACAAGGAACATGTCAATTTTCAGTTAGTTCACATACCTTTCATCGAGCCGCCACTTCCACTGAACCTGCACTCATTGAAGCTATTAGTGCTGAAAAAATCACTCATGAATACATATAAATCAATCACTTCCAAAATGATCCAAGGACATGCACATATATGCAATTCCATTTTAGCCATGCATCAATTTGCTCATACATTCCATTAAGGAAAATGGTCTCAACCAAAATAGGACATGCAAAAATACCCAAAATGCATACCCCATTATTGCATCTACTATTCGCTATGTACAATCATTCCATGATTAGACACTTCCGAAGAATCCCCATCGTCGTCCTACAAAAATCATCGAAACTCGAGTACAAGTCAAGACATACATCAGAACCCTGGAGTGTCACACATACTAGAAAAACCCTCAGATAGAGCACACAAGTTATAAAGCAATACCGTTGCGTCACTTGGCTAAAGCCTCATCCATAAGTACATATAGAGTCTCCGTGCCTTCAAGAATGTTGATTCAAAGTGAGCTGATCTGTCGCAAGCCAACACATACCAATCACACAAGAAAATAACGTTCCCTTCCAGGCGATCATCGCCCTCTCCTCTCTCTCTCTCCCCCTCAGGAGTGGGGAATAACTTCATGTGAAAATTTTATTTTAATCACATGTTGGCCTACATTGACACTGGATGCGACTCGTGGACCTGACCAGCCAATCAGGTTGATTCCACCCATCTACGAATGCAATGCAGCGCACAACACCCAAACACACAATGATAACACATAACATATACCAGCTAGCCCATAACGAAACTGGATACGGCTCGTGGTCGTGACTACCCAGCCACGATGGCTCCACCCACCTACCAACCCGTTATGGCGCGTAGCTAAGACACAGACATATACCTTCCAAGCCTATGGCGAAACTAGCTGCGGCTCGTGGTCCTAACCACCCGGCGAGGATAAATCCACCCACCTACTAGCCCACCATAGCGCCTTGGTACGATCACACAACACACTTTCTTTTCTTTTCTTTTCTTCATTTTTTTTTTTCATAGTTAATTAGTTCACCCAAGTCCTGAGAATTAGGGAGAGGAAGAAAGGGACTTTCCCACTTTTCCCACACCTGCATGCAAAACATATACACACTAGCCTTTGACAGATCAACCACCTCTTCACTCCATTCTCTCAATTACAGACACTACATATGTATTCATCGATTCAACTTTTCACTTGGTAACTACAGTCAGCTATGCCTTAGTCCTCTTCCTCGCCCAACCTGGCTTCTATTGCCACTCTTAATGTCGGAACTTCTTTTTCAATGGGAAAGATGGCTTCCTCGCCATATACTAAGGAGAATGGAGTGCTCTTTGTCGTCACTCGGTAGGATGTTCGATATGCCCACAAGGCTTCCAAAAGTCTCTCATCCCAGTCTCGCCTATGCACAGCTACTGTCTTTGTCAGAATCTGTTCAAGAATTTTGTTGGTGACCTCCACTTGTCCATTTGCCCTCGGATAATATGGAGTGCTTTTTCTATGTTTGATCTTATATCTTATATAATTCCATTAATTCTTCGATCAATTCGTTGACAAAATGTGTTCCTCTATCACTCACTATCTCCAACGGGCATCCGAATCGAGTGATAATTTGTTCGTACAAAAATTTAGCTACATCAACAGCTCGGTCAGTCTTCAGAGCTTTGGCTTCTACCCACTTGGTAACATAATCAGTACAGACCAAGATATACCTATTGGATCTTCGTCGTGAGGGAGGATCAATAGGCCCCACAAAATCAATTCCCCATTTCTCAAACGGCTTAAGAGCCAACACCGGCGTAAGAGGAGAAGCATGTGTTAATGTGGGTTTGCCCATTCGTTGGCATCTGTCACATTTCTTACAGTATGTATGTGAGTCCCTGAACAGCGTTGGCCACCAATACCCAGCTAATAAAATCTTTCTTGCCGTCAATTCACCAGCAAAATGCCCACCACAAGGTTCGTCATGCAAAGCCCTCAACACTAGCTTTGCTTCTTCTTCCTCGAGGCACCTCCGATAAATGCTCTCATGAACAAAATATCGATAGAGTTGCCCCCCAATGATGCTATGGTGCTTCGCCAATGCTAACAGTTTTTGTTTCTCTCTCTTGCTTGCTCCTGGTGGATATTTAGTAGTGCACAAGAAATTGACCAAGTCGGCATACCAAGGTACTTTAGCTTCAACCTGGAATAGATGTCCATCAGGAGCATCGTCGGGCACACGAGAGATTGGCTCCTCATTAACAATTCGAGATAAATGGTCAGCCAATATAATTGCTTTGCCTGGTCTGGTTACCACTGTGAACTGAAATTCTTGGAGGAGTAGCATCCACCTCATCAGTCGCCCTGACAATTTTGGTTTATTAATGATATACTTAAGGGCTTCATGATCCACATAAAAAGTGAAATGATTTCCCATCAAGTAATGCCGATACTTGTTCACCGCAAAGATCATCGAGAGACATTCCTTCTCCGTAGTCGTGTAGTTCCTCTCAGTGCTATTCAAATTGCGACTTGCGTAGTAAATAGGATGGTCCAACTTCTTTTCATCGGCTTGGCATAGCACTGCTCCAACCGCAGTATGAGAAGCGTCGGTATGTACATGAAATTCTCTCGCCCAGTCGGGTGCTACCAAAATTGGTGCATTTATCAACCTCTCCTTGATCGAGTCGAATGCAACCTGACACTCTCCAGTCCATTGGTATTGTTGGTCTTTCCTCAAGAGATTCGTCAGTGGTGCTGCTATGGATGCAAAATTTAATATAAAACGTCGATAATAATTTGCATGGCCCAAAAATCCTCTGAGTTGTCGCAAATTTTGCGGTGGTGGAAGTTGTCCGATCTTTTCCACTTTATCCTCATCAACCGCAATCCCTCTTTCGGAAATAACATGTCCCAGAAGCAATCCTCTTCGTACTCCAAATGTACACTTTTCAGGATTTAATGCGATGCCTTTTTCAATGCTTCTTCTTAAAATTGCTTCGATCCTCTCCATCATGTTCTCATCGTCGCCTCTGATTGCAAAGTCATCAAGAAATATCTCCATACAATCCTGCAAGTAGTCTTGATATGCAGCTATCATCGCTCTCTAGAATGTGGCCGGTGCATTACATAATCCAAATGGCATCACCCGATATGCATACGTACCCCATTCTGTCGTGAAAGTAGTTTTCGATTGATCCTCTTCATGGATTTGGATCTGGTTGTACCCACTGAAACCATCCAAAAATGAGTACAACTTATGGCCAGCCACTCTATCCAATATTTGATCAGTGAATGGCAAGGGGAAGTGATCCTTCTTCGTGCGCTCGTTCAACTTCCGATAATCTATGCAAATACGGATTTTCTTATTTTTCTTCGGAACAACTACAATTGGTGATACCCACTCGCTGGATGCGATGGGATATATGAATCCTGCTTCCAATAATTTGGTCAATTCCAGCTTGATCAATTCCGAGTAGACTGGATTCGTTCGCCTGAGTCGTTGACATATTGGTCGTGTGCCTTCTTCCAAGTCTATATAATGTTGGCAGATTCGGAGATCAATTCCTCTCAAATCACTGTATGACCATGCAAAGGCCTTGCTGAAATTTTTGAGTGTCGTTTTAATATAATCTCGTACTCCATCTGGTAGCTCTGACCCTACACTCAAGAACTTTTCTGGAAAAGCTTCCCACTTTTCCAACTGAGCTTCTCGCGAATAGTCCTTATTTCTTGATGACACTGTGATTGGAATGTGCTCTCCGATCACGCGTGCATGGTTGGCCAGTAAATCATTGTTTTGTTCTGTTCCGATTGAACCCAGTTTCTTTAATTCAGCTTTTGCGATGGCTTCCGACACTTTAGTTTTACTCTTTGCTTCTCTTTCCGATTCTCGACTTTTCTTTAGAATCTCTGCTTCTAGCATTCTAACTCTTTCTCGCAACTGTTGCACTTCCATCGTCGGAGCTAACTCCCGTTCCAGCTCTTCTTTTGAAGTTCCCTTCTCCAGGGATTGAGTAACTTTGTTTTTACTTGAGTCTATACTCAACATGTAACAATCAAATTCACTTGTATGCGTCAACCATCCTAGCAACTCCTGATCGGAATCGTCGTTATAGAGCAATGGAATTTTATACTCTCCCATCTTCGTGTCTTGATTCTTAAAGAGCTGCAAGTTGAACCCGTCTTGAAGCAGATTCTTGTAAGTGTCCGTGTTCAAAGAAAACCTAGCTCGTGCACTCTCGTGCCTTGCTTTCTCCTTTTCTTTCTTTTCCATCTCATCGACTATTATTGTCTTCTTCTTGTTGCTCGAGGGTGGGGATACTTGCAACTGAATCCGATCAGACTTTGGCCCTATTGCAATAAAACCTGTGCGCCAGTCATGCACACATTCGGCTTGCACCAGCCATGGCCGTCCAAGTAGGATCGAGAAGGTAGCCTCTGAGGTCCTTGGTCTTACTATCAGATAATCAACCTTAAACTCTAAACCGCCCACAACTGTGCTTGTTGGAGCAAACCAATCACAAATTGGTGATTATACAGATCTTGGAGAATGCTTATGGTCAGAATGAAGCAAAGGAAGACATTTGCAAAATTAAGAAGAAGTCAGAATGTTGTCTTGTACACTAGCATAGTCATAGATGACTTAGATCTTTTGTTCAGTAAGAATTATGTACAAATTATCTATAAATACCTTGAGAAAAGTCGGGGCATGGATGAGAGCTTATGTGACATTAGATAGAAGTCAAGAATGAGGGAGATAGAATTCATAAGATAGGAAAAAGTGAATTTGAGTTAGCTCTCATCACTCAGTTGTATTTTCTCTGAGTAAATGAAAAATTTTGCGCCCGATGTTTCTGTGTGTTCTCCTTATACAGTAGATCAATTGTGGAATGCTTTTGTACAAGTCTAAGTTGAGAGTTGCTTGACCTCTGTGCAAAATTTCAGCTTCCAATTGTAATCAGGCTGAGTGAATTGAGTGTAGGAACATTCATATGTGAAGTATGTTCACTGGTTCCTAAAACAGGCGCAGATTTCGAAGTCAATGTTTTGGTCATTTCTCCTAGCACAGTTTAAAGTTTTGCATGAGTGAGGGCTTAATCTTTAAGTTGGAAGATAAGCTACTTATGTCTAGAAGCATTTTGTAAAACGGGTTCTATTCAAGGAGAACCAAGTCTTAAAAGTTACAGGTGTAAAGTCGACTGTTTTGGATAACAGTTTCTGACATAGGTAACTTGTGAAATCAATTTCTCAAGTTATACTTAATCTTTTGAAGTAATTCAACTTGGAATAGTTGCGCAATCTCTAGGAGATGATTCGTACAAAGTTTCATAAAAAACTTTACAGATTTGATAGGCCAATGTGAATGAACAATGCAGCAGACTTTTCTGTGTATCATCTTCTTCACAGATTTGTTAATTTCTGATAAGTTAGCAATTGATCCTCTAAATTAGTGAAGTGTTTGACTTACTCTTGGTATAGAGGTGCTCTAATCACAAGAGTAAGTTGTTCTTTTGGAGATTAACATTCTCCATCAGTGGTATCAGAGCAGGAGACATCAATTTGAAGAAAAGGAGGATCCCGACTGCTGCAGATTCAAGAGATTCAACATTTGAAGGATCAAGAAGTGAAAGTTTGGAGTCAAAGCTCGAGGAGAAGACAAATTGACATCAAGAAAGGCAAAAGGAGTTCAATTCGAAGTAAAGGTACATACATTGTTTGTAAAGCTTGAAGATTTCAATACACAGGTGGATACAAGATGGGAGAAAGCTTGCAGATTGATAAGCTAGATAGGGAGAACTATCCAGCATGGTCCATGAGGATGGAAGCACACCTCATGAGCAAAGATCTTATATCATTTATTACAGGAGATGAAGAAAAACCAGAATTTGCAGATCCAAGTATTCCTACTAGGGAAGAACTTGCAATGTTGAAGACTTGGATGAGAAAGGATGCTCAAGCAAGGAGTATCATCTACATGGCTGTAAATGATTACCTTCTACCTCATATCAGAGGTTTAGAAAGTGCCACAGATGTTTGGAATGCCTTGGAAGAGCATTTCCAAAATACAACTAAGTCAAGGAAGTCCTCACTATGGGCTGAGTTCACAACCTTCAAGAAGAAGAGCTCACAATCAATTTCAGATTATGTGGCAAGGATGAAAGATATTGCAGATAGCTTGGGAGCAGTGGATGAAGACATTGAAGAAGAAAAGTTGGTAAGACAAATACTTACAGGTCTAAGAGGTGATGAGAAGTGGAAGCCTTTTATATTGTCCATAGAGTTGTCACTTGATCACTTTACTCCTGACCTTAATCAATTGCTAGGACACATGCTAACCTTTGAGCAGGATCTTAAAGAAGACAATGATAGAAGTACAAGTCAAGCTATGTACTCCAAAGACAAGAAAAAGAATGGCAAGGGAAAGCAATCAAATGATGATGAAGGGAACTCAAATCAAGCCAACTTCACAAAAGGGAAGACAAATTTCAGAGGTAAAGGAAGAGGAGGTAAGAACAAAGATAATGCTAAAGCTTGTTGGATTTGTGGCAGAACAAATCATTTGGCAAATGATTGTTGGTATAATAATCAAAGTGGAGGATACAACAATCAGAGTTATAGTCAAAGAGGTAGAGGAGGCAGAAACCAAAGAGGCAATTTCAGAGGAAGAGGTGGTAGGACATCATATGGTAGAGGAGGTGGAAGAAACTTCCAATCTCAGTCCTACAACAATAATTATTAAAATTATGCATCAGATCAGAAGGATGACATGACTCTTATCTTGAATGCAACTCATGAATCAATGGGAGAAGATCAAAGAGTGTTTTATATTGACTCAGGGTGCAGCAACCATCTGAGTGGGAACCTATCCTTGATGACTGATATGGAAGCAAGGGTGAATGGACATACAGTCCAAACAGGTGACAATACCAAACATAAAGTGGAGAGCATTGGATCAGTGAAGACAAAGAGTGGAAGTACACTTCTGAGTAAGGTACTTTATGTTCCTACTATTCCTAAAAATTTGATAAGTGTAGGGCAAATTGTGGAGAAAGGATATGAGGTAAGATTCACAAATGATGGTGTTTATGTACAAGATCCAAATCAGGGATACAGAAACATAATTGCAGGTAAAAAGGAAGGAAGATTGTTCACTCTCAAAGTTCAAGGTAATGTGGGGCATGCACTATTTACCTATGGAGGTCAAAAGGTGTCTGAATTAGACCTATGGCATAAGAGGCTAGGTCATTTCAATGAGAGAGCTATAAAGGAGATGTCAAAGAATCAGGTGGTGCTTGCATTGCCAAACATTGAAGGGCAACATATGGTGTACAAGTGTGAAGCTTGTCAATTAGGTAAAGCACATAAAAGTTCTTATAACAAATCAGGGTACAAGTATTCAAATATGCTTGAATTGGTTCATACAGATGTATGGGGTCCCTCAAGGGACTATAGCATAAATGGATCCAGATATTATGTGTTGTTTGTTGATGATGCAACCAGGTGGATTACTTTGTATGTAATCAAGGACAAATCAGAAGTCTTCAAGACATTCAAACATTTCCATACTTATGCAGAAAGGATCACAGGACAAAAGCTAAAGAGGTTAAGATCAGATGGAGGGGGAGAGTATTTCTCAAAAGAGTTTGATGATTATTTATGGAATGCAGGTATCAAAAGAGAAGTGACTTGCAGGTACTCCCCTCAACAAAATGGAGTAGCAGAAAGGAGGAATAGGACTCTTGTAGAGTTTGCAAGAGCCATGATGAAGGAAAAGAATTGTCCAAATTACTTATGGGCAGAGGCCATTAATACTGCAACATACCTTGTGAATAGGTTGCCTTGCAAAGCCTTGAATGGAGGAACTCCTTATGAAGCATGGTGGGGTAAGAAACCTAGTCTTGATCATTGTAAAGTATTTGGATGTATTGCATATGCTTATGTTCCTTCACAATTAAGACATAAGCTAGAACCAAAAGCAGAGAAGTATGTGTTTATTGGATATGATGATAGACAAATGGGTTACAGGTTGTGGAGTCCATCCACAAAGCAATTTCTTGTTACTAAAGATGTGACATTTGATGAGCAAAACATGTGGTATACAGGATCATCAAATGAGTATACAGGTGTTGAAGAAATTCAAAGAAAAGGAAAGGCAAAGGTAAAAGTTTGTGAAGAAATTGTTGATGAAGTTGACTCTAGATGTAGAGTGCAGGATCATGAAGAAGTAGGGCCAAGATTTGATCCAGAATCAAATGAGGCTGAAACTTCAAGAAGTGCAGAAATCAGGAGATCTACAAGAGAAAGGAAAGAGCCTATAAGGTATAGTTATGATACATCTTTCCTAACAACAAAAGATTATGCCTACATTGTGAAAACAGAAGAAGATCCAACTACTTATGAAGAAGCCAAAGGTAAACAGAATTGGGAGAAGGCAATGCAAGAAGAGTATGATGCTCTACTTGAAAATGAAACTTGGGAACTAGTACCAAGACCAAAGAATCAGAAAGTCATTGGATGCAAGTGGGTATATAAAACAAAGAGGTTTGCAGATGGTAAGGTGTCTAGATATAAGGCTAGACTAGTGGTTAAAGGTTATGCCCAAACTTATGGGGTAGATTATGATGAGACCTTTAGTCCTGTTGCTAAGATGTCTACAATTAGGACATTGATTGCTATTGCTACTTGCAAGGGATGGAAATTATCACAATTGGATGTGAAGAATGCATTTCTTAATGGTTACATTGCAGATGAAGTATATATGGAGCAACCAGAAGGCTTCATGGAATCAATTGGATCAGATTATGTGTGTAAGCTCAAGAGAGCTTTATATGGGTTGAAGCAAGCCCCAAGAGCTTGGAATTACAGATTGGTCAAGTTCTTGAATGAATGTGGATTTCAAGCATCAAAGGCAGATAGTAGCTTGCTAGTGAAGGCAAGTGAAAATGGATATATTTACATGTGCATTTATGTTGATGATATTATTGTTACAGGAACAGATGCTCAAGGAATCAATGAACTCAAGAAGCAAATAGAGAAGGAGTTTAAGATAAGTGATTTGGGAAACTTATCTTATTTTCTAGGAATGCAGATTGTGTATACTCAACATGGAGTATATGTTTCACAAGAGAGATACTTGAAGAATCTTTTGATCAAGTTTAACATGGAAGATTGCAAGACCTCAACCACTCCATTGGAGGTAAATCATAAATTGAGCAGGTATGGAGGTGAAGAGTTCAATGACATGAAGAAATATCAGAGTTTGGTAGGTAGTCTAATCTATGCTACCTTGACAAGGCCAGACCTATCATATGCAGTAGGTGTGTTGTCACAATTTATGCATTGTCCAAAGAAGACTCATTGGATTGCAGCTCAAAGGGTACTCAGATATATCAAAGGAACCCTAAGTGAAGGTTTGTACTATGGTTTCACTTCTGACACAAGAATCAAAGTGTTTAGTGATGCAGATTGGGCAGGTGACTCAGATGATAGAAGGTCTACTCATGGATATCTATGTTATGTTGGAGACAAATTAGTGTCTTGGTGTTCAAAGAAGCAACACACAGTTGCTTTATCATCCACAGAGGCTGAGTATAAGGGAATGGTAGAAGCTGCAAAAGAAGTGATATGGTTGAAGACCTTGATGAAGAGTTTTGAGTTTGATCATAGTACTCCAATAATTTTTGGAGACAATATGAGTTCTTTGTATTTGGCAGTTAACCCTGTTTTTCATGCCAGGACTAAGCATATAGAGATTCAGTATCATTTCTTGAGGGAAAAGGTACTAGATAAAGAGATTGAAGTGATGTACACTCCAACAAAAGAACAGGTGGCAGATATGATGACAAAAAGCTTGGATGGACCTAAGCTACAGAGATTCAAGGAGATGGCAGGAGTGAAGAAGAATGGAATAATCACAATTAGTGATTGAGGGGGAGCTGTTGGAGCAAACCAATCACAAATTGGTGATTATACAGATCTTGGAGAATGCTTATGGTCAGAATGAAGCAAAGGAAGACATTTGCAAAATTAAGAAGAAGTCAGAATGTTGTCTTGTACACTAGCATAGTCATAGATGACTTAGATCTTTTGTTCAGTAAGAATTATGTACAAATTATCTATAAATACCTTGAGAAAAGTCGGGGCATGGATGAGAGCTTATGTGACATTAGATAGAAGTCAAGAATGAGGGAGATAGAATTCATAAGATAGGAAAAAGTGAATTTGAGTTAGCTCTCATCACTCAGTTGTATTTTCTCTGAGTAAATGAAAAATTTTGCGCCCGATGTTTCTGTGTGTTCTCCTTATACAGTAGATCAATTGTGGAATGCTTTTGTACAAGTCTAAGTTGAGAGTTGCTTGACCTCTGTGCAAAATTTCAGCTTCCAATTGTAATCAGGCTGAGTGAATTGAGTGTAGGAACATTCATATGTGAAGTATGTTCACTGGTTCCTAAAACAGGCGCAGATTTCGAAGTCAATGTTTTGGTCATTTCTCCTAGCACAATTTAAAGTTTTGCATGAGTGAGGGCTTAATCTTTAAGTTGGAAGATAAGCTACTTATGTCTAGAAGCATTTTGTAAAACGGGTTCTATTCAAGGAGAACCAAGTCTTAAAAGTTACAGGTGTAAAGTCGACTGTTTTGGATAACAGTTTCTGACATAGGTAACTTGTGAAATCAATTTCTCAAGTTATACTTAATCTTTTGAAGTAATTCAACTTGGAATAGTTGCGCAATCTCTAGGAGATGATTCGTACAAAGTTTCATAAAAAACTTTACAGATTTGATAGGCCAATGTGAATGAACAATGCAGCAGACTTTTCTGTGTATCATCTTCTTCACAGATTTGTTAATTTCTGATAAGTTAGCAATTGATCCTCTAAATTAGTGAAGTGTTTGACTTACTCTTGGTATAGAGGTGCTCTAATCACAAGAGTAAGTTGTTCTTTTGGAGATTAACATTCTCCATCAGTGCTTACATTCTTCAAAAGGCCCGCAGGCTTCACTTGTGTTTGATCTGCCATTCTCAAAGACATCGGCGTCTCTTCCATGTGGTTAAGGCCCAAAGCTTTCATCATGAACTCAGTCATAAGGTTGACTGCGGCTCCACTATCTAACTGAGCACCAGGGACTGCATACCCTTTAATCTCGACCGTCACAGCTGGAGCATTCGAATCAATTTGCGTCGTAATACTTTGAATGATTCCTTGGACATCCTTATCTTGTCTATTTTTATCTCGAGCTTTCCTCGGCTTCTTAATATATTCGTTGTAGAATTGTTTCCTATAAGCAGGTGAACATTTTAGCAATGTGCCCATATCCAGCGTGACTTCCGTGTCAGCGAGCAACTTTACAATATCCACTTCTTCTGAACTTTGTCTTTCCTTTCTAATCTTAGGAGCTTTCAATCTTTCAGGGAATGGTGCTATGCCCGGCACAAACTCCTTAGTCACTGGTGGAAGAATCTCAATTTCTTCCCCATCCTCAAACTCTTGCTGCTCAACAAGTCCTCCAACTTGGTTTTCTTCCTCTTCGTGCTCAGCTATCTTCTCTTGACTCCCTTCTTCACCTTTGCCTCCTGGATTCTTCTTCGAGTACTCTTGGGTCCTTGTGACTACTGCCACAGTTGGATCTTTGTGTGGTTTCTTGGCCTCGTAAGCATCCACAAAGTGCATTGACGAGCTAGGGCCTTCTTGAGGGTTCGGTGTCTTGAACACTACTCCAATCGTAGGAACGTGCTCCTGAGCTCTTGATGTGGAATGCATCTGAGTATCAACATAATTCGAGGATCCTACTGGTCCTTTTTCCTTGCCGGCGGCAGCTCTCCGTTTTGGACAATCTTCATCAAAGTGACCCTCTCCACTACAGTACCTACATAGCGGGGTATAATCAATTGGCTTCTTTTCGTTTGGACATCTAGATTGAGTATGGCCAAAGCCATGACATCTCCAGCACTGGATTGGACCATCTCTTCTTTGATCATGCGCGGCTCCTCTTGGATAGTCTCCTCCTTGACCTTGAGCACCATATCCATAAGTCGGTCTGTTTTCCCAACGAGATGTAGGTGGTACACTTTGAGCAGGCAATCCCGTGTAAGGTATCTCTCTTGTATCTCCTGATTTCATGGTCCTCTCTTCATAGGCTCTCTTGTTGTAACATCGGTCCTCTGTGTGATTTGTTCTTCCGCAAAAAGTGCAACGCATCCTAGGTGGCGACCTATCTGTGAATACTCTCGAGACTGTGGGGCATTCTGAAGCCAAATGGCCGTAACCGTGGCACTTTCCACACCATGTATTTGATCGAAACACTTGATTGGGGTTCGTAGTGACCTCTGGTTTTACTGTGTATGTCTCCTGAGTTATTGTGGCAGCTTTTATAGCTTACGTGACCAACTCCAATATTCGTTCTTCAGTTAGCGCAGGCTTTGTCTCGCTTGGCGTGCTAGTGGCAGCTACAAAAGCTGGGGTCGTCAACGTGGAACTTCCTTGGCCAGGATCTTTCATCGGTATGCTCCCTGGGCCTCCCATAGGCTCGTATAAGAGCTCCATCTTCCTTTGTTGGCATAATTGGACTTCCTCCCAAAGCCTCGCTTGTTCCTTAGCATCCATTAAAGTTGCCGGTCTTGTCAGACTGATATGCTACTGTGCCGTAGGATCTCTCAATCCCGAAATGAATCTTCGTTTCAATGTCTCATCGTTCGGGGCATTCGCGCCCATCTTTCTTACCAAAGTTTCCATTCTCTGAATGTAGTTATCGATGCTCTCATTGACTCCTTGTCGCAAATAATCCATTTGTTGGGCCAATCTATCTTGGAAGCCTTGTCGTCGGAACTTTGCCAAGAAGGCTTCCTTGAGCATTTGATAAGTTCCACGCTCTTGTGGTGTCAGATTCCCATACCAATTGGCTGCCTCATCACGGAGAATAGCCGAAAAAATTCGCAACCTTTGATCCTGGTCAACTACGTCATTGGCCTCACAAGTAACCTCAAACAACTGGATAAAACTATCCGGATCTTCGTCCCAAGTACCTGAAAATTTGGTGAAGTCCCCCAAGTGAACTGAAATCCGCTGAGCCATTTCGAACAGAGGTGTGATGTCAATATCACTTCGATCCCAAAAATTTAGCACACGTGGCCTCAGGATCCCTCCTTCAAACTTTCGTACTTGACTCGCGACTCTCCTACGGGAGTACACGTTTTTGACTGATTCATCGAACCAATCGAGGTCCACTCACCTGGCGGTTCCCACCTTCTCCTTTCTCTTTCAAGGGCTCTTCTCTGAGCGCGTTCCTCTCTTTGAGTTTGTGTTGCTCCTGACGATGAGCTCCCCTCGCTCATGTACTAGATCGTGGGGTCCGCAAGCTCGGCCAACCTGTGGCGCTAGGCGAACCTATGGCACTCTCCTATAGAGACGTACCAAGCTATTCCCGGCAAACGCACCAAAATGATTAGGGTTTCGAGCCCAAGGAAAAGATGATTGTGGAAGCCTTTATTTTGCTTAACCCCTCGGAATCAGTTCAATTGGATTACCTGGAACCCACAATTATCTCGCAATGGATTCTTCTTATGTCTATGCACACAGGTCCCCTTGACTCACTGGTACAGCCCCGTGCACTCTTTCCCCTTATTCCCTTATTACCTCTCCCACGCACATGGAACCATCCTATCTTTCTCTTGCACACATGCTTCCACTCGTTCCCAGCCTCCCCTTACTCTCCCACACAACCTAAAGTGCATAATGAGGCAAATTTTCCAAGTACTCGATTGTCCTTTGCTTGTCTTTTGAAGAAGTTTGCGTTAATCAGTATGGAGTAGAATGGTTTTGGACAATCCCAAATCCTAAAACAGTCCAAAAGGATTATCACATTTGGATTCAAGGTTTAAAATGATCCACCTTGATGCCATTGTCTATAAGACGAAGCATACAAAGAGTGGAAAGGCAACAATGTGTATACATGCCCACGGCTGCAAAAGGAGCAATTGTATCACGGCGTACTACCGGCAAAGATTAAAACTGGCCAGCCACAGGAAAGATACTTATGTCCCTAGAGCAAGCCTATGATAGTAACATACTCTATGCAAGTAATATAACAAAAACGATCCAGCTTTCCAGAAAAAACAGGCTACACAGCCTACAGGTATATATGCAAAAGCTCGGATAGGCCGAAGCCAACTTTATGTGTACAATGATACAAGTCACATATCATAAGTGCACAGACGCATGGCTAGATGAAGAGTACAGAATGCTCGAAAATCTTGCAGAGAAACCACCACACGACTTATACAGATACTTAGATGCCTACTGGGTGCGTACTGGCCTGCGAAGTCCATGAGCAAGACAACATCAAAACTTCAAACTACTAGGACATAAAATCTGATCTTCTATAGCATCGGATGTACAGAGTTTAGTAGCAAGCCAAACCAAGGTACTGCGTGTAGACGATTCTGTACATCCATTAGTACTTCCATTTAAAGTCCTTTAATTATGTTAAACATTTACGAGGATGAAGTGTACAGTCTAATTGATGCGCGTTTAGGCTTTCGGAACGATATGCAGAGGAAAACATGCAGATAGACAAGAAAGAAAAGAAGTCATAAACCTGATTTGAACCAAAGTTGCTAGTATAACTGCATCAATCTCAACCTTCACAATGTACCATAGAACAAGAGGAGCTTGTAACATTCTACATCTCTCACGCATATGGGCCCTCAGACAAACTCACACACACAAACAAACAAATGCGTGTACTAAAGAATGAGAAGTGAAAACGGAAAATGGAAAATTCCATATGTAGAGGGTCTTCCATTCCTCGCAAAATAAATCTGCTCTATAACAGCTCTAGCGTAAATGTAAAGCTCTCCAGAAAGCTAACCTACATGCAGAAGCTCGGAAGGATGCATCCTTTTCAGCGAATGATCGCCTACTACTCTGTTCTAATGATGATGGCAAAACCACACGCTACGAACTCTCTTTTCTTCTTCAATATCTGTTCTCCAGTCCCTGCATACCCGATAGCTGTAGAAGCCTTCCCCCAAATTGCTGGTATGAGCACAAGTCCTCAATGCACATGCTACCACAGGAAAACCTCAACAAATCTGTCTCCGAAGCGTACTCCGTTCCCAGAAGAGTAAGTTCGAGCCAACTGCTGGTCAAATGAAGCTGAATTAATTTGAGTCAGGCTGTGGATTTTATCGATTCCATTGCCCGTGTGCACTTCTATCAATCTGTAGGCACCCCCAATGGGAACAGCTGGCTTTGCTCTTGTCTTTGCAAGATGGAAGAGGTGTGTTCTCTCCCCTCCTCCCAAACATTTCTGCTCGCTGAACTCGATGATCAGTGCCAACTTCCAAGCCCGGTGATGGATCGTGAAACTTGCGCGGAGAGAGTGGAGTGAGCCCGCGCCTTCACGACCGTTTACCTCCACGAAGAAGAAAGCTTCCCTCCAGCTTCTGGTCCTCCTTGTTCACTCCTAGAATGTTTTTTTCCCCCTTCTCCTACTGCCCCCTTTTTTGCGTATGAAAAAAACCTCCAGCCGACGTCTCCCTTACGTTCTTCTGTATGCATAGCAAAAAAACAAAACTTCCCTCCTGGTTCTTCCTTTCTGACACCCGCTCCTCTGCACACTCCCAAAAACAGAGAAAAAAAACGGACGAGAGGGAGCCCCTTTTTCTGCAGCCCCCCCCCCCCCCCCCCCGAAGTAATGCCACCTGCCGACCTCCCTGCGTGGGTTAATGGAGGTTGCTTTCCCCCCGTCTTCAATGCCACACCCCTTTTCTGGCAAAAACGGAAAGGGCCTGCATCTCATGGATGACACCTACTGCCTTTTCTAGGAGCCCTATGTCCTTCCTCAATTAGACCCAAATGGCTCGTTGTGTATATCCATCAATTAGAGTGTTCCAAATAACCAGATCCCGAAGTGGAAGCTCCCCAAGTACTTGTTGTGCCATTGCAAGAGCACCACATTTTGCATACATGTCAATCAATGTGCTACTTATATGTGAATCATTCTCCAAACCCCTTCGAGCAATTTCGGCATGAAGTTCTTGGCCCTGATCTATGGCCCCTGCATTGCCACACGCCTTCAAAACATCAACAAAACTGATTACATCCAAAGAAATCTTTTCTACTCCATTTGCTCCAGGCCTCATGTCCGTAGGAGAGCTCTACACACTCCAAATACTTCTCCTCCATCATCAAATCCACTCTTCAAGTACCTGAAATCAAACGCATTTTCCTGCCAAATAGAACCACATTAGTGCATAAAAATCAACCAATTTTGGAGCTAACAGAAATTCAGATGGAACAATAAACAGATACAAAGCTAGGTTGGTAGCTAAGGGTTTTGCACAAACCCAAGGCATTGATTATGAGGAGACATTTTCTCATGTGGCTAAGATGCCAACTATCAAAATATTGGTGAGTGTAGCTGCATCCAAGAATTGGAACATGTACCACATAGATGTCAAGAATGCTTTCTTGAATGGATGGATATCTGAAGAAGTCTACATGTCACAACCACCTGGCTATGAAGATCCCAAGAAGGTAAATTATGTTTGTAAATTGAAGAAGGCTCTATATGGATTGAAGCAGGCACCTAGAGCATGGAATTACAGATTGACAACCTACCTCCAAGATCAAGGATTTGTGATGAGCAAAGCTGACACTTCTCTATTCATAAAGAGAAGTAGTACAGAGGTAATCTACTTGTGTGTTTATGTTGATGACATCATCATTACAGGCAATGATGTCAATGGTATTAGACACATCAAAGGACAGATGATGAAAGAATTCAAAATCAATGATCTTGGATTATTGAAATACTTCTTAGGTCTTGAGTTAGTCTACACCAACTCAGGTATATATATCACTCAAAAGAAGTATGTACAGGATATGGTCAAGAAGTTTGGTTTGCAAGATGCTAAAGTATCTACTACTCCAATGGAGGTCAACCTAAAGCTAAGTGCTCATGAAGGGGAAGAAGTCCAAGACATCACATGATATCAAAGCATGGTAGGTAGTTTGAATTATGCTACCTTGACCAGAATTGACATAGCCATGGCTGAAATGGAGCTTTGCCATGCTCGTTTTGGTCACTTAAACCTCAATAGTTTTCTTTACTTGCAAAAGAAGGACATGGTTATTGATTTTCCTACACTTGAGTCCATTGAAAAGCATGCATATGAAGGTTGCGTTCTTGGAAAAATGCATCATGTTTCTTTTCCAAAAGATAGTCATACACACACTACAAGAAAATTACAGCTTGTTCATAGTGATGTATGTGGTCCCGTCAAGACTCCATCTTTTGGGAAGCATATATATTTCGTTACCTTCATTGATGATGCTACTCGCCATACATGGGTGTATCCTATGAAATCAAAGAATGAAGTATTTTCTTGCTTCAAAGCATTTTTAGCTATGGCTGAAAATTTTTCTACACAAAAGCTTTTGACTCTACACGAGGATCGTGGTGGTGATTACATGTCACATGAGTTTAATGCTTTTCTTCATGAAAGAGTTATTTCACACCAATGTACGGTGCCATATACACCTCAGCAAAATGGTGTTTTGGAGCGTAAAAATAGAACACTTCTTGAAATGGCACGATGTATGGTTAAAGGAAAGCATCTTCCTAATAAGTTTTGGATGGAAGAAGTCATGTGTGCAAATTATGTGTTGAATCGCTACCCTACAAAAGCATTGAGAGTCATCACTCCTTATGAAGGTTGGAATGGTCATAAGCATATGGTTAGTCATATGTGTGTGTTTGGTTGTTTAGCATATGCTCTTGTGCCATCACAACAACGTCACAAACTTAATGACAAGGCAAAGAAATGTATAGTTGTTGGTTATAGTGCTGAAACTAAGGGATATCGTTTGTATCATGCATTGACAAACAAAATTATTGTGATACGAGATGTGGTATTTGCTGAAAATTCATTTTTCCCTCTACTTGAATGCCAAAAACAACCAACAGTTAGCTCTCAAGATGTGTCAAATACACTCATGCCTTTGTTCCAAAATGGTGCACTTGACAATGGCCATGTAGACCAGCCAATTGAGGCTCAAAGGGCTGAAAAATTCCAGCAAAATAGGGCTGAAAATGCAGAGAATTTCCAACCAAACATGGCTAAAAAGTTTCAGCTAAAAAATATCAAAACTGCTGGAAATTTCCAGCCACATATGGCTGAACATTTGCATCAAAATATGGCTGAAAATGAGCATGAAATTCAGCCCACGCATGATATAAATGTTGATGATGTATTATATAATGAATGCATGTCTATCAAGAGTGCAGAAACTATGCCAAAGTGGCTCAAACAAACTTTGTAGGACAGCAAATTGAGTGCACCTTTACTTGGTAGAACAAGATCAAGCTCTCACCATGCATCAAGTAATTTTGTGGATTATTCTCTTATTGCAATAGCATGTAATGAAGGGCCACTTTCTTTTGAAGATGCATGTGATGATCCACAATGGATGAGTGCTATGCAATCAGAAATGGATTCCATACATAGGAATGGTACTTGGGAGTTATGTGAATTGCCAAAAGGAAAGAATGCCATTGGTACAAAGTGGGTTTATAAGATTAAGAGAAAATTTGATGGTAGCATTGACCTACTTCACGTGTGACTACCATTCGTAACGTGGTTGCATTGGCTGCCCATCGAGGTTGGAAAGTGCATCAGTTCGACATAAAAACAGCCTTCTTGAATGGTGATTTGCAAGAAGAGGTTTATGTAAAGCAAGCTCTTGGATTTGCTATGAAAGGGAAAGAGCATATGGTTTTTTGCTTGCATAAATCCTTGTATGGTCTCAAGCAAGCTCCACGTGCATGGTATGACAAAATCCATGAGCACTTGATTGCTCTTGGCTTCACATGTAGTCCGATTGAAAGCACACTCTAATACGCAAAAATGGGGCTGATCTTATAGTGCTTGTTCTTTATGTCAATGACATACTCTTGGCTGGGTCATGTGATGCAAAACTTGACATTCTTAT
This sequence comes from Ceratopteris richardii, assembly GCA_020310875.1. Classification (NCBI taxonomy): domain Eukaryota; kingdom Viridiplantae; phylum Streptophyta; class Polypodiopsida; order Polypodiales; family Pteridaceae; genus Ceratopteris; species Ceratopteris richardii. The sequence goes on along the minus strand of CM035418.1, from coordinate 32,066,704 downwards.
GGTTGATTTGCAGCATACTTTTGATGTCACTTATCTTGGTCTTTTGAGCTATTATCTTGGCATCCATTTTGTATCCGTTGAGGGTGGAATTGTTATGCATCAAGCAAAGTATGTTGAAAAACTACTTAAGCATTTTGACTTTGAGGATTGCAAGCCAGTTTCCACACCAATTGAGACAAGATTTAGGTTCTTAGTTGAGGATTCCAATGATGCATTTGACACTTCTCTTTATTAGCAAGTTGTGGGATGTCTTATATATGCATGCAACACAACACCAGATATACAATATGCAGTTTCCCAATTGAGTCGATTCATGCATAGCCCTGGCACTAAGCATTGGCAAGTGGTAAAACGTGTGTTTAGATATCTTCGAGGCACTTTGAGCTTAGGTCTCTTTTATGGCAGAGATATTCAGCCATGCTTACATGATTTTACAGATAGTGATTGGGCTAGTTGTTATGATACTCGTGTGTCCACTAGTGGTAATTGCTTTTTCCTTGGAGACTCATGCATATCTTGGTTGAATAAGAAGCAACCTAGAGTGGCAACATCCAATTGTGAAGCTGAGTACATGGCAATTTTCATAGCTACAGTGGAGTGTATATGGCTGAGAAAACTATTGATGGATCTTTGCATGGAGATTCATGCTTCTATGCATATTCTCACCAATAGTCAGAGTGCTTTGGTTGTTGCACGAAACCCACTGTTTCATGCACAGACCAAACATATTGAGGTGCATTATCACTATGTGAGAGAACGCCTTCATGTAGGAGATATTGATTTGGTATATGTTCCTACAGAAGATAATGTGGCAGACATGTTCACCAAAGCTCTTCCACGAAAAAAGTTTGAAGCTTTTCACAATACTTTAGGCTTATTACCTTGTGGGGGCTGATATGTCATTCCTTGTATGTGTTCACATCATTCGCTCCAGGGGGATTTGTTACACTTATGTGTTCCTCGAGTAGCTTTGATGTGAACCTTTTCCCTATACATGGGCACTTTTTACTCTAGTGTTTGCTAGAGGTTTTTTCCCATATTACCACATACTTGATACTCTAATATGTGGTGGTACTTTGTGCTTAGGGATATTATTCAGCTCTTACTTCAGTTCTGTTCATCATCAATAGAGAGAACTATTACAGCCATCGTCTTCTTTGTGTGTCTTACTGCATTTATGCTCCTTGTGTGTGCTTCTTGTGTGTCTCTCGCACTTCTACACACACCCGATAAGATTTTCTACGAATCTCCTCACTCAAGAGTGATCCACATATGTCATCATAGACGAGTTTACACCAGGTGGACTATTGCTAATAGCTGTGCAAAATGTATCCCATGATGATGGCAAGGTGCATAACAACAATAGTGCTTTCATTTCATTATCCATATCCATTTTCTTAGCTTGTAACTGGGAGAATATAGCATCAAACTCATTTAGATAAGTAGCAACACTATCTATGTCCTTCATGTGAAGGTCATATAATTTTCTCATCAAATACACTTTATTTGATGTCATCTCTTTTTCATATGTATTGCATAACTTCTTCCAAAGCTCCTCTTCACTTTCATAGTCTAATACTGTAAAGTAAACATTATCTACGAGGTGCAAGCGAATGATAGACCTGGCCATTTCATCTAACTCATCCCAATCATCTTCATCCATGTCAGCACACTTCTTTGAAATCCCATTTACTGGCTTCCATTGCCCCCCTTGAATCAACACATCTTTAATCTAATTCTTCCATAGAGTAAAGTCTGTGTCGTCAAACTTTCGGATCTCAAAATGTTCTTTGCCCTACAAGTTATAGCTCCTGCTCAAAACACTGACACTAAACCCCGATCCACCAGATGTGCTTGAGATCTCTGATGCCATGATGGTAGAGAACTGAATAGAATGATAATGGAGCTATAAGAATCCAAACACCAAGGAATAAGTGTATCACGGAGTAAATCCACCACTGTATAGTTGACAAGAGTATCCTCTGCAAAATGAACATATGACAAGTGTCAAAATATCATAAAACTACAAGTACTAACATGTTTACCTTCATAGTGAATCACTGACTCCACTGCATGTTACCGTTAGTGTCCATGTGAAAGGCCAAATGGCCATTGGACACTTCTTTGTATATGTTCTTTAATAAAACATATAGTGGCCTGGTCAATCACAAAATGTAAATTCGACCGCATTTGTAAGACCTAAGAAATCTTTCTTCGTGCTCCCTGTGTACTGTGTTTTTCCTGTGTATTGTGTAGCCTTTGTGCAGAGTACTGTGTGTGGCCCTAGGACCTCAGTTTTGTACTCTGAGGATATTGTCATGAAGCTTTCGAGAAGGAGAGCGCACTGTGATGCATCCCCATCGAAATACTTCACTAGTATCAGATCATTTCGAGGCAAAAGCTTTGTTCCTTTTGTGCGAGCGAAGCGAGCCCCCCCTCCCCCTCGGATTTCTCTTGGCTTTCTCCAAGGCTTACGACTAAGGTGGCGACCAAGGCATACCTTGTCATCCGAGTCACCGAAGTCACCGTTGGCACGTTGGTTGCACGTGAGGGAGGACCTCAAGGATCAAGGTGTTGGAGTTAGACGTCTGCGGAAGCACGCGAACAGCACAAGGAAGAAGAAGAAGCTTGGAGCACAACACACAAGACTGAATGTATTACTAGAGAATGTACAAAGATAATTAGCCCATTAGGGCAATAGGCGTATATACAAGCCGGGGGAAAAAAACCTCCTAAAGAGGGAAAAAAGTGCCCCGGCGGTCCTAGAGTGTTCACACACATCACTACCTAAATATATCAACAAATCCCCCCTGGGAGTGATGCGGTGAACAAGGAGCTGGCACTCATGTATAAGGAAGTGCCGAGCTATGTGGAAATCACTCCACAAAAGGAAGTAAGCCCAAAGCTTTGCGGAAAGCTTCAAACTTCTCCCTAGGCAGAGCCTTCGTGAAAAGGTCTGCAATGTTCTCCTGCGTGGGCACATATGCCAAGCTGATCTCCCCAGCAGAGAACCTCTCCCTGACATAGTGATAATGCACCTCAATGTGCTTAGTGCGAACATGGAACACAGGGTTCCTCGCAACTGCCAATGCGCTCTGACTATCAGTGAAGATGGTGGTGGTAAAAGACTGGCCAACACCCAAATCAGCCATAAGGCGTCTGAGCCACACACACTCAACAGTCGTTGTGAAAGCTGCCCTATACTCAGCCTCACAACTGGAAGTGGCCACAGTAGGCTGCTTCTTGCTCAACCAAGATATACATGAGCTACCAAGCATGAAGCAAAAACCACTGGTGGACACACGAGTGTCATAGCAACCAGCCCAATTTGAGTCAGAAAAAGCATGCAAATCTGGCGGTAGTGATCCCCCCTTGGGATAAAACAACCCAAGTAGCCGAGTACCACTCAAGTAGCGAAAGATGCGCTTAACCACTTTCCAATGCGTGACTCCTGGGCAATGCATAAACCTGCTCATCTGTGAGACAGCAAACTGAATATCTGGCCGAGTAATGCATAAGTAAATCAAGCATCCAACAGCCTGCTGATAGAGAACAGCATCAAATGCATCTCCAGCATCATGAAGACTCAATCGTAAACCTGTCTCCATAGGAGTGGCAATAGGCTTACAGTCTTCAAGGCCAAAACGCTGCAATAATGTGTCAATATATTTTGTTTGACACAAAGCCATTCCACCATCAACTTGCATAAACTGAATGCCCAAATAGTGATGCAAATGCCCCAAATCAGACATCTCAAATGAGGCATGCAAATCAGCCTTGAAATCAGCAATATGCTTCTCAAGAGGACCAGTGAGCAGCATGTCGTCTACATAGACAACAATGATCAGAAGCACATCATTAGCACGCTTAACATATAAGGTGCTTTCAGTTGGACTGTTCTCAAAACCATGTGCAATCAGATAGGCATGTATTTTCTCATACCAAGCACGTGGTGCTTGCTTTAAACCATATAACGCCTTCTTTAACCTGCACACCTGGTTTTCATGCCCTTTCTGCACAAAGCCACGGGGCTGAAAAACATACACTTCTTCATGCAAGTCACCATTCAGAAATGCTGTTTTAATATCCAACTGATGTACATTCCAACCATGATGGGCTGCAAGTGCACAAATGCTCCGAACAGTAGTCATACGGCATGTAGGTGCAAAGGTCTCATCAAAATCAATGCCTCTTTCCTGCGCATAACCCTTTGCAACAAGCCTAGCCTTATACCTGTCAACTGTACCATCAGGTTTACGCTTCAGCTTGTATACCCACTTAGTGCCAATGGCCTTCTTGCCAGGAGGCAAGTCACATAAAGACCATGTACCATTCTTCATTATAGCATCATATTCAGATTGCATAGCAGCCATCCAATTTTCTGAATTTTGTGCTTCATCAAAAGAAACAGGCTCATTCTCATCACAGAGACTAGATGCAGCCATAGCATAGCAATCTGATGCAAAGGAGGTACTATGAGAGCCTGAACGAGTACGATATGACAAAGGTGCATCTAATTTGCTGTCACGCAAAGTCTGCACCAGCCATTTTGGCATAGTTTTTGCCTGTTCAATATCAGCTCTCTCATCAACAAGTGCATCATGTAAATCTGCATCAGAAATGGAATGATCTGCATCATCATATGAAACCTGCAAAGGCTGAGAAGTTGCCTCATTAGGACCAGCGCTAGCCTGTCCACCTGTAAAAAGAGGCATCAAAGTATCATACATGTCTTTGGAGCTAACAGATGTCTCCTTAGTACATGAAAGCAATGGCTGAATAGCATCTTCCACAAAGACAACATCACGGCTAACCAGAATGCGTTTAGTCTGTGGATGATACAGACGATAGCCTTTACTTTCAGAACTGTACCCAACAAAAATACATTTTACTGCCTTATCATCCAATTTTCTGCGATGTTGTTCAGGCACTAATGCATATGCCAAACAACCAAAAACACGCAAATGAGCAACAGATGGCTTGCGGTCATGCCAAGCCTCATATGGAGTGATAGACTGCAACGCTTTGGTGGGACACCTGTTCAGTACATATGCTGCACACATGACAGCTTCAAGCCAGAAACTATGTGGTAAAGCCTGACTTTTGACCATGCACCTCGCCATCTCCATGAGTGACCTGTTCTTTCGTTGAGCAACTCCATTCTGTTGAGGTGTATACGGCACTGTACACTGGTGTTTTATCCCACGTTCAGCCAGAAATGCATTAAAATCTGAAGACATATATTCCCCCCCTCGATCAGAACGGAGGGTGCCCATTTTACATGCTGACAGATTTTCAGCCAAAACCAAAAACTGTTTGAAGCACATGAACACTTCGGACTTTGCTTTGAGTGGATATACCCATGCATGCCTGGAAAAATCATCAATGAAAGTCACGAAGTAAAGGTAATTTCCAAAAGAGGGTGTCTGCATAGGACCACAGACATCACTATGTACAAGCTGCAATTTCTGCATAGTCCGAACTGAACCATCTTTTGGAAAGGAAGAACGTTGCATTTTGCCCAAAATACAGCCTTCACAAACATGTTTTCCAGGTGCCTCAAGTTTGGGCAAAGAGGACACCATTTCAGATTTCTACAGGCGTAACAAGCTAGCAAAATTCAGATGACCAAAGCGTGCATGCCAAAGCTTTGCATCTGACATAGCCTGAGAATCATGAACTGCACATGCCGATTCATTCACAGATCTTTCATAGTCTATGAGCTTATACAGCCCACGACAAAAAATGCCAGAAGCAATAATCACATCGCCATTTGAGAGATCATGGATTGTACACCTGTCATCAACGAATTTCACAACCAAGCCAATCTTGGCTAATGCAGAAACTGATAACAGGTTCTTTTTGATCCCTGGCACAAATAAAGCATCTGACAAAGTGAAAGAACTACCATCAGCAGTAGTCAGAATGATCTTACCAACTCCCATAACAGGATAAGAGGAGTTATTGGCGCATGTGACAGTATTCCCTGTAGGGGCAGGCTCGAGTGAAGAGAAGAAACTGCGCTGCGAGGTAATATGTTTGGTCGCCCCACTGTCAAAGTACCAAACATCTGAGTCTACTGCAGACATGCACTGATCATGAGAAGATGGGTCAAAACTGCAGACAGTAGTAAACGCCCATTCTTCTTCCTGCACAAGATTTGCAGACTCTGTTTTTGGTGTAGAGGCCTCTGCAACAACCATTCCAGCCTCTTTCTTCTTTGCCTCTTTAGCAGCCAGTTTTGGACAGTTCTTTATAATATGATCATTTCCTTTACAGTACTTGCAGAACAATTTCTGCTTTTCTTATTTCTTCTCATCTTTATCCTGGTTCTTCGATTGTGCAGCATTTGCAGATTTCTGCTTACTAGTAGAAGAGCTCCATTTTCCTTTGCCCTTCTGACTAGCCAGGAAAGCTTGATCTCCAACACGCATAATGGACCTGTTCTGCCTGGACTGATCTTCCTGCAACAGAACAGAGACTAATTCCTCAAATGACAAGGCATTCGGATTGCCTTTCATCATCAATCGAAGAGTAGAGGCAAAACTCTGATATGAATCAGGAAGGCCATTCAGAACGGTCTGCACAAGTGAGCTATCTGGTATAACCTCATCACCAGAAATCAATTGTTCCTTCAGGTCTTTGATCTTTGTAAGAAAACTGTCCATCGAATCACCTTCATTCATGTGCTCACTCTCCAACTGTTTTCGGAGGTAAGCAACACGAGCCTCATTCCTAGCCTGGTACAAAGTGGTAAGTGTATCCCAAGCATCCTTTGCTGTTCTGCAAGAGCGAATGTGAGGAATAATGGCACGTTTGACAGACAAAGCTATCAATGCATGTGCCTGGGCATCTCTGCCATCCCATCGAATCTGCTCTGCAGTAGGTGCAACAGAAACAGCAGCACGAACAGGAATCTGCGGAATATCATCTTCGACACCATCTTCATCAGCTCCAACACCTGTATTTGTAGTACCTGTCGTTACAGGTGTAACAGGACGTCTTTCAACACCCTGCACAATGTTCCACAATCCTTTTGCAACCAGTACATGTCGCATCATATAAGCCCATAATGGGTAGTTGGTACCATCCAACTTATCCTCAACAGCCAACATACGGAATACATCACTGCTTTCAGCCATGGCCGGTGACTAAAATACCTTGATGCAGAAAATTGACTGTATCTCAAAAAGTTGAACAGAACTGCCCACACGAGTTCTGCTAGACCTGTAGCAGACTTCGAGACGCTTAAACTGGCGAATAGAAACTGGTATATACCTTTGGCACAAAAGGACGAAATAGCCTGCACAAGCACTGCGATAGTGCGTTCGGAGGCCGAAACGAGCTCAGATCGCGATTTCGGCACCACATAGCGAAGCTGTTTTGATCTCGGAAACACCCTGAGTATGCTCACCAAATTTTGTGCGAATCTGAGACTGCAAACGGAGGAGTGTCGACGGCGCCCTAGAAGAAGCAACGACCTGCTCTGATACCAATTGTTGGAGTTAGACGTCTGCGGAAGCACGCGAACAGCACAAGGAAGAAGAAGAAGCTTGGAGCACAACACACAAGACTGAATGTATTACTAGAGAATGTACAAAGATAAGTAGCCCATTAGGGCAATAGGCGTATATACAAGCCGGGGGAAAAAAACCTCCTAAAGAGGGAAAAAAGTGCCCCGGCGGTCCTAGAGTGTTCACACACATCACTACCTAAATATATCAACACAAGGAAGATAGAGGTTCTTGATACTTCCAAGGAGGTCACCCATCCCAGTATTGTTCCCCCCAGAGCTCGCTTAATCGTGGCAATCTCTTTCCACTAAGATACACTCTTGTGGTGTCTGAAGAAGGGGAAAGACTAAGATTAACATTACCTTGAACATGTTTTGGTCCCTCAAAGCTTCACTCTTTGCTTTCAAGGCCTGTTTCTAAAGCATTTTTGGGGTGTCTTTTGGAGCAATTTTGGAGTACTTTCGCACATAGTTCTCTTCATACAGGTCCAAGAACATCAAGAAGAGTGTTCTTTGTACTTCTTCGACAACAAGTATCAAACTTTGGGGCTGTGTTTTCAGCCACACTCGTAAAACTACAGGTTTCTCGAAAGGTTTCCAGTTTTAATGGGAGCAACCGCTGCAAATTTATGCAAGTTTTTGGGCTTAAAACATCAGAGTTCACAGACACTTGCAGGTGTTGTTGGCTAGTTTTTGGGCTGTGCATTTAGCCTTTTAGTGTCACTTGACTGCATATATTGAGCACATACACACCATGTACACTTCTATGGATACCGCTTATGGACGTCCATGTGGTCATTGATATAGCGGTTACATTTTTATATAAAGCCTTTTACGTTTGAAAAAGAGGGTCGTGGTGAGGTTTTCTTAACTCGGAGACACCCAGATGTCGGGGTCTCTTCGATGATGCCGGTGGAAGACTTACCCAGCCTCACCGGAGATGTATGATAGTTGTTCATAGGTGCTCGATAAGCCTAGTTGGGTTCTATTGGGTAACTGATTATATGCAGTGGAGTCAGTGATTCACTATGCAGGTAAACATATCAGTACTTGCAATTTTATGATATTTTGACACTGGTCATATGCTCATTTTGCAGAGGATACTCAGGCAAAATTTTTCCATATTTTTGGTTTAGTCAACTATACAATGGTCGATTTACTCCTTAATACACTTATTTGTTGGTGTTTGGACTCTTCTAGCTCCATTATCATTCTATTCCGTTCTCTACCATCATGGCATCAGAGGTCTCAAGCACATCTGGTGGATCAGGGTCTAGTGCCAGTGTTCCGAGGAGGAGCTATAACTTGTAGGGCAAAGACCATTTTGAGATCCGAAAATTTGATGGCACAAACTTTGCTCTATGGAAGAATCAGATTAAAGATGCACCGATTCAAAGGAGGCAATGGAAGCCAATAAATCGGATTTCAAAGAAGCCTGCTGACATGGATGAAGATGATTGGGATGAGTTAGATGAAATGGCCAGGTCCACCATTCGCTTGCACCTGGCAGATAATGTTTACTTTCCAGTATTAGACTGTGAAAGTGCAAAGGAGCTTTGGAAGAAGTGATGCAATACATATGAAAAAGAGATGGCATCAAATAAAGTGTATCTGATCAGAAAATTATATGACCTTTCTATGAAGGACACAGATAGTGTTGCTGATCATCTGAATGAGTTTGATGCTATATTCTCCTAGTTATAGGCTCAAAAAATGGATATGGATAATGAAATGAAAGTAGTATTGTTGTTATGCACCCTGCCATCATCATGGGATACATTTCGCATAGCTATTAGCAATAGTGCACCTCGTGGTAAACTCGTCTATGCTGACATATGTGGAGCACTCTTGAGTGAGGAGATTGATAGAAAACCTATGGTTGGCACTCAGAGTGTAGATGCATATAATGTTTGTGATTCTTACCAAGGAAAGAATCAGCAACGTGGCAGGAGCAAGAACAAGGAAAAGAATGGTCAACGGAATAAGAGTAGAAGTAAATCCAAGAAGAGGGATATCGAATGCCATTATCTGTTGATATATTTAGGTAGTGATGTGTGTGAACACTCTAGGACTGCCGGGGCACTTTTTTCCCTCTTTAGGAGGTTTTTTTCCCCCGGCTTGTATATACGCCTATCGCCCTAATGGGCTACTAATCTTTGTACATTCTCTAGTAATACATTCAGTATTGTGTGTTTATGCTCCAAGCTTCTTCTTCTTCCTTGTGCTGTTTGCGTGCTTCCGCAGACGTCTATCTCCAACAATTGGTATCAGAGCAGGTCGTCGCTTCTTCTAGGGCACCGTTGACACTCCTCCGTTTGCGATCTGAGCTCGTTTCGGCCTCCGAACGCACTATCGCAGCGCTTGTGCAGGCTATTTCATCCTTTTGTGCCAAAGGTATATACCAGTTTCTGTTCGCCAGTTTAAGCGTCTCGAAGTCTGCTACAGGTCTAGCAGAACTCGTCTGGGCAATTCTGTTCAACTTTTTGAGATACAGTCAATTTTCTGCATCAAGGTATTTTAGTCACCGGCCATGGCTGAAAGCAGTGATGTATTCCGTATGTTGGCTGTTGAGGATAAGTTGGATGGTACCAACTACCCATTATGGGCTTATATGATGCGACATGTATTGGTTGCAAAAGGATTGTGGAACATTGTGCAGGGTGTTGAAAGACGTCCTGTTACACCTGTAACGACAGGTACTGCAAATACAGGTGTTGGAGCTGATGAAGATGGTGTCGAAGATGATATTCCGCAGATTCCTGTTCGTGCTGCTGTTTCTGTTGCACCTACTACAGAGCAGATTCGTTGGGATGGCAAAGATGCCCAGGCACATGCATTGATAGTCTGTCAAACATGCCATTATTCCTCACATTCGCTCTTGCAAAATAGCAAAGGATGCTTGGGATACACTTACCACTTTGTACCAGGCTAGGAATGAGGCACGTGTTGCTTACCTCCGAAAACAGTTGGAGAGTGAGCACATGAATGAAGGTGATTCTATGGACTTACAAAGATCAAAGACCTGAAGGAACAATTAATTTCTGGTGATGAGGTTATACCAGATAGCTCACTTGTGCAGACCGTTCTGAATGGTCTTCCTGATTCATAACAGAGTTTTGCCTCTACTCTTCGGTTGATGATGAAAGGCAATCCGAATGCCTTGTCATTTGAGGAATAAGTCTCTGTTCTGTTGCAGGAAGATCAGTCCAGGCAGAACAGGTCCATTATGCGTGTTGCAGATCAAGCTTTCCTGGCTAGTCAGAAGGGCAAAGGAAAATGGAGCTCTTCTATTAGTAAGTAGAAATCTGCAAATGCTGCACAATCGAAGAACCAGGATAAAGATGAGAAGAAATCAGAAAAGCAGAAATTGTTCTGCAAGTATTGTAAAGGAAATGATCATATTATAAAGAACTGTCCAAAACTGGCTGCTAAAGAGGCAAAGAAGAAAGAGGTTGGAATGGTTGTTGCAGAGGCCTCTACACCAAAAATAGAGTCTGCAAATCTTGTGTAGGAAGAAGAATGGGTGTTTACTATTGTCTGCAGTTTTGACCCATCTTCTCATGATCAGTGCATGTCTGTAGTAGACTCAGATGTTTGGTACTTTGACAGTGGGGCGACCAAACATATTACCTCGCAGCGCAGTTTCTTCTCTTCACTCGAGCCTGCCCCTACAGGGAATACTGTCACATGCGCCAATAACTCCTCTTATCCTATTATGGGAGTTGGTAAGATCATTTTGACTACTGCTGATGGTAGTGCTTTCACTTTGTCAGATGCTTTATTTGTGCCAGGGATCAAAAAGAACCTGTTATCAGTCTCTACATTAGCCAAGATTGGCTTGGTTGTGAAATTCGTTGATGACAGGTGTACAGTCCATGATCTCTCAAATGGCGATGTGATTATTGCTTCTGGCATTTTATGTCGTGGGTTGTATAAGCTCATAGACTATGAAAGATCTGTTAATGATTCGGCATGTGCAGTTCATGATTCTCAGGCTATGTTAGATGCAAAGCTTTGGCATGCACGCTTTGGTCATCTGAATTTTGCTAGTTTGTTACGCCTGCAGAAATCTGAAATGGTGTCCTCTTTGCCCAAACTTGAGGCACCTGCAAAACATGTTTGTGAAGGCTGTATTTTGGGCAAAATGCAGCATTCTTCCTTTCCAAAAGATGGTTCAGTTCGGGCTACGCAGAAATTGCAGCTTGTACATAGTGATGTCTGTGGTCCTATGAAGACACCCTCTTTTGGAAATTACCTTTACTTCGTGACTTTCATTGATGATTTTTCCAGGCATGCATGGGTATATCCACTCAAAGCAAAGTCCGAAGTGTTCATGTGCTTCAAACAGTTTTTGGTTTTGGCTTAAAATCTGTCAGCATGTAAAATGGCAGCATATGTATTGAACAGGTGTCCCACTAAAGTGTTGCAGTCTATCACTCCATATGAGGCTTGGCATGACCGCAAGCCATCTGTTGCTCATCTGCGTGTTTTTGGTTGTTTGGCATATGCATTAGTGCCTAAACAACATCGCAGAAAATTGGATGATAAGGCAGTAAAATGTATTTTTGTTGGGTACAGTTCTGAAAGTAAAGGCTATCGTCTGTATCATCCACAGACTAAACGCATTCTGGTTAGCCGTGATGTTGTCTTTGTGGAAGATGCTATTCAGCCATTGCTTTCATGTACTAAGGAGACATCTGTTAGCTCCAAAGACATGTATGATACTTTGATGCCTCTTTTTACAGGTGGACAGGCTAGTGCTCGTCCTAATGAGGCAACTTCTCAGCCTTTGCAGGTTTCATATGATGATGCATATCATTCCATTTCTGATGCAGATTTACATGATGCACTTGTTGATGAGAGAGCTGATATTGAGCACGCAAAAACTATGCCAAAATGGTTGGTGCAGACTTTGCATGACAGCAAATTAGATTCACCTTTGTCATATCATACTCGTTCAGGCTCTCATAGTGCCTCCTTTGCATCAGATTGCTATGCTATGGCTGCATCTAGTCTCTGTGATGAGAATGAGTCTGTTTCTTTTGATGAAGCACAAAATTCAGAAAATTGGATGGTTGTTATGCAATCTGAATATGATGTTATAATGAAGAATGGTACATGGTCTTTATGTGACTTGCCTCCTGGCAAGAAGGCCATTGGCACTAAGTGGGTATACAAGCTGAAGCGTAAACCTGATGGTACAGTTGACAGGTATAAGGCTAGGCTTGTTGCAAAGGGTTATGCACAGGAAAGAGGCATTGATTTTGATGAGACCTTTGCACCTACATGCCGTATGACTACTGTTCGGAGCATTTGTGCACTTGCAGCCCATGATGGTTGGAATGTACATCAGTTGGACATTAAAACAGCATTTCTGAATGGTGACTTGCATGAAGAAGTGTATGTTTTTCAGCCCCGTGGCTTTGTGCAGAAAGGGCATGAAAACCAGGTTTGCAGGTTAAAGAAGGCATTATATGGTTTAAAGCAAGCACCACGTGCTTGGTATGAGAAGATACATGCCTATCTGATTGCACATGGTTTTGAGAACAGTCCAACTGAAAGCACCTTATATGTTAAACGTGCTAATGATGTGCTTCTGATCATTGTTGTCTATGTTGATGACATGCTGCTCACTCGTCCTATTGAGACACATATTGCTGATTTTAAGGCTGATTTGCATGCCTCATTTGAGATGTCAAATTTGGGGTGTTTGCATCCCTATTTGGGCATTCAGTTTATGCACGTTGATGGTGGAATGGCTTTGTGTCAAACGAAATATATTGACACATTATTGCAGTGTTTTGGCCTTGAAGAATGTAAGCCTATTGCCACTCCTATGGAGACAGGTTTACGATTGAGTCTTCATGATGCTGGAGATGCATTTGATGCTGTTCTCTATCAGCAGGCTGTTGGATGCTTGATTTACTTATGCATTACTCGGCCAGATATTCAGTTTGTTGTCTCACAGATGAGCAGGTTTATGCATTGCCCAGGAGTCACGCATTGGAAAGCGGTTAAGCGCATCTTTCGCTACTTGAATGGTACTCGGCTACTTGGGTTGTTTTATCCCAAGGGGGGATCACTACCGCCAGATTTGCATGCTTTTTCTGACTCAGATTGGGCTGGTTGCTATGACACTCGTGTGTCCACCAGTGGTTTTTGCTTCATGCTTGGTAGCTCATGTATATCTTGGTTGAGCAAGAAGCAGCCTACTGTGGCCACTTCCAGTTGTGAGGCTGAGTATAGGGAAGCTTTCACAGCGACTGTTGAGTGTGTGTGGCTCAGACGCCTTATGGCTGATTTGGGTGTTGGCCAGTCTTCTGCCACCACCATCTTCACTGATAGTCAGAGCGCATTGGCAGTTGCGAGGAACCCTGTGTTCCATGCTCGCACTAAGCACATTGAGGTGCATTATCACTATGTCAGGGAGAGGTTCTCTGCTGGGGAGATCGGCTTGGCATATGTGCCCACGCAGGAGAACATTGCAGACCTTTTCACGAAGGCTCTGCCTAGGGAGAAGTTTGAAGCTTTCCGCAAAGCTTTGGGCTTACTTCCTTTTGTGGAGTGATTTCCACATTGCTTGGCACTTCCTTATACATGAGTGCCATCTCCTTGTTCACCGCATCACTCCCAGGGGGGATTTGTTGATATGTTTAGGTAGTGATGTGTGTGAACACTCTAGGACTGCCGGGGCACTTTTTTCCCTCTTTAGGAGGTTTTTTTCCCCCGGCTTGTATATGCGCCTATTACCCTAATGGGCTACTAATCTTTGTACATTCTCTAGTAATACATTCAATATTGTGTGTTTGTGCTCCAAGCTTCTTCTTCTTCCTTGTGTTGTTTGCGTGCTTCCGCAGACGTCTATCTCCAACATTATCGTCAAAAGAAAGGACATATGAAGAAAGACTGTTATGCATTAAAGAATGCTAAAGGTAAAGGACATAATGTTGATGGGCATGTTAAATAGTTACCTGCACCATCTACTTCGACTCTGAAGATTGAAGAAATTAATGCTATTTTTGATGATGTTGATGTGTTGACACTTGATAGTACTTTGCCAACTGAGGCGCTTATGGCTGATTCTCTTTCCCACACATGGCTGCTAGATTGTAGTGCTTCTTTCCATGTGACACCACACAGAGAATGGTTCTCTAAGTATGCAGCAAAGTCTCTTGGTACCGTGAGACTTTGTGACTCTTACCAGTATGATGTTGTGGGGATTGGAGATGTGATTGTGTAGTTCATTGATGGTTCAAAATTTACTATGCATAATGTATGCCATGTACCTCAGTTATCATGCAATTTGATGTCAGTTGGTCAACTTGATGACCTTGGTTACAAGGTGGTATTCTATGCTCAGTCCTTTCATATATCAAAGGGCAATATGGTTATTGCAAAAGGAAGCAAAGTCGGCTCACTTTATCCTTTATTTGTATCACAAAAAGAACACTTTTTAGATGTTACTGAACAACCTATGGCTTGTATTTGGCATGGTCATTTGGGCCATATATCTCATAGTGGAATGGAAAATCTTTCTGGTTCTGGCTACTTACATGTGTTATCTTTCTCTGATTTTTCATTTTGTGAGCATTCTCAATATGGAAAGCAAACCAAAAATGTGCATAGAATGCACATTGAATCTTCAATTCAATCTTTAGATCTCGTTCATACAGATGTGTGTGGTCCTATGCCCACTAGGTCCTTAGGTGGTTCTCTTCACTTTGTCACTTTCATAGATGATGCTACTAGAAAATTCTGGGTATATCCTATCAAATCGAAGGATGAGATATTCCCTACTTTCAGAAAATGGTTTGCTTCAGTTGAGACTGAGAAAGGAACTAAGATTAAGGCTTTACATTCAAATAATGGGAGTGAGTATACCTCACATGAATTCAGCCTTTTCTGGCAATTTAGAGGGATTCGTAGAGAGTTTACAGCTCCTTATACCCCAGTACAAAATGGTGTAGCTGAGAGGATGAATAGAGCTATTCAAGATAGAGTAGTCTCTATGTTGCATCATGCAAACCTCTCACATGGTTTTTGGGCAGAAGCAATATTGACTGCAGTTCATGTGATTAACCTTTCACCTAGTACTGCCAAAGGTCTGAAAGTGGCACAATAGTTATGGACAGGGAAGCCACCATATTATGATCATGTTCGAGTTTTTGGGTATGAAGCATATGTTCATATACCCAAGAATCTTAGACAAAAGTTGGACCATAAGTCAAAGAAATGCATTTTTCCTGGATATGGTCGAGAAGGACAATTTGGATATCGCTTATGGGATCCTGAAACACGGTCAATAATCAAAAGTAGTGACGTTATTTTTAATGATTCTAAGATGCATAAACAGCCCATTAAGGAGGTTGAAGTGAGAAGAGTGGTGTTTGAGGATACTAGTCCTCTGGTTAGCATGCATAAAAATGTTGCACATAGGGATGTTCAAGAGAATGTCCATTCAGATCACTCTGCACATGTTCCTATTCAACAACCATTGAGACGTTCTGCACGTGTCTCACATCCACCTCATAGATATGCTCCAGGTTCAGATTTTGTTATGCTAACAAATGTTGGTGAGCCGTCTTGCTACAAAGAGGCTATGCAGATAGAGGATCATGTCAAGTGGGAGCGTGCCATGAAGAGTGAGTTGGATTCTATTCACAAGAATGGTACTTAGGATTTAGTACCTTTGCCAAAGGGCAAGAAAGCTTTACCATGTAAATGGGTATATAAGCTGAAATTCACATCAAATAGTGCTTCTCCAAAACATAAAGCACGACTGGTTACAAAGGGTTTTAAGCAACAACATGGTGTTGATTTTGAGGAAATCTTCTCTCCAGTGGTCAAAATGACTACTTTGCGCATGTTGTTTGGCTTCGTCGCAATGGAGGACTTCGAGCTAGTCCAAATGGATGTGAAAACTACTCTCTTGCATGGAGATCTTACAGATGAGATCTATGTGGAACAACTAGAGGGTTATGTAGTTCCTGGCAAGGAAATTCTAGTTTGTAAGCTTAAGAAGAGATCGTATGGACTTAACGAGTCCCCTAGACAATGGTATCAAAAGTTTGATGCTTTTATGAAGTATCAAGGCTATTCTCGAAGCAATGAGGATCATTGTCTCTACACAAAGAGATGCTCAGATGGTAGCTTGATATGCTTGATACTTTATGTCGATGATATGCTGCTTGCTGGGAAGTCCTCTTACGATTTGTCAATTCTCAAAAAGAAGTTGAGTTAGACATTTGATATTAAGGATTTGGGGGATTCCAAACATATTCTTGGCATGCGCATTACTCGTGATAGGAGCAAAAGATGCATATATTTGTCTCAAAGTGAGTACATATCCAAAGTACTTCACAGGTTCAATATGCAGGGTGGAAAGGCATTGAGTACACCTTTACCCACATATGTGAAATTGAGCAAGGATGATTGCCCCAAATCAAATGAGGAAAAGGAATTCATGACCAAAATTCCCTATCAGTCTGATGTTTGTAGTCTCATGTATGCTATGGTAGCTACGAGGCTAGACATTGCATTTGCAGTGGGAGTTGTGAGCAGATATATGTCTAATCCTGGCAAGAAACATTGGGAAGCAGTCAAGATGAATTTAAGATATCTGAGTGGCACTAAGGACAAGTGTCTATGCTTAGGTAGAGGGAAAGCATCCATTATTGGTTACACAGATTCTGACGATGTTGGTTGTGTGGACAATCATAAGTCTACATCAGGGTACATTTTTCATTTTGCTGGAGGTGCTATCTCTTGGAGATCTCGTCTTCAAGAATGTACAACTGTTTCCACCACAGAAGCAGAGTATGTTGCAGCAAGTGAGGCATGTAAGGAAGCGTTGTGGCTTCCTCGTCTTGCTTGTGATATGGGTTTACCTCAACATGTATCTTGTTTGCTCAGTGATAGTCAGAGTGCCATTGCTTTGGCTAAGAATCCGGTCTTTCATGCAAAGACCAAGCACATTGAGGTGAGGTATCACTTCATTTGAGATTGCTTAGCCACTAAGCGTATTATTCTTGAGAAGGTTCACACTCTAGATAATGTTGCATATGCTTTGACTAAAGCTCTACCACAAGATAGCTTCCGACACTGTTGTCACTTGATGGGGGTTACTTGATTCATGATCTTACATAGTCACTTGTATACTATGTAACATGGCCATCAGGTGAGAGGTATAGTTTGTATACTCAGGTATTCTTTATCATTCTTTATTTTTCTCCCATAGTTACTTTGGCCATATTTGCCTTTAGTGGGAGATTGTTACCGTTAGTGTCCATGTGAAAGGCCAAATGACCACTGGCCACTTCTTTGTATATGTTCTTTAATAAAACATATAGTGGCCTGGTCAGTCACAAACTATAAGTTCAACTGCATTTGTAAGACCTAAGAAGTCTATCTTTGTGCTCCCTGTGTACTGTGTTTTTCTTCCGTATTGTGCAACCTCTGTGCGGAGTACTCTGTGTAGCCCTAGGAGCTCAGTTTTGTACTCCGAGGATATCCTCATGAAGCTCTCAAGAAGGAGAGTGCACTGCGGTGCATTGCCATCAAAATACTTCATTGCATATAATCAGTTACCCAATATAATCCAACTAGGCTTATCGAGCACCTATGATCAACTATCATACATCTCCTATGGTGAGGTTGGGTAAGTCTCCCACCCACATCACCGAAGAAATCCTGACATATGCGTGTCTCCCAGTTATGAAAACCTCACCACGACCCTCTTTATCAAATGTAAAAGGCTTTATGCAACAAACATAATTGATATACCAATGACCACATGGACGTACATAAGCGGTATCCACAGAAGTGTATATGGTGTGTATGTGCTCAATATATGCAGTAAAATGACACTAAAAGCTTGAATGCACAACCCAAAAACTAGCCAACAGCACCTGCAATTGTCTGTCAACTTTGATGTTTTAGGCTCAAAAAATAGCATAAATTTGCAGTGGTTGCTCCCACCAAAACTGAAAACCTTTCGACAAACATGTGTTTTATGAGTGCGGCTAAAAACAGAGGCCCAAACATTGATATTTATTGTAGGAGAAGTAAAAAGAACACTTTTCTTAATGTTCTTGGACCTCTGTGAAGAGAACTATGTGCAAAAGTACTCCAAAATGGCTCCAAAAGACACCCCAAAAATGGTTCAAAAATAGGCTTTGAAAGCAATAGATGAAGCTTTGAGGGACCAAAACATGTTCAAGGTAATGTTCCCTTAGTGTTTCCCCTTCTTCAGACACCACAAGAGTGTATCTTAGTGGCAAGAGATTGGCACGGTCGAACTTACAGTCTGTGACTGACTAGGCCACTATATGTTTTATTAAAGAACATATACAAAGAAGTGTATGGTGGCCATTTGGCCTTTCACATAAGCACTAAATGGTAGCATCAAATCCAGATCATCCACATGGAGAATAGTTGTGCTAACTAGAAAAATCATTGGATGTGTGAGAAAACTTTTTTCATGAAAGAGTTTTGCAAACACAAGAAAAGATTCTTGAAGATTTCTTGTACGAAGCATGGAGATTCATCAAGCAAAGGAAGAGAGATTGTTCTCACATGAAAGTATTGCAAATATGGCTCTCCTCAAGTATCAAAGGAAAGAAGTAGATACTTATGAAGCTGATGCATGGTTTTATTGCTTGTTTTTATGTTCTTTTCATTATCTTGAACTTAAGATTAGTAGAACATTGAAATATGAAAGATTGCAATACATTAAGTTAAGTCTAGAGCAAGATGATGAAATTAATCTATCATTTCAAGCATTTAACAAGAGCTTGTTTTAAAAGAATGCTTGTCCATCAAAGAATCAATTCTTGTGGCACAAATCAAGCTTTCATTTCTTACATTAAGTTATTATTGCACTAAGAATATCTATTTTCATATGAATTTGCATCAAAAGGAAAGAAAAGAAATGCACCAATATTATGCACGTCAAACATTCTTAATACAAAGGGAAATTTGCATCAAGTACATGTACGCAAACACATGCAGGTACATGCATGAAATCATATGTATATGCATGATTGAAAGTCACTAATTTTCTTCTTTGCATACACCATGCATGTACCCAAATGAAAGGATTATGCATTCATGAAAAGATGCATGGTATTTAAGTTGGTGCATATAAAATTAAAGTTGAAATTAAAGTCGATTCTAATTGGGAAGATCATGAGACCTTCAAAACAAGATTGGAAGCAAGCAAGTCTTGAATTTAGTTTACAAGTTGAACTTGATTAGTTCATCATTGTATACCACTTATATTCGGGTCTTATCATTATAAGACATGGATATAAATATGAGATGATGAAGCTATGAGAAATAAAGAACTCTAAATATTTTAGAAATAAACTCTAAAAAGTTAACATATAATTCTTTGGAAATAGACAAGGATAATTTCCACTTAAATTATGAGAATATTAAAAGTCATGATTCTTTATGTACTTCCATAACATAAGTTTATACTTAATTATGGAATAATACACAAGGAATTCCAAAGTTTACTTTAAGTATGCAAATTATTTAAAGGAAAAAGTTTGAAGAAAATCATGAAAGGACCATAAAATTGGTCTTAAGTTCTTTGAAATAAGTTCTCAAAGGAATCTTAGCACTTTGGAATCATATATTTCAAAGATAAAAGATATGAACGTTAAAGTTGAGAAAAACTTATGGAAAGATATCCATCAAGTATCTCAAAAGAACAAACTTTGGTAGTTCTAATTCAAGACCTTAATACATAATAAATGATCTTGTTTTAAGTATTATCTATAACTTAACATTCAAGGAATACATTAAAGACAAATGTTGAGAAGGTTTCGCATTGAGGTATGCTAAAAATCAAAGTATCAGAACTTTGGAGAGGATAAAGATGCTTAAACATGATTTGTTTTGAGCAAGATGCACCTAAATAGAATACAAAAGGCTTAGTTTTTATCATCCTAAAGGAAACATCCACCAATTCAAAGTATTAATTTGAGTTATATTGATCCATGAGGAATCAAAATACCAAACCTTGAATGATCAAAGGCTAAGTATAAATTCATTATTCTTAATAGTTATACAAAAATTCATAGGTCTTTGAGACAAAGATGGATCTTAAGTATAATTGAACTTCATGAAAGTCAAAGTATAGGTTATACCTTGATTTTCACACCTAAAGAAGAAGAAGATTGGACAATAATATCTTTTGGACAAGCTATTTGCGAAACTTAATCCTTGAAATCTTTCAAGGTGTTAACATATTATCATTTCTAATATGGAATCAAGAAGATTCTTAAATGATAAAGAAGAAAGATTTGTGTTCTATTTTACATTGGTTCAAAAGCACCATGGCATGGGTGAAGTATGACTCTTGTACTTTAAACATACTTTAAAAGATGCATCCAAAGTTGACTATAAGAAGATGTTTAAAATAGACAAGAAAGCAAAGATAGATTGAACAAGGACGATAACCTTTGATTCAAACTCAAGAAAAGATATAAAGGAATAAGTATCACATAAGATAAAATCAAAGTTCATATCAAACTTTCACGATAATATGGGAAACCATATCTTAAGGTGATATTCATCCTTCAATTTGATACAAAGGAAGTGAACGCAAATCAAGAAATAGACCTTAACAGTCTTGTCCAAAAGTCTAGAATTCCTCATTTACTCATGTTGTTGATTAATTGGGAGTATTCAAAGCTCAAGTACTTGAAGAATATAGCTTTCCATAGCAATGGGAAAGGAAAAAAAAAAACTTATTTAGGTTAGCTATACAACCAATAGGTACCATGAGAACCCCAAACCATTAGTACTGGTATTAAATTCAAATGATTGATATAACCCAAAGGTTTATCAATCTTGAAGATATTCTTAGCTTTGGAATCGAAGAAACATTTGCAGATGCTTAGAATTGACTTGAAGGGAAAGGTCATTGCAGCCTAATCAATAGGAATTGATTAGACTTGGAAAAGCTTTTCCAAATAGTTGCCATTGGAACTACTAGAGATTTTTACCAAAGTATTGGAATAAGCTCATGAATGACTCATGAGACAACAGAAGAAGTTACCTCTTAAAGCATAAAAACCTAAGTAAGATTAAATTTTGGAACTAGATTTTTCCAAAATAAGGCATAAAGAGGTACAAGGGTCTAGACAAAGCCTAAACTTTTGCCCTAAAATTTCTTCTCAATCACTATTAGGTATGAAAATAGGATATAACACCTTAATTTTTGCTCTCAAGATTGGCACCAAAAAGGTTTAGAGAAAGTCTTATTAGAAATGATCATGAAAACATTCAAAAGACATAGAAAGAAGGTTATAAAAGGTATCATTTTTTTGTGGATTGGAGAAAGTATCTATTAGTATGGGATAGTGGAATTCTAACTCCCTTTTGAGAACTTTTCTTTGATGGCCAAAAAAGAAAGAACTCATCATTCATAGAAAGCATCAATCAAGTTATCATTTTCTTGGGAAATTACATAGAGTTTCTCATGGGCAAAGGAAACCATCCTAAATCTCAAATTCCATGTGAACTTACATATCTCATTATTGGTTCAGAGTTTGGAAAAACTAATGCTTCCATTGCATTTGGAATGTGCCAAAACCCCAAGATCGATTATCTATTTGTTGAATTCTGACACCCAAAAGTCTTGTTTCTAGTTGATGACATCATCGATGACATCATCAACTTGTAACTGCCCTTGAACCAGCCTTGGGAAACCTATATAAAGAAGGGTTGGCCACATTCATTCTCAGTCTTGCCAAAATGTTAGGGGAGCACTAGATTGTGCTCTCTAACTACACTAAATAAGATTTTGGAAATATACTTCTGATTACAAGATCACCCACACAGGAGAATAATACAAGGATATGTAGCTAATACACGAAGTCCAACAACTTGGGACTGATAGGTATGGATAACTCGACTAGAGATGATACAAGAGATCCCACAACCGAGAACCATAGGTATGAAGAAAAAATCTCGTACTATGAGATTATAATGAGACACAATAGGATGTCCAAGATACAAGACTAGAACAAGTACAAGACTAGAACTTGAACTGGAACTTGGAGAGCACTTAGTAAGGAAGGAGCCGACATATAAAGATGATTCAGTGAAGCTACGTGACCAATACCAAGGTTTTGAAGATGTTTTTGAAAAGAAGGATGAAGATATCCTCCCAGAGCATAGACTAAGTACTCTCCAAGTTCTAATTCAAGTTCTAATCCAAGTTCTAGTCTGAGGCACAATCTAGTGCTCCCCTGACATTTTGGCAAGACTGAGAATGAATGTGGCTAACCCCTCTTTATATAGGTTTCCCAAGGAAGTTCAAGGGCGGTTATGAGTTGATGATGTCATCAATTGGAAACAAGACCTCTCAGAATTCAGCAAATAGACAGTCGACCTTAGGGTTTTGGCACGTTTAGAATGCAATGGAAGCATTAGTTTTTCCAAGATTTGAACCAATAATGAGATATGTAAAGTCACATGGAATTTGAGGTTTAGGATGGTTTCCTTTGTTCATGATAGAGTTAATCTACTTAAACCACTAGAATAAAGGATAAAAAATGAAGGAGAGTTTTATCTGACATTCAAATCAAACCAAAAAGTGAAGCCTATAAAACTTCATGAAGTTAAATTTTTGAATCAATTCTAGGCTCAAGGGTAAAGATCCTTTCAACCAAGTTTAGATAAACTAAGATAGTTTGAAAGCCCCAAGTCTATGGTGTAACTTAGTGAAGTCAACTCCTGACTCAAATGTAATGCATAAGAATTGCATTCTAAGAAAGGAAGTCTTAAGAGGTTGAAAAACCAAAAGATTAACTTAGTCATAGAGGAAGCATAAAATTTTTGAGTAAAAGAGAAATGTCATCAATGGAACTTCAATGGCTTGACACACTCATATTGATACCATGCAAGTATCTTGTGGTTGCACGATGTTTAGTATTAGTCCAATAATATTTTTGAGAATATAGTTTATTGCTATTAAAGATAAATAAAATACTTCATTACCTTGTTGAAATAGATTTTGATAAAGTTAAAGTCTTGAGTCACATAGAGCTTGATTCAAAATAGTTTAAGGTATCTTAGAAGTTTGAATTATTGGCATAGATTTTTGGTTCTTCCTCCCTAGTTTTTTTGAAAACTTTGGATCTAACTCAAATGGAGTATCTATCTCATTTCAGTAAAGGATAGGATTAGTCGATTGCAATAGGTATCTGAATTAACATCCTAGATAGATGTTACATGAATGAACCCATTCAATCTTCAAAGATGCTAGTCTAAGTTGACATATCCATTTGAGTTTTCTTCAAGTTAAGTAGCATAATTCCAATGAATCACGAAAAGATAAGTTAGGAATTGCTCATAATATTGACAATTTTCGAAGAACTTAAAAGTCTTTGAGAAAAGTGTCCTAAGTAAGATAAAGTTAATTTGGAATTTTCTTTGGTCTACTTCAATTAAAAGTTGACCAACAGAGTATGGCACACTTCAACCTACATTTCATGAAGGATTTTCAAGCCCGGTTGGACAAAGTAGTCCGCTAGTGGGATAGAAAATCAAATTAAATGTTGGTTCAAATTGAACCATAGTACAAACATCTAATCTAGATGTTTGGGTCAACTAGACTTCTAGTTTGATTTCTGAACCAAATTCAAATGCAATGTTATATTTTATGGAACAATGGAATGTTAAATGAGTTTTAATGTCTTGAGGTTTTTAATGTGATTGTGTTTTGATTTAGCAGGTGAAGAATCGTGAGGGCATGAAAGCATGTGGATTTATTCAGATATTTTTGAAGATATGTAAAAGATAGTATTTTATATATTTTTTGTAAAAATAGTAGATCACTTAGAAAGCAAGGTTTTTGTAAAAATAGTAGGTCGTTTAGAAAGCAACAATTTGTAAATAAAGCAGATTTTTTGTAAATGCATGCTTTTTAAAGCGCCACCTTCATGTATCTTCTATTCTAGATGTAATGAAAATACCTATAAATACACATACTCTGATAGACTCCTCCATCAGAGTATGTGGGGGGAGATTTTACCCAATCTTGTGTTCAGTCTCTTGTCTCTCGCTCTCTCTATTCTATGTATGCTCTTGTGAGATTTCATTACTATACTATCTTTGCATACGTGCATCTACAAGATCCGGTCAATAGTGGTATTAGAGCCTATGTACATATGTGGAGGTGTACTTTTTGGTGTCCATTCGTGATTCATAGTGATTGTTCATGATTTGGCACCTGTTTCGGTTCGTTTATTCTCGTCCGGTCCAAGTTTGTGTTTGTCAATTCACGTTTTTTTTCTTTGGTTTGTTGGTGTTTTTTCCATTTTTTTTAAATCTATTACTATGCCCTTGTGCCCCTGTGACACTTTCACACTGTGCACTATGCACTGTCAAACTGTCACATTGTGCTCACTATGCACACTATGCTCACTGTGCACTGTTTTTCTTCCGATTTGATTATCAAATTTGGTTATCAAATTTGATCCGGTTTGTTTATCAAATTCGTTTATCAAATGGTGCACATGTAGTTATATGACCAACACTTGTATGGTTAGTATCCACCTTCCAAAGAGGGAAGTCCCTTGGAGAGATCCATATAGAGAGGTATAAGGTTGGGAGGAGAGTCATCTCTCTGGCTAATGGTGGTCCTAATGCTCTTACTCCTTAGGCCCCTACCACTTTTTGGAGCACCCGCAAGATCATAGTGCATCTAGATTGAATTTCAGGGTTATGGACCCAAGAATTTCACTTTTCCTTTGTAGAAAATTAACGCGAGTTCAAAACTTAATGCTAATTAGAGGGATGAAAAACATGTGTGAAAAGAATTGTCAACATTTTGTAAAAATTTTCACTTGAAGGTCAATCTCAATCATCTATGTGGAAGCATCTTCAACAATTGTGTGATCAAGATTGTGATCGAGTGGTGAAGATCAATTGTAGATCATTTGGATTGACAATCATGATCGAGGAGAATCAATCATTGATCGTCTAATCGACACCAATCATCATGAATATACACAGTCGTGGATAGAAGGATCATGATTGAGTTGACTGTCATTCGATTGTGGCTTGTACCTAAATCGATTGTGATTGTGTAGATACAATCGTCTGAGAGGTCAATCATGATTGAGTGGGAACTTAAACATCAATTGTGACCAAGATCAATCACCTGGTACTCAATCATCTACAAGTTGACTAGGTGTGCAGGATTGTTTGGTGCTTAGTTGTGCTTCTATGGACAAAATCCAGCAAAAATATGCTCAAAGGATGCAAACGAAGGTAAAATCAGCCAAAACAACGACACTAAACTCTTCAAGCTTTCGTCTACTATTTGACTATTTGAGAATGCATATCAACTTTTGTGGAAATATGGGACAATTAATAGAGGGTGCGAACTATGCACCTCAAGAAGAAACAACTTTGTCTAGTACCAATCCTTGGATTATGTGAGAGCCATAACACATACAAACAACATGAAGAAGAAGATGAAGCATAGGAGCACAACATACAATGCTATTACTAAGTGTGTAATGTACAAAGATAAATACCTTGTTAGGATTCCAAGTGTATTTACAAGCCATGGGGAAAAACCTCCTTAGAAGGAAAAAAGCCCCAAACAGTCATAAGTGTGTCCATACACAGCACCATCAAAATATAGCAATAGTCATTGCTTACACTATGCTTGCTTTATGGAGAGAAAATTTATGATTTAGATTTGAAGTCACTTATATATACACCATTACAATGCTTTTGTTGTTCCGATTTTTGTTCTTAAAGGTCATCACAAAGAAGCACACATGGTTTACAACCTAAAACCTCAATAGTTTGTAGAAAGGACATCAAATATCAAGCTTGTCTCTCACCATTCTTATGCTAGAGATGGGCTTGTTGATTGTTGCATGCCTTAACTCATAGGTACTTTCTTCTAGAAAAAGAAAAATTTTTGCATGGGAGATGGAAAGAAAAAAGTATTCAGACTCTTCCCTAGGTAACACTTAGAGTAGGTAATGACACATGGAAATCTTTTCTTTAGATTGTATCCTTTTGTCGTTGGATCTGACAAAAAACAAAATCTCCACAAGATTAGATGATATCTATACCATTCTTAAAGATTTTGTTCCAAGGCACCTTTGAGCCTATAAACAAGTCAATTCTTCATGCACAAATCAAGCTCTACCATGTGGTGCTAGGTTTAAATAGAGTTGATGTTACCACTTGATCTTAATCATCCCTAATTGGTTTACACCTTTAGTCCTCAAAATTTTCCAATGAGAGTTTGTGTGCCTTGACTTTAGTCCAAATCTATTGATGCAAAAGTAGACACATGAATGTCCGAGCCCGTGTAACCTAGTGGTTTGACTCCTTGAGTCTCTAGGAGGAAGTCCTGAGTTCAAGTCTTGGCTAGGGTGCCTTTACCTTACGAGGTCAGGTGCGTGAGTGTGTTTCCAATTCATTGTACTCTCCAAAAAAATGAGTGTGTTTCCAATTCATTGTACTCTCCAAAAAAAACTAGACACATGAAGACTGCTCTCTAGCTAATTTTTCAAGTGGAGAGATTGTTCAAGTGATTTCTTCATGGACATGTTGGTGAGTGACTTTTGAGTCTTGAGAGCTTTGTCCCTTATGGCCTTTTGGATCTTTCCGAGTTGGTTTGTATCTTGAGCCTTATCCAGTATGGCCTTTTGAGCTTGCCCTGCTTGCTTTGCACTTTGAGCACCAAGTGCTTCCCATTGACAATGTCTGTCTACTGTACAGCGTAGTCCGAATCCCTTGATGCAAAATTAGCCACACGAAAACTGTTCTGTTGCTTTGAGCTTGCCCTACTTGCTTTGCACTTACAGCACCAAGTCCTTCCCTTTGACAATCTCTGCTTACTGTACAGCGTCGTCCGAATCCTTTGATGCAAAATTAGCCACACGAAAGCTGTTCTGTTGCTTTCTAAAGTGCAGGAGATGGTTTAAAGGATTCTGTTTGGTTTAAAGGATTCTGTTTGGGACATGTTGGACTGTGACGGCGCAGTTCCATAATGCAAGTCTCGAGAGCTTTATCCAATACGCCCTTTCTGGGCCCAAAAGAAAAGGGGGAAGAAGATCCCATCCGGGGGTTGTGACTCGTCCGATCAGGCAGTCCTCCCACTTTCTCGCCACCTGGATTTTGGTCTTTCGCCATGTCAGCTCGACCCTACAAGTTTTCTCCATCCACATGTCAGACCAACCTGGCGGTCTCATTTCATCCCTGCTGTTCATGGGCGGTGCTTGCATACTCGCAGGTCGTTAAGCAGTTAGCTCCTTGCGCTTCATCGTGGTCCGGCCATACTTCGAACAACCACAGGATCACGATTCACAACTCCTTGCTTGATTTCCGCCCATACGCTGCACTGCTCTTTTATGCGTGACTTATTTCAGCTCTTCCTTCCTCCTCTTGCCCGTCTCTTTTTCTTTTCCCTGTCTCTCTCATGATTAGTTCAAACTCGCCGCATGGCTGGGAGCATGAGCTATTGCAGCCCATGTCCCGTTAGCTCATCTTACGCCCATGTGAATTTTAGACAAATACATAACGATTGCTTGTGCCACCTATATCAGATAAAGACAGACATCCGAAAATTTCCAAGAGCTAAATGTAGCAAAGGCCTACGGGTGAATGCCATTCAGTCGCACCCTTTGACATCTCCAAGGTAATTTTCTTTGTAAGGAAAATGAAGACGATCTCCTATGATGCAAATCGTTTGTCTTGTTCGGAATTCACTTCCTGGTGAGAGGATGTGGGTCAGTTTTCTGAACCTGTTTTCGAGCAATTCCACTGCGTCCATTTTGCGAGAAGATTATCATCGCACATTTTCAGGCTAAAGAAGAATGTCTTTCTACACATAGGAGGATCGGTTGTACTTGTATATATGCTGCCTTGAAGATCGTGAATGCGTCATTGTTCACTGCATGTTTCTGTTCGCAGGCATGCAATGTGCATTCTTGAAAACTCATATTCATATGCATGCTCATACATATTGATCTACGGGAGAGAAGCGATTGTAATTTCAAACATGCGTTATTAATTTATAGAGATGCAACTTCAGGCACATAAGGCTTAGTGAACGTTACATGTCTTATCGTGCTGTGTGCCTGGACAAGATAGAATATAATTTTTCTATTTGAAGTATTCTTTATCGAACATACGGAACGTGACCGTATATATGTAATATTCCATTAACTAGGCCATGGAAGACTGTAGAAAATGTGGACATTTTTCCTCGGCAAACTCACAGATTTTGTGTCCCACAATCCAGAGATACTCCTCCCAAACGAGGTAGAATGTTAAACATCTTATTGTTTCTATTTTTACACAATTATGGTTTTTCATTCGTTTGAGCTGATTTGATTCCTTTTATGGCACAGATACTGGCATTGCTAGTGAGAAAGACTGGGGCATTAATTTAGAAAACGAGAAAGTAAATGAATCTGGTGTAAATGAAGATGGGAGTACATGGTACAAAGAAAGTGGTGAAGACCTGGGGGAGAATGGCTATCGATGTCGATGGACTGTCATGGGGGGTCGTAGTGCTGATGGTTCTTGTGAATGGAAGGAGGCTGTATGTCTTCTTTGAGCTCTTAGCCACTCAAGTCTGGATATGATTTTTTTCGGAAGAAAGTTTTCTATTACATGAATGAAAAGAAACGGCTATGAAACAATGAAAATAAATTTCGCTGTTGAGTTTGAGGGCGCATATTGGTTTTGTATGACGATGATTATATTATCTTAAAACCCACCAATGGAACCACATTGCCTTTAAATGTGTATTGATGTTACTTCTGTGATTTGCAGTGGTGGGAGAAAAGTGACTGGACTGGGTACAAGGAGCTAGGTAGGTTTAAGGCCTGGTTGGTAAGAAACTTCAGGGATAAAATGATCAGTTTGCAGATGCATGTCTTTTAACAAATAGACCCTGCACAGAGCTTGTCTGTTCTTTCCTTGTAGGTGCAGAAAAGTCTGGAAAGAACGTTCAGGGTGACTCATGGTGGGAAACATGGCAAGAGGTTTTGCGGCAAGATGAATGGAGGTTGGTCTTTGAGTAATCTGTTCACACTGCTCATTTTGATTCATAAATTTTGTACAAGAATGTTAATGGACCCCTTTATTGTGATACAACCCAATTTCATCATAAGAAAGAGTGGGCCTTACATTGTAGGTCAGTCCACCCGTCTTAATCACATTGTTTTTTGAAAGTTTTGAATTAGTGTCTCTTTGTAGGTGATAACGATGGGTCTAGGTTTGAAGGCTTTCCTTTACTAAATTGGGTATTGTACTTGCATTGTAGACGTCTTAGAAGTCTAAATCATGTATTGTTCATCCATAATGGAGGCACAATGAGATAATGTGTTTTTTTTTTGGTTTTGTTTTGGTTGGTTTTCTTTGACTTTTCTAGTTTGGTACACTTATTGCTTTGGCCCAAGCATGGTGGCTATCATTGTTTGAAAGACTGTTATGTGATTATGATTTTTTTTTTTGGGTTTAGTGTGTTGACATGAAGCTCCAATTATGTGTCGTGGTAGTTCCTAATTTAGCCTTCCTCATGTACATTGATTTAGTGTATATGAAACTATAGACATAGATTGAAAAATGAACCAAAGAATCCTTTCCAAAGGATACATTTTTTCACTTAATATATAGAAAAAACCACCTTTTGATTCATGAAGGAATGGAGCTTTTTGTTAAAAGGAGTCTCTCTTTTGAATATGGACTCTTTTTTTTATTTGATAAGTGGTCATGTCCCTTTTTTTCAATTGCATATGGTGCTTCATGGAGGAATGGGATTGATCATGAAAAAGTTTTATCTATTGGTAGTTAGAGTCCCTTTGCTTATGTTGACTAGTCTTCCTCTATACGAGGAGCCTATCATTAATTATTTGAATTATGTAGTTGTGCAAAGCAATCAAGAGATCTAGAAGTAAGTTTGAGAATCATAGGTGAGAACAAGTTTAAACTTAAGCCAAAACTATAATCTATGATCTTTCAATAGTACTATTGAAGCCCCTTTTTTTTGGGCCCAATGCATGGATGGTGGGAAGATATAGTATCTTTTCAAGATGCCCTTAGATGATAAATAACACTTCTTCATGGAAGTAATGGAAGAAAAAATATTATCCATAAACATTATGTGGAAGTAACGGAATTTTATAGGACTATTATGAAAGAAGTGTAGTTATACATGTTTTAAAAGTGAGCATATCAAAAGCCCCATTCTAGGACCCTTGACCTTTGAAAATAATGGGGGGCATCTTGTCCTAAAATTGTGGCCTTTGAAAATGAACATTTTTGCTTTGTTCGAACTAAATTCATATTTAAAAAAAAAAAAAACACAAAATTCCTCGAGCTATATTTGAATCTTTAAAATTGGACCAATTAGAGTCTTCACAATAAAAATTTGGAATGCATATGCTGAAGTAACCCACATGCATAGGTTCAAGGTTGTTGCAACTTTTAAGGCTTTGTGTTAGACTCAAGAAATGACGGATAGGAGATGGTTGAACCACACCATAAGAGGGAGGATTAGGAAGTAATCCTCAACCATGGCTTTTTGGGGCAAGTGGTTAGCCCATCATACTCCTAGCTGGTAGGTCATGAGTTCAATTCCCACAATTGGTATCAGAGCCTAGGAAGTAGGCTTGGGCAAAGGGGTTGGAAGGCGCACACGTCCTTTTGAAAGGTGAGCCCATCAAAGATTAAAGTGTATCTCCATTTAGACGTCTAGTATACCGTTGGAAAGCTCTCGGAACACACTTTCCAATGGAAGCACTGGATCGAGGACCCAAGATACCTAGCATGGGTGAGAACCAGGTTCAAGATACCAAGGTTGAGAACAAGGGGCTCAAGAGACCAAGGTCGCGAACAAGGCAAGTCCGTAGGCAAGTGGCCAAGAAGCAAAAAGGCAAGGTTCAAGACACCAAGGTTGAAAGAAAGGATTCAAGAGACTAAGGTTGAGAACAAGAAGGTTCAAGAGACTGTGCAAGGGTGAGGACATCAATTCAAGGGGAGATCAAGGATTGATCATTGAGGAACCATGGCTTTTGGGGCAAGTGGTTAGCCCATCATAATCCTATCTGGTAGGTCATGAGTTCAATTCCCACACTGTGAACTTTAATGAATAACATAGGAGGTAAAGGCACCCCTCCTCTTCCCCCTCTCCCCCTTTAATCCTTTTTTCCACCTTTTTGAAAAAATCCCTTGTTCGTCTTTGTTTTTGTCCTTCTGTTATTCACATTGAGTGCATGAACAATAGATTGTGTATGATAATTCCCTTTCTTGTTCTTCTTTGCTTTTGTCCTCCTTTTATTCACACCGAGTGCTTGAATAATAGATTCTGTTGGGGAATTCTTTGCTTTTGTCCTTCTCTTATTTAGATTGAGTGCTTGAATCCATCGAGTGCTTGAATAATAGATTGTGTTGGTTAATTCATATGCATATATTATGGAGGTATTTTGAAGGTAGAGGAGAGGCTTTCATTGAGAGCACATTGCTTAAAAATTATGGGTTTGTTTTTGTCATTTGGTCCTCTACATGAGCTTCAATCACCTATGGATTATGATGGGGGGAGGGGTAGCAATTCATTGAGTCCCCTATATATTTGTCTTGCGTATGAAGTTTATCCTTTTTGGAAAGTGCTCATCATTCATACACAATCTAGGAAAGCATTCTTGTTATTAGAAATCATTATATCCTTAAAATGCAACGAAAGAAGCCGTTAGTTTATGGATGTTTGATAAAGCAAAATGCATCATGGTTCCATTTTCTCCATCTAAGGGTGTAGATTTTCGCATGGTTGACCTTGGCTAATATACCATGATGAGATTTTGAGGATCATCACCTTAACATATGGTCACCTTGAGTGAACTACTTGCCACTATTGTCCACAATTCATATTATGGATAGCACCCAAGCACAAGAAGAGGGTTGTATTAAAACATAGATTAAGACGATTTGAGAGATATTCATCCCTCCTTTGGAGGATCCATTTTTGTTTGTTTGATTGTTTTATTTTTGTTTATTTATTTTGATAAAAAATGTTTTTGGTTCTAAAAAATGTATGTAGAACATGAAACCAAAGAATTTCATTGGCCTTATTTATGAATCATGATTTATCCTACAGAAGAAGGCCAACAAGGTAATAGACATGGTAAATTGAGTCAATGTGGAGGTGCATGACATGATCGATAATACTTACTTTAATGTGCATCTCAAAAGATGCACGTGCCTTTAAATAGCATATTATGAGGATGTTGAGTAAACCACATAGGCAACATTCTCATTGGTCAAGATCCAAACTAAAGTTTGGTCTTGATGGTCATAAACTTGCGACAGTGCACCTTGTTTATGTATAAGAGAGTGTAGGAGTGATCAATTGTGTGTTTATGAGCCCACATAAATATAGAAGAAAAGGATCCATGAATTTTTGGTGAAAAACTCCTAGAAAAGAAGTTTGTAGAAGTTTTTCCTATTGTGGTATGATGACATGGCACCCTTTGATGATGTGGCAGCCTAACAAATAGGTGCCTCACTTTTGGACCCTCGGATCTTACTTTTTGAGATTAAATCTTGATCATCCACTTATAAAGTTTTGTTGATCTTTTTAGAAGTTTGACCAGAATTAGGGTTTGACTTTTGAGGGGCTTAGAGTGGTGATATTTGTTAAATATGGTTAGATAGCTCTCACTGGATACTTTAAGAATATGTAATTAAAAATCTTGATGGACTTTGACCATTTTACCATCTTTGGGAGATGGTTTGCTGAAATTAGGGTTTGTTGGAATTAGGATTTTGTAGTTCACTATGACATTGTTTTCAGCACCTTCCTCAATGTCAAATTGGGGTGAGATTCAATATTTGCAGAACTTGTGATGCCTTTCTCTCGATAATGCATTCGTAAAAATATTTGCCACATTCTCACTTGTAGGAACATAAGTTTGTTCAATGTGCTTCCTTTGTGCTTGTTCATGTATGTAGTGAGAGTGAACTTCAATATGCTTTGTCCTTGCATGATGAATGAACATATCTGCGTAACACTTTGGCTCCCTGAACATATCTACATAAGTAAGTGTACATGAACATCAAGATAACTTAAAAAGTCTTTCGTAGCCATATTGCTTTTAGTGTAGCTATAAATGCTGTTCTGTATTTTGATTCACTTGAAGACATTGCTACTATAGGTTGTTTCTTAGAATGCCATGAAATCAAGCATTCTTTAATAAAGAAATAAAAACCATTTGTAGATCTTCTTGTGTCCTTATCTCCTACAAAATCAAAGTCTGAATATCCTCTAAGTGTGAAGTGTGGAGATTTAGGAAATACCATGTCAAAATTCTTTGTAGCTTTCAAATTTCTAAAAATTCATTTTACTACTTTGCAATGAGTTTTGAGTGGCTTATGCACGAATCTCGATACTTGAGAAACTGCAAATTGTATATCTAGACGTTGTGTTACAAAAATAGATCAAGCATCCGATTGCTTGACTATACATAGACTCATAAGGTTCTGAATCTGCTTTTGCTTGTAAAGAAACATTAGCAGCCCTAGGACTTTGCATAGGCTTTGAATCTTGCATTCCAAACCTTTCAAGTAGTTTCTCAATGCATCTTTGCTATGTCATAAATGTACAATTATTGCTGTGAATGAATTCAATGCCAAGATAATAGTGAAGTAAACAAAGTTCATTACCATCAAGAACTTTATTAAGCTCTGTAAAAAAAAAACTGAAGGTCATCTTGAGGACTTGTCATGATCATATAATCAACAAAAGGGATGAGAATAATCGAAACATCTTTCTCTGATGGAACATAAAGTGTTGGAGAAGCTTTTGTGTTTTTAAAACCAATGTAAATCAGATACGACTGTATCTTTTCATACCATGCTCTTGGTGACCGCTTGAAACCATGAAGTACTTTGATCAATTTGCAAACAAAAGTACGCAGACATCCTCATGTAGATCTCCATTAGAAATCATGTGGATGAATTGGCTTTTAATCATGTGGATGTGTACGAGTAATCTCTAAGTGTTCATAAGAAATATGAGATAATGAAGGTTGTGGCTAAAATTCAAGTTCATGTGAGAAGCTTCCTAATGGAAGGTTGTTTGCATGTTTCTAACGATTGCCTCCTAACCTAACACAAGGGGAATATGCAAGTTAAGTTTGTTAATTAAGATTTAGGTACCTATATAATTTTACATATCATGCAAAGTATCTTACATGCACACACAAGGAGCTTTATCATGAAGAGCTCTTCCCAAAAACACATCACAAAGAGAACTTACACATCCCCTTTTTTTTCAACCAAGTACTACTTGGAAGGATAGAGATAAATATAGGATGCTATGTAATCGAGATAGTGATAGAAACTTAGTTCGCAGAGCTTCTCATGAGTTCATGCTTGTGGTGTGTGCGCGTTGTGGGGTGCATATATGAGCATGTATTCATTCTTAGTTCTATACCCACTATTGGGCATTGGTGACATAAGCGGGGATGTCATTTGGGGTTTGCTTGGATTCATTTTGGTATATATACTCCCAAGATTATCAAGGTTGGCCAATCCTTTCAAATCAAGGCCATATGCTGTCATATATACCTATCAAACACACACAAACACACATACACACACACACACACACACACACACACACATAAAGATGATATAATGTAGCATGCAAAGTCACTGGATTCTTCAACCACTGGTTGAACCACTCCAACCATCTCATCTTCATTCTTTTCTTCTGCAAGTGCTTCATCTTCTTTCTTTTTTGAAACAAAATTCTGCTTTATGTGTTTTTCGTGCACAAATTTTGCATGGATCTAGTGAATAAAAATCTTCCTTTTTGTGCTCTTTTTATTGTATGGCTGCCATTACTTTGTCAAGATTTGGGTTGGTTTCGTTTTGTAGGATACTGACAATCATGTTGTAAGAAGAGGGTTACTGCGATGGTTTTAGATTAGATGCTCCATTTGAGCCAATTGAGCTAGATAGCTCTTGAATTTATTGATGTGCTTTACCACTGATGTAGAGTAACCTTTTTCTAATTGAAATAAGGAAATAAGAAGTGATATAAGAAATTGTTGTTTCCTTGTACCAAATATCCCCTTTGATTCGATCTAAGCTTTTCCTGCCCTTTTAATATCTGCAAGGTGATGTAGATAGTCATTACTCAAACTCATACCTATGGTGGACAAAATTTTTTTATTTCTAGAAGTAGCTTCTACTTGTGGGCCTTGACTTGACATTGAAGCCCCTTCTGGTGTTGTAGGAATAGTTGCCCCTTATGCTTCGGAACTTTCACCTCCATTTGATGAAGATGATGAAGCACTTTGAGCCTAGACCTATAAAATTCTTGGGAAGCCGACATATACAATCCAATACATCCTTTTCTAGTCACTATCGTGTGCTTCAACCTCATTCCATAGATCCGTGATCATGAGATGATATTGGAGACATGTTTGCCATGTATGAAAATTTCTTTCATTAAGAGATCTACTAATACCATGGAGGAGGTTTCCATAATCTCTCAATCAAATGCTTAAGCTAATACCACATATGTGTGATCATTAGATAATATTGGAGATGTGTTTGCCATCTATGAAAATGGCTTCCGTTAGAGAGATCTACTAATACCATGGAGGATGTTTCCATAATCTTTGAATCAAGCAAACACTCTACACACTCTTGCTCTGATACCAATTGTTTGCTTTTAGGCTCACAATGTGTGTGTGTATGTGTGAGAGAGAGAGAGAGAGAGAGAGAGAGAGAGAGAGAGAGAGAGAGAGAGAGAGAGAGAGAGAGAGAGAGAGAGAGAGAGAGAGAGAGAGAGAGAGAGAGATTCTTGGAGGGGTTTTCAAAGAGCAATTTATTTCAGTTCTTCCAAATATTCGAGAGGAAGAAAAAAGTACATGTATGCATCAACCACTTCAAATGTTCGTCATCGGTGTTGAAGATCTGAAATGTGCATTTATAATTTTGTCTTGCTTCTCCTTCCATATGGGAAACAAGAATAAAATTTTCCACCATCTTTGCAACTGGGGGCAAGACCAAAAAGCATGGTGCATATGTTCATTATAAGAAGAGCAATAAGGAACGTGAGACCATGCTTAAATAAGAATGCACCCAAAGTAAAGAGCCCCACACACATTCTTCACATGAACAATCTCATCTTGTAACTCACGGCACCACATGCTTTGAAATTTGATTTTCCACCAATCAAGAGATCTTTTTAGTTTCCACCTTGAGTTACACTAAGAATAGATATTCTCATCAATATGGAGTGTATAATAGTAAATGTTTTTTCCTAGTCCACCTTTTAGTATGTTTCGCAAAAAGCCAATCACGCCAAGGCTCATATGTATTAATGGAACATGGAACTTTATATTGTTGTAGAAATGCCACCAGCTCAAACCATGCACTTCTATAAGCGGGCCCAATCCTATACATTCTTCTACTGTTGGTGAATGAGCGGATATCCCATGCCCCATCAAAGCACTAAGAAAGTGTGTTAATGTCTTTATCGTTAAGATATTTTGAGAAAGTGTGTTAATGTCTTTATCGTTAAGATATTTTGTTGTTCCTTCCAATGTGTATGCTAATGGGGGATTGGAAAGAAAAGCCCAAAATGGAGATAGTGAACCGAAAAGTTTCCTACATAATGCTGCCTACCATTCCATTTCAGCAGGGCCATTGTCTTTTTGAAACTTGCAATTAGCATGTTTAAAGTGCAAGAGGAAGAGCACAATGGGGCATGAGAGAAGAGTTTCTTCAAGCTGTCCATGTTCCAAATGCCTTTATAAAGTACATTTGCTTTCTCAATGAATTTTCAAGAAAATGATAGTTCATAACGAGGCAACATGTGAGCACACTTGCATGACAAAGCAAGTTTTCCTTGCATTTGTATGCATTTGTAGTTTCAACAGTCCAAGGCCTCCAATATCTTTTGGATGATCCCAAATTGATAACACAATGGAAGGGCTTTGTTTCTTAGTCCGTAAAAATTTCTTGAGAAGCAAATCAAATTCTCGATAATGATGTATGGTTGCATAAATAATACATGATGCATGGTTGCATAAAAGATTGTGCTATGTAACTCGTGCATGAAGTGACCAAGCCGAAACATGGCAAAGTTCCGGCTCGAACTTTCTGCATCACCCAATTAATTTTTTCTTTTACTGACACATCTACCCCAAGTGGATAACCCAAATGGAAGAAGATCTTCCCCCAAGGAATTTTCCTCCCATGCCATGTCAGTGTATGAAATGTTGATGAGGACACATCCATGAGAGAGGATTTACTCATGTCAATGTGCAAATCAGTCGCAAATGAGAAAGGCTCCAAAGACAATAGAATGCTTTGAATGTTTGCATCAAGAGCTTTAGCAAAAATAAATGTGTCATATGCAAATCCAAGTGCAATTTGAGAGATCTCATATATTGAAATATCTTGAATGATTTGAGATCTCATTTTAGCCTCAAGCAAATAATACATAGGTGCCAATGCCAACACATAAAACAAATGAGTAAGTGGACAGCCCTTTTACATACCACACAATAGAGAACAATGAAGATAGCCTCCTACTAATATCTACACACGATGCACTATCTTCAACTAACATATGGAGTAGGTGCGAGAATTTATCGTTGAATTCCATTTTTTGCATTGCTTCCACAATGAAGGCCCAACAAATGGGGTCAAAAGCCTTTTCAAAATCAATGTGCATACATACCATTTGTTCATTTTGATTTTATTGCCTGCTCCATTATCCTTATGTCAATAGAATATTATAAAATGTAGATCTTTGATGAACAAAACCGATTTGTACTGGGTACACCAACTTATGAATGAGGGGGCTTTAATCTTAAAACAAAGATCTTTGTAAACATTTTGTAGAAAATACCCATCCTTGTTATAGGTCTCGAATGAGTAATCTACTTAGGTACTTCCACTTCTGGAAGAAATTTAATCCAACCTAATTTGAATGAGAAGGGCATCTTGTTATCTTTCCATATTTCATTCCATGCATGAACCGATAATTGTTTCAATGGATGCCAAAATGCCACAATGAATTCCTTAGTTAATCCATCTAAACTTGGCACTTTTCCATTTTTTAAGGATTGCACAACCAATAAAACTTCCTCTTGTGTTACTAATTTCTTCAAGGTAAGAGCCTTTTGTGAATCCAATAGCTTTGGAGTGTTTGCCAAAGCATCATTTGAGGATATATACCAAATTTCATTTCTTTTGGATGGTGTTGTATCCACAAGGGAATTGAAATTATGACTTGTCGGCTAGGAGTTAGAAGGACTAACAACTTGCCCCAAAAGCCGTGGTTGAGGATTACTTCCTAATCCTCGCTCTTACGATGTGGTTCAACCATCTTGTGCCAGCCGTTTTATGACATTCTTGCCCCCTTGGTTGATCATTGTCCTCAATGATTGGCTCTTGTATCCCTTTAACCTTGGTGACCAGCCTCCAAACTCTTTAGATACCCTTGAATTAATGTCCTCACCCTTGCATAGTGTCTTGAACCTTGTTCCAAACTTTGGTGTCTTGAATCCTATTCTCAACCTCAATATTTTGAACCTCGTCTTCATCATTGCTTGGTATCTTGAACCCTTAATCAAGAGCTACCCAAGGTGTCCCAAGAGCTTCATACTTCCTAGCTAGCTTGATAAATTTGGAAGGTCCATTTCAAGAGCTTTCCAACACTACCTTACATGCTACAATCAAACCTACCGATTGTGAGATACACTCCAATTTTTGTTAGGTAGATTTATCAAAGTGCTGGGCGTCTTTTTTGTACCTTTTTAGATACTAGAGTGCCCAAGTAAAATTTCTAGAGGCCATTGGGTGCCTACAACAGTTGTGAATCCATCCACATTCCCCAAGCTGACTAGACTCTGATATCAATGTTGTATCCACGGGGGAATTGAACTCATGACTTCTCGGGTAGGAGTTTGATGGGCTAACCACTTGCCCCAAAAGGGATGGTTAAGGATTACTTCTTAATCTTCCCTCCTAGGATTTGGTTCAATCGTCTCCGTCCAATCACTTTATGACAGATCGAGCTACAAATCTTTGTTTAAGTGTTCATTGCATGTATCAGCTATTGCATTACCATCCTTAAGTATGCTACTATTAGCATGTATGGAGGTGATAGTATTCCTTGCTCGTTTGGCTTTCAAATGCTCAAAAAAGCACTTTGAGCTTGCATGTAGATCGTTTACTTTGGTACATCTAGCTTTGACTTAGCCATTCTGAATCCCCATATTTCAATGCATGCAAACATCTTTAAGCATCACATACGATTGTAATTAATACTTGATAATAATAATCCATTGTCTGCTTTGGAGAATATTTCAATAATAAATTTTTCAACATCACTTATAGCAGCTTCCATAATCTCTTATTACATCTTGCATATGATTCACACTATATCCCTATTTCAAACATGTGGAGGCTGAAAGAGGCCGCGGAGAGCTATGTCGTGGTGGGCTTGGTTGCTCCAAATGCCAAGGGAGTGGGCTCCTACGTGAGGAGAGAGAAAGTAGAGAGAGAAACCTGCACAAAAATTTGGAGAAGAAGATGGAGAAGCTGAAGTTGAAGAATTCCCAATCAAGTTATGAGAGATTTGGGACCAAGTCTTATTGATAAGTGACTTTTAGGTCATCTGGGCATGTTCACACGTGGCCAATGACCAAAAGTCATAAAAATAATGTAAATGCCTATAACTCCCCGATTTGGGGTCCAAAAAATATAACAAAAATATGTTTGGAAGAGCTTTCACATGAAAGGATCAAAATATACAAAAGGAGAGTCCTTGGGGCCTTTATCCCCAATAGAGGCATTATGTGAAAGAGCTTGCAAAATCAAGGCTTCCACTTTTGATTTGAACAACGGAGTCATGAGCCACAAATGATTAACCTTTGAAGGAACCTTGAAGCATTGATTTGGGATGCTATTTTTCGAATCAGAGTAGCAAAATCAAAAGAAGGCTATGGTATGATAAAAGAATTGTTGCATCAAATGCCACGTTTTGATGATGAATGTGCATTGTTGAACATGTATGAGTAATAACAACAATCCAACCTTCTCATAACTTTTTTATGAGATCGGGAGTCAA
Organism: Ceratopteris richardii; assembly: GCA_020310875.1. Taxonomy (NCBI): domain Eukaryota; kingdom Viridiplantae; phylum Streptophyta; class Polypodiopsida; order Polypodiales; family Pteridaceae; genus Ceratopteris; species Ceratopteris richardii. Next base: position 32,026,040 of record CM035418.1, on the reverse strand, counting down.
AGCTATACCTAAGGGTATGCCCTCAATACGTCCCCATAAATCTTTACAATTAGACGTTTCTAAAATTGAAGCTCAAACACGTTTTTCTCGAGAGGCTAGTATAGACCTAACTCACCTAAGAGTACTCCAATGCACTTCATGGGCTGGACTTTAGGTTGATAGTCTGAGCATTGGAGATGGGAGCTTTGGAGGGTTCAAACTTCAAGGTATGCATATTGATGAGTTTCCTCCATTTCCACATGTACAAAAGTCTATGTAGTGTCGTAGACTTTGTGCCAATGTTATTGTCAAAAAAGCATCCCAAACTTCCTTGGCCACTCACATGGCATCCAAATAAAAATATTGGGAGTGCTTTAATTAGAACTTGTTTGGTATGGTCCCTCAAGTACAAAATGGTGCAGGTATTGTACCTCATATAAGAAACTTTGTAAATGGAAGCATAATTGTTATTGACTGGATTTTGACTTCTGACATCTGATGAGATTTTAACATCTAACGAGTCGGCTAAAACATTTATGATTGACGTGACCCTTTTCCTCCACATGAATTTGGGGAAAAAAGCATATATACTCATAAGAATATATTAGAAATGAATAATTCATCCATAAAACACGGTTCATGTATAAAATGATGAAAAACCAAAAAACAATAATTTTCATTAGCGACTAGCCATAAAATCCATAGACTCTGCTTGTAGTATGTGATGATAGATTTATCATATGATAACATCATCAATCATCATGAGGTCCAATCTCCTCACCTCCATGATCAGCCTGATCTCCATCATCAATGTCATCATCGCCATGAAGAGAAGAACCATAAAGGATCCTCCTCATCATCATTTACAAATCTCTTTGTGATGACATTAGTAGATGTGTGGGCAAATTCCTCACCTTCTGTGTTATCTTGCCACAAAAGAAGTCTGTTATCACAAAAGGCAAGAAAATGCATCAGAACACATGCATACATATCACGTTAGAATTTGGGGCTGGGCCCAAAAAAAAATTCGTGTTACTAACGTGTTGCTAACACATCCATTATGGGAGTTAGCCAAAGGTTAGCCATGGAGGATCCGGATGAGTCCAGATACAACTATAAATGGAAGTGCATGAGAATGACAATGTGCATGAAGCATATGAATGAAGTACTATGAACCATATCTTTTACAAGTCTATAATGCCAAGCTTTCTAGAAGAGGTTTTCTGTATCTGCTCTTTTACTAGTTTGTCATATCGTCTTGTCCATGAAAGTTTTCATTTTTCGCGTAATTGTAAAACAATATGTGAAATGGTAGCATCTACAGAGAGAATATTTCCAGTTGCTATTTTTAAGAGTGCTTCTAAGACACATTCAAATTAGAGGGAGCTGATTTAGAGCTGCTATAAAAATGTATATGTTTGATCATTTCTGTGTGTTTTTATTTTATATTTTAGTTTATTTTTTATTTTATGTTATTTTTTATTTTTTATACCTGCAGTAACCTGGCCAGGATAGAGAAGAGTGCACAAAAGCAAGCAAAGTCAGGTAATGGAGCAGCGGGGTGGTATGAGAAATGGTATTGGCTTTGACCCTTGCTCCGCATTTTTGGGGTTTTAATAATTGGTATGTTAAAGTATATTTAATCTGTTGAAAAGGTGGGAGAAGTACAATGCAAAAGGGTGGACAGAGAAAGGCGCCCATAAATATGGAAAGCTCAATGAACAATCATGGTGGGAGAGATGGGGTGAACAATATGATGGCCGTGGAGCTGTCTTGAAATGGTAAAGATTTCGTTTCCCTCAAATTGTACTCATGAGTTTTCAAGTTGATATCTCCTTTTCTTGATACGAAACTTGCCTGAGTGCTGTGGGGGGGGGGGGGGATATTCAGGGTTTCTCTTGGTGGTTTATGATATAGCACCTTGAAAATATGATCCTGTGTATTATATTTATATTAGATAGATCAATGAGTCAAACTTGAGAGTTAATTGTTGATTTATTGTATTTCAGGACTGACAAATGGGCTGAGACGGATGATGGGACAAAATGGGGGGATAAATGGGAGGAAAGATTTTACTCAGGCATGGGTACAAAGCAGGGCGAAACTTGGCATACTTCAAGAGAAGAACGTAAATAATTTTACCTTTATCCTTCTTTATTCCGCCTTTTTCCTTTTCCGACTTTCCCCCAGTTTGGCGAGGGGTCTTCCATGGAGTCAAATCATGAATTTCACTTGTAAGAAAGCTTGGAGGACCATGAAGATAGAAAGAAGAGATATTTTAAGACCAAGATCCTACAGGGCAAGGATCCTTCTAGATGGGAAGTTCTGTAAACAAAAATGTGTACAAGGATATGCATTTGTTTGGCTTGAGCGGGGCAAGAGTGGCAACTCACGATGCTGTCAAGCTAAAGTGGCATAATTAACTTACAGGTCTAGTTCAGTGTTTGCATCAATCTGGTATGCAAAAATCAATTTTAGATTTAGGTTCATTCCTTTGCCCCAACAACTTCATTGATGGGAGGATCCAAGTTCTCGTTTCTCTATCTGATTAGAACTGTGATTCTGGTGATGATTTATAAAAGAAAGTGAACATGCAGGAAAAGTATGTCTTCCTGTTTCTATACGTGTGTGTGGGTGTGCATGTGTGCAGATGCGAGAAGGATAGAAATGGACTGATGTATCAATGTTCTCAAAAGGCTGATTTGTATTATAGATCTAAAGGTTTTATCTTGATGGATCTAGTACAAGGTTGAAGAGACCAATCCTTATGTCCTTGCGGAGTGTAAGTATTAGAGGAGGGGTGATCTGTTTGAACCAATCTTTTAGAAGCATCCGAGATCCCCTTTACATTGCTTGTAAGTTGTAATACCTTCTAATATATTCAAACAAGTGCAATCTCTCTTGCCTATCATAACCGTTTGCAAAAGATGTCAGATTTAAAAAAAAATTTATAGATATCCTAGGTATAAAAATCCTTCTATTGATGCTTAAGCATCATAAAAATGGCATGAAAACAAGACATGTTAACATTTATACAGTGTTCATATCAAATATATAGGTTGATGTGTCTTGTCATGTACATACATACATACATACATACATACATACATACATATATACATGGATTATATTATATTACATACATAGCAGTAAATATATACTACATACATACGTGTAATGTAATACATACATTTTTATGTACGTATACACATCGTATATACATGTTACATATATACACAACACATAGATGCATACATGCATACATATTATGTACATAGTAGTTACATATTACAAAAATAGAAACATATATATTAGATACATACGTCAGTAGATACACATGCCTTTCAATAAACATAGAGTAATAGATTTTAGGAATAACATCATACATACATACATACATACATGCATATATACATACATACATACATAGCTATGCAAATAAACATATCTTTTGGGTAAACATACAAAAATAGGAATATACATCATAGATTACACATATAGTACATACATACATACATAATACATATGCACATACATATATATGCATATGTATGATGTGATATGGTACATGATGTTGGAATGATCATATGGTAAGTGGGACATTGTATACTCTCTTTATCTCCCTGCATTTTTTCCTTGTTGAGGCATTTGTCTTTCTTGCTTGCTCACCAATTTTTTGTTCATAAGTTCTAAGGTTTAAGACTTAAAAGACCCTTGTGGACCATTTTTGGACTTTTGAGAAGGAATTTTTTTTGGAAGATTAGCAACGCATTGCGAACGTGTATGCAATGTGGAGTTGCAGTGTGAAAGCTGCGAACATTCGCAATGCATTGCGTATGCAACATTGCCCATGACTGCACGTCTTTCTACCCATCTTAGGTGTGGTACCATTGTTTGTAATGCATAAAACAAACTTTTGATAAAGGGGAGTAAGAAAGAATTTTGTCTCAGTCAATTGTTTGCTCCCCATTAAATCTCAGCAAATCGTAGTTCATAAAAGCTTGCATACTAGGGCACCAAATGTGTTGAACATCAAGAAATTTCCTCATCAGAGTACATCTTCTTGTAAGTTGTAACAATCTATAAAGTCAATAATGTTGGAAAACTTGGACATAAGAAGACAACTATGTGATCACCTGAATTCTGTATTGTTAATTGAATCATATTCAAAGTATGCAGAATAAAGTAGTTTTATGACTTACATAAGAAGATGCATATCTGCTCACCACAAAAGCATAGCGATAAAGAGTAACGATGAGCTTTACGCTTTTACATCAAAAATTTGTAAAAATAAAATCTAAAACCAAATATAAGCCTTCATTAATGTCCAAAATTAAAATTTGCTGAGTTTTAGGGCTGAAAACATAGAAGGCCAAAAAAAAAGAGGTTCATTAAATATTTCTAAGTATGGCGAAATTCAGTGATCTCTATAATCAAGAAGATTAGCCCTAATTTGTTGAACTACGTGTGTACCAACTCTTGATTACCCTAATGAGTTAATCACAAATGTCTCATCATTCCTTTGTTAACCAGAACATTAGGATAAGAAGACATTCGGGAAATCCCTCTTCAAGGGACTCTCTTTGGTAGAAAGAAAGTGGGACTAATTGCTATTGCTAATTTGATTAAGATTTCTGGCTTGAAGTATTCAAAAGATCTATTTATGCCATTCTGAAAATCCATAAAACTTTCATAGAAACTGCCAAAGGAATGAACCTCGATAGATAATGGAAAAAATCCTTACAAAAGGAATATGTGAATCGATTGAGCATTTAGAATTGCAACTCTAAAGTTTTGAAAGTAAACTAGTATGCTTTTTATGGAAGCACTTAGGATAAAACTCTTGAAGAGCTCGTTGATGAACCAAAAAATCTCAAATCCATGTAATGCAAAGGTAATCATCAATTGTTAGATAGCAAAAGGTACTTTGGTATAGAATCTAGTGGTAGATTCAAAACCCAAAGAGCTACTCTATAGAGTCAAATATGATATATATTCATTGATAGAATGAAATTAAATGATGTGCACCATTGATTGAATGAAAAGAAAGGGAGGGTCTTCATATGTCTCCTAGCCTCAACCTTTGTGATCTCTCCCATTGCTCTTTGAGCTTGTAGTCCACGATAGAGACTCTTGCGCTCATCATCATACTAGCGATTCTGTGGCATGGTCCCAGGTTTGTGTGTGACCAGAATGGGTGGTGTGCGGGAATGAACTGATGGAGGATGTTTGAAGGATGGATGCTATGTTTGAGATGAGTATAGATAGTGGGATGTCAAGATGAAGGGAAAGAAGATGCTGAGTATATGTGAGCAAAAGCTCATGTGTGAAGTGGATGGTGCTGTGTGGGGGGCATGTCACGGGCGTGTGTTTGTGTGGGTATCCCCCTTGAGGGATAGTGCAAGATATGTGTGATCTGCTCCAATGGTATGGTGGGATGGTGCAGGAACTGAGTATGTGGGTGGCCTCCTTGGGTACCATGATATAATCTATGATACTCCCTTCTTCATCTGTAACTGAGTGTCATATGCATGTCAATCCCCTCGACGTAGCCATTGATTCATTCCATTATAAATAACGAGACTCTTTCGGGATATGCATCGAGAGAATACCTCCCAAATTCGACCACATGAGGAGTTTCTCATATGCTCGGACCACATTGTCTGACATAGAATAGTCCCCAAAGACCCCTAGAAACTCCTACGTCAAGGCCTAATCATCCCCTCCAACATGAACCACAGATGCATGTGATATAACCCTGTCCACTATGCAGGCCTTGTATCGATGAGCCTCTCCTCTCATTCCGTCACATCACCCCGAAGGTTCTAGGGAGGAGTGGGTTGGCAACGGCCCCATGGAATAATGAGAGGGCTGGGATGCAGAGGATGCCTCCATGTTCATAGATGGGAAAGTGTCCTCTCCTGATGTAGCCTCTGCGAATTGATAGGCATCAACGAGTTTGTCCCATCCGATTGTGACTGAATTTCGCTCAATAATTGGCTGAGAAGTGATAAGCTGAGAAAAAACTTTCACGATGGAACTTCTTCAAATACTCAACCTCTTCCAAAATAGAAGGTGTCTTTGGTGTTAAAAACTTGTTATTTTTGGCGTGAAAGATATTTATACATTTTTTTTGATGCCAAAAATAGCATGGAATTATGGAAAATAATTTCCCATATTTAATAATGGACTTAGGAGTCCACCTCCTGAATTCTTAGCCTAAAGCCCCAAAAATCACCTGGTCTGCCATGGAACTCCAGGCATCACCTTGCCCCCTCTCCATCTCTCCATGATCTCTCAAGTCTCTACCATACACGCTTGAGCTCAGCCCCTGGCACCTGCACACATATGAAATAGGTGCCAAAGACAAGGTTCTCAGCCAGTTGTGGCAAAAACTTGCGTTGTCGCCATCAGAGTAACCAGAACAGCATGGCAATGCTTTTTCATCATGCCTATGCTGGGCATAGATGCACATGTGAGAGGCATATTCCCTCAACCGGAGCCATCGCCCATCTTTTTCAGGCGCCTCCCTTATTGAGGAGAAATTCCAGGGAGCGGCGAGGTTAGAAATGCTCTCCCCCATGGTAAGAAAAGAGTGGATCCTGACTCTTCTTCATGCAAGAAGGGGTTTCTCCCCTCAGGTTGCAACCTCAACTTCTCCCTAACCAGGAGCACACAACAAAGAAAAATCAGCACTGCCTCAAAATCATAGGGAATAAACTTCGCATGTGCTGCCTCAAAACAATAGGGAATAAACTTCGCATGTGCTGCCCATCATTAAGCTTACAAAAACAACACCACCGTAAGGCACAGAGCAGTACTGCCCTGAAGTAGATATCAACTGCCACTGCCTTTCCCTTCTCAGCATGTGAGCCGCAACTCCGACTCCTTGGGATCAACCGCCTATGACATAAGAGTGCTGTTGCTGCAATTATCAGGGTAGAGAGGTGAAAGGGTCAAGGTACAACCTCTCCATGGGCTGCCACTGCCACCAACCCCTTCCTTCCCGGGTAGTTGGGTGGTGATGGCATGGCAAACATCCATGGAGATATTAGGTAAAAACAATGCCTATCAATTTGGGATAGAAATCACTTACCTAAAAATATATTACTTAAAAACAACGTTCAAACGGGTGTGGTGCAGCCGTAAGCCTTGAACACCATGGGGCTGAGTACTAGGGTTCAAGTCTCACTCATTGGACATGTCCAGCCTTCGAGCATATCCATGTGTGTATGTGTGTGTGTGTGTGTGCGTGTGCGAGTTCTTAGTGTAGGTTTCAAATTTTCCCGTACTCTCTCAAAAAAGGGAGAAAGAAAAACCTCCATCCCAACCAATGAATAAAAATTGAGCCCATGCATCCTGTTTATAGTCTATTTTAAGGAAGTGCCCAATTCACCCAATTCACACTTTGGAAGACACTCCATACTTGGCTCAACAGTTTAACTACAGGCACCCATCATTGATGTGCTTTGGATTTGAGATCCAAGGACGTAACACCTTGTGTGTTTCTATGGCTTGACAATCATTTGAACATTAGGGATAGGACTTCTTAGGGTTCATCTACTCCACTGCTCAAACAAGCCAAACAAGGTACCCTTTGGTCCCAATATAATATGTCACAAAGTGGGATGAGGTCACCACCCAAATATTATATTATAGAAACAATGGCCTCTTTCCTATTTAAGAATGTCTTTTATCGATTTTATTACTCTTTAGAAGTCATTTGTGACTAGAGTAAATAATTCATCAATAAACTCCCAATATCCAAATTCACAAGGTATAAAATCTTCCAAAGATTATCGTGCACTTATTATCCATGACCAAATAGATAAGGGAAAAGCACAAACAAGCCGTACATAGCCCCTCTCCAAAAAACATAAATAAGGAAAGCATAACTAGGCGCCACGACCATTAAGGGTACCACAACATATACCCCTTATAAAATGGCCTATGGGCCATAGGAAATGGCTCCCTTGAAGTTCCTTTCATGGAATTTGCATCCAATTTGTTCTTAATTGAAACCTTATATGCACAAAAGCATCACATCCAAAGATGCATAGGTGGTCATATGAAGTAGGTTTGGTAGACCAAACCTGTTCACGAATGTTACCTTTCAAAGACGGATATGGGGGTCGATTGCAAATTGGACTCCAATTTTCAGAGCCTCTCTCCAAAATCCATGAGCGAGATTAACTCTGGACAGCATGCATCTCACACTTTCACATAGAGTCTGTTACATTGTTCAATCATACCATTAGAAGAGGGACTCTATGGGACAGTTAGCTCTCTCATAATGTCATGATTTTCACAAAACTTGTAAACTCACCCCCATTGTCCATACATAAGCATTTAACCTTCCTACTTGGTTGGGTCGTCACAAATGCATGAAATTTCTTGAACGCAACAAAGGTTTCATCCTTAGATTTCAATAAACACACCCATATCTTTATAGAAAAATCATTAATAAAAGAAATAAAATACAAAGTACCCCACGTAGACTTGGTGGGCATGCTATCATCTAATACATTACACTTGAAGAGTAATAAGAACTTCTCACTTGCTTATTGTGATAACATTCATTACAGAAATCAAGCATTGTGCCCTTTGATCAAGCTTATTCAATGTATGTAGTTTATCGAGGCCCATTTGGCTCATATGGCCAAGCTTGTGTTTTTCCGTTCAGCAACTCCATTCTGTTGAGGTGTATACGGCACTGTACATTGATATTTTATCCCACTTTTAGCCAGAAATGCATTAACGTCAGAAGACATATACCCCCCCCCCCTCGATCAGAACGGAGGGTGCACATTTTACATGCTGACAGATTTTAAGCCAAAACCAAAAACTGTTTGAAGCACATAAACACTTCGGACTTTGCTTTGAGTGGATATACCCATGCATACCTGGAAAAATCATCAATGAAAGTCACGAAGTAAAGATAGTTTCCAAAAGAGGGTGTCTGCATAGGACCACAGACATCACTATGTACAAGCTGTAATTTTTGAGTAGCCCAAACTGAACCATCTTTTGGAAAGGGGGAACGCTGCATTTTGCCCAAAGTACAACCTTCACAGACATGTTTTCCGGGTGCCTCAAGTTTGGGCAAAGAGGACACCATTTCAGATTTCTACAGGCGTAGTAAACTAGCAAAATTCAGATGACCAAAACGTGCATGCCAAAGCTTTGCATCTGACCTAGCCTGAGAATCATGTACAGCACATGCTAAATCATTCACAGAATTTTCATAATCTTTGAGCTTATACAACCAACGAGATAAAATGCCAGAAGCAATAATCACGTCGCCATTTGACAGATCATGAATTGTGTTGAGATGAGGAGATGTGCTCAGGTGATGAAGCATCTGTGGTAATACCCCCTTTGGCTGAGTAGAAGGGCTGGAGGTGCAAGGAGCAGCCCACGAAGCAGATAGACAGAGATGGAGAGAGAGAAATTCGAATTTGGAGAGGGGCAGCTTGTTTGGGGGCTTCACTAAAGAAAGAAGTGAGCCCTAAGTTTATTTGAGTTCACTTTTATAGGACCTGGCCAAGTTCACATTGAACTTGGCCAAAAGAATAAATAATGAGTACATTAAGCCTTATAAAAGGCCTATACAAATGTGTACAAATAAGGGGGTCATTTAGGACCTTTACCCAACAACCTCCCACTTAAAGGCATAAATGACGCCTTTAAGCTACGTGACTCTCACCATCTGTATACATAGCTCATGTTGTGCTTTAGACAAGCACTTAGTGAGAACATCTGCAGGATTCTGTGATGTATGAACCTTAACAAGTGTGATAAGGCCATCCTCAAGCACTTCTCGAATGAAGTGATATCGCACATCAATATGCTTAGTGCGTGCATGAAACATGGCATTCTTTGCCAAACATATGGCACTCTGGCTATCACAGCCAAGCATAGGTGCCTTGTTTGACAAGCCAAACTCACTGCATAATCGTGCCAGCCATATGGCTTCCTTGGAAGCCTCAGTGGCTGAAATGTATTCAGCCTCTGTAGTGGACAAAGCAACAATCTTTTGCAGCCTTGAGCACCATGAAACAGCACCTCCTGCAAGAGTGAATATATATCCACTTGTGGATTTACGTGTATCCACATCACCAGCCATGTCAGAGTCACAAAAGCCTTTCAGCTCCAATGGATCTTTGCCATAGCAAATGCATTTATTTTTGGTCCCCTTCAAGTACCTCAAAATGGACTTTACTGCTTTCCAATGAGCTTTGCCTGGATTAGCCATAAACCGGCTCACAACTCCCACTGAATGGGCAATGTCAGGCCTAGTTGCAACCATAGCATACATAAGTGAGCCACAAGCTGAAGCATAAGGCACATTTTGCATGTCATTGATTGCTTCTTGTGTTTTGGGACAATCTTCCTTGGAAACTTTAACATATGGCTGCAATGGCACTCCAAGAGGCTTTGCATCAGCCATGTTAAATCTGTCGAGCACCTTTTCAATGTATTTTTCCTGCGACAAATACAATATGTGCTGGTCCCTTTGTCTTCTAATCCTCACTCCAAGGACATGGGGACATGCTCTGCTGCCCCAAGGTCTTTCATTGAGAAAGCAGATTTCAGCTGCTGTTTAAGAGCATCAATGGTGTCTCTTTTCTTACCAGCAATCAGCATATCGTCAACATATAAGACAAGAATAATAGGGCTGCCATCTACATCAGTTTTCGTATACAAACAGTGATCAGCATGGCTTCTTTTATACCCATAGTTGGTATTCGTACTCGTACGGATATATTCTTCGTACTTTTCGATCCGTACGTATCCGTACGTACCGTACGATTTCGTACCAATTTTTTTTTTAAATTTCAAAACTTGACCAGGCCTCAATGTATTCTCATTTCCCTAATTTTCACATGCAGAGAGCTTCAATCTCATAAACATTTTGATGCATTTTACTCATAAGCATGATGTTTACCATGTTAAAGAGGAAATATATAATTTTTTAGCCCCCCTAAAAAAAAACTCGTACCTTATGAACGTACGAATTCCGTACGGGAAGCCCCAAATCTTAGGGTACGTACGTAGTACCGTACTAATACGTACGGTACTAACCGTACGGATCATACCTTACTAACTATGTTTATACCCTTGTTTGAGCATGAAAGCATCAAACTTCTTGTACCATTGTCTAGAAGCTTGTTTCAGCCCATACAAGCTTCTATTGAGCTTACATACCAAATGTTCCTTTTCAGGAATAACAAACCCCTCTGGGTGTTTCATGTAAAGCTCTTCATCAACATCACCATGCAAGAAAGCTGTATGTACATCCATTTGGTCTAATTCCAAATCAAGAGCAGCTACTATTGCAAATTACACTCGCAAAGTGGTCATCTTCACCACAAGAGAGAATACTTCTATGCCTTTGGTTTGGGCATATCCCTTTGCAACCAGCCTTGCTTTGTACTTGGGTTTTCCATCAACTGTTTTGATTTTATACACCCATTTGTTAGGAATGGCTTTCCTTTCTTTGGGTAATTCAACCAAATCCCAAGTATCATTAGCATGCAAAGCTTTAATCTCTTCCTGCATAGCAAGCTCCCACTTGTTGCTGTGTTCACATGCCTTTGCCTCTTTGTATGTGAGAGGCTCACCTTCATCTGTCAACAAAATGTAATGCAATGAAGGATCAAATCTACTCACATTCCTTCTAAGACGAGTAGATCTTCTCACCCAATGATCCACATTGTCTCGCAATGGGTCTACATCAGGTGGTATGATCAAATCATTATTATTAGGCATGTGGTATGATCAAATCATTATTATTAGGCTGCTGTCCATTGTTTCCAGCACCATTTTCAGCATTATTATTCGGCTGCATATGCCTTCAGGAGCCTCATTTTGCTGTCCAACATCTTCTGGCTCAAAAACCACTGGATCGTCAACATTTTCAGTCCTTTGTGGTGCATCCTGAGGGTCAAAATTGGGCCTAACAGGTGGCTGGTCATGCTGAAATCTTACCCTTTTATGGTCATCTTTTGAGGCACAATTGTTTTGAAGCAGCCTTGCCTCATTAAAAACAACATCCCGGCTGCGTACGACCTTCTTGAGCTGAGGTATCCAAATCCTGTAGCCCATTTCACCTTCTTCACCATATCCCATGAAGAGGCCTTTAATGGACTTAGCATTAAGTTTGTTTCTCAGCTCATGCCTTATATGCACAAACGCCTCGTAGCCAAAGACACGTAAGTGATCATATGAAGCAGGTTCGCCAGACCAAACCTCTTCAGGGATGTCACCTTTTAAAGACATGTGAGGGGATCTATTGAACACATGTACTGCAGTTTTGAGTGCCTCTCCCCAAAATCCATGAGGGAGATTAGCTGTGGACAGCATGCATCTCACCCTCTCACAAAGTGTCCTATTGTAGCGTTCAGCCACACCATTAGAAGAGGGGGCTGTATGGAACAGTAAGCTCCCTCTTAATGCCCAAATTTTCACAAAATTTCTTAAATTCAGCACTTGTGAACTCACCACCATTGTCCGTACGCAAGCATTTCAGCTTTCTACCTGTTTGGGTGGTCACAAATGCATGAAAACGCTTAAACGCAGCAAATGCTTCATCCTTTGATTTAAGCAATCGAACCCAAATTTTTCTAGAGAAATCATCAACAAAGGAAATGAAATACAAAGCACCCCCCATAGATTTGGTGGGCATGCTACATACATCGGAATGAACAAGATCAAGTACACAAGACTTACGAGACGCACCAGAGTAAAAGGAACGTTTCACTTGCTTTCCATATTGACATTCATTACAAAAATCAAGCTTTGTGCCTTTAGCATCAAGCTTCTTTAAGCTACAAAGCCTAGTGAGACCCTTTGGGCTCATATGGCCAAGTCTCTTATGCCACAACTCCATATGGGAGTGAACTTCAGCCAATGCAATAAACTTGCCTGATAAGGCCTTTCCATGCAAGCAATAGAGAGTTCCCTTCTTTGTGCCTTTCACAATCAGCCTTGAACCCTTAGTCATTTTCCATGATCCTTTCTCAAAGAGAATGCTATAACCATGCAAATCCATTTGACCCACAGAAAGCAAGCTCTTCTTGATCCCTGGTACATAACACACATTATGCAAGACCATCTCATTAGTGCCATTTGTAGCGAATGCACTGTGCCAATACCCTCAATGGAACATGCATGATTGTTTCCAAGGTATACATGGCCATGGCCGCCTGCAATAAAAGTAGAACAACACTCCTTGATAGGAGTCACATGGAATGAAGCACCAGAATCTACTATCCAAGTCTGGGCCAATGCATCATTGACGGTCAGCAAAGCATCTATGACATCACTCTTAGTGATTGACATGTCCTGTGCATGAACATTTAGAGAAGGATCAAATGCATGAGTGTCATCTGCTGATAAAGTAGCGCATAAAATGTCCTCTGCATCTGAAAGCTCCTCTATGACTACACTATAAGCCACATTGGCCTTCTCCTTGTCCTTTTGGCTGTCCTGAGCATCAGTCTTGTCTTCTTTCCTGTCCTTCTTCTTATCTCCAGAATTCTTCTTCCTTTCAAGCTCTGCTTTGTAATAGCGGCAATCGGGTTTCTTGTGACCTTTCCTGCCACACTGATAGCATGTCACATCATTGCTTTTGCCTTTGCTGCTATTTCCCCTTTCCCTGCTTTTACTCTTATTCCTCTGTGCATAATTACTCTTCTTATGTGTCCTGCCTCTAACCATGTTGGCCGAGCTGCCTCCTTCTCCACCTGCTTTTCTCCCGATCTCTTCATTAAGAATAGAACCCCTAACACCATCAAAAGTCAAGTTGGGGTTATTGGACAATGAGACTACCAATGTCTCCCAAGAGTCAGGCAATGTCATAAGCAAGAAAATGGCTTTAAGCTTATCATCGAAAGGAGGCATTCCTGAGTCCTGCAACTGTGACAAAGTACCTGTAAACGATGACAAGTTTTCAGCTGCACTTGGACTCATCAAGCTGCATGCCAACAAGCTTCCGCATCAGGTGTACTTGGTTAACAGTCGTAGTGTTTTCATACGTCTCCTTGAGTTTTGCCCATAACTCAAAAGAAGTGGTCAAACCTTTGAGATCTACTAGAATCTCATCGGAAACAGCCATCTTAATGTATATAATGGCCTTCTTGTTCAAAGTAGACCATGCATCTTCCGACATGTCCTCTGGTTTCTCTGCCTCCAATGCCCTGTCACAATCCTTCAAGAAGAGGATTCCCTGAATTCTCTCCTTTCATAAGTCGAAACCTGTTCCCTCAAACCGTCGAATCTCAAATAGATTCTTCACATCTGAGGAGGATGACGCCATAGTTGCACAATGAAAAACCTGCTGGAATTTTGGGCAAATGCACCAAAATTAAAGTGCAGCCTCCAGAGATGATGCACTACAGCTCCAAATGGTCACAGGAGCAATTTGGGACAAAAATGGGGTGATTTTGGGCACAAAACTGATCTCTGAATTTTCTGCGCAGAGAATTTCAGAAACTCAATTTATGCTCAAAAACAACTAATTTTGTTGTTTTTAACCTCAAAGAATGTACATAAGGCTAATACTCAGCCTTTAGATGCATGTAGGAGCAAAAGCCCCAATTTTTGCCACTGTTTTACAAGAAATTATGGCAAAATACTCCACAACTTCTCATACATGAGTCAATTTTGCTTAAACTATAGAAATTACAGCAAAATGTATCTCCCACTATGTATGCTCAGCAAGTTGAGAGTGAGAAGACCTGCAAAAATTGAGAAATTTGCTGGAAAATCTGATATTTTGCTGAAAAACACCTGTTCTTGCTGGAAACTTGGAGATTTTGCTGAAAAACACCTGTTTTTCGCGATAAAATCAGACAAAAATCACTTTCTTCGCGACGAAAATCTGGAACATCACTGAAAATGATGGTACAGCGGATTCTGGACCCTTTCTTCGCGATGAAACTTGATGATTTTGCCAAATGGTGAGTGTATGCTGCTGTAGAGAACCTGCGCAGCAGATTTGAGGCCCAATATAGGCTCTGATACCAGTTGTTGAGCCGAGAAGATGTGCTCAGGTGATGCAGCAGCTGTGGTAATACCCCCTTTGGCTGAGTAGAAGGGTTGGAGGTGCAAGGAGCAGCCCACGCAGTAGATAGACAGAGATGGAGAGAGAGAAATTCGAATTTGGAGAGGGGCAGCTTGTTTGGGGGCTTCACTAAAGAAAGAAGTGAGCCTTAAGTTTATTTAAGTTCACTTTTATAGGACCTGGCCAAGTTCACATTGAACTTGGCCAAAAGAATAAATAATGATACATTAAGCCTTATAAAAGGCCTATACAAATAAGGGGGTAATTTAGGACCTTTACCCAAACAACATCTGTCATCAATAAATTTCACAACCAAGTCAATCTTGGCTACAAATAAAATGAGTACAAATAAGGGGGTAATTTAGGACCTTTACCCAAACAACATCTGTCATCAATAAATTTCACAACCAAGTCAATCTTGGCTAAAGCCGAACTTGATATCTTCTTGATCCCTGGCACAAATAAAGCATCTGACAAAGTGAAAGAATTACCATCAGTAGTAGTCAAACTGATCTTACCAACTCTCATGAAAGGATAAGAGGAGTTGTTGGTGCATGTGACAGGATTCCCTGTTGGGGCATGCTCCAGTGAAGAGAGACTGTGCTGCGAGGTAATATGTTTGGTCGCCCCACTATCAAAGTACCAAACATCGGAGTCTACTGCAGACATGCCACTTCTCATGGGAAGATTGCTCAAAACTGCAAACAGTAGTAAACGCCCATTCTTCATCCTGCACAAGATTAGCTGACTCTGTTTTTGGTGTAGAGGCCTCTGCAACAACCATTCTGGCCTCTTTCTTCTTCGCCTCTTTAGCAGCCAGTTTTGGACAGCTCTTAATGACATGATCATTGCTTTACAGTATTTGCAAAACGATTTCTGTTTTTCTGATTTCTTCTCATCTTTGTCTTCCTTCTTTGAATGTGCAAAATTAGCAGATTTTTCTTACTAGTAGAAGAACTCCATTTTCCTTTGCCCTTCTGACTAGGCAGGAAAGCTTGATCTGCAACACGCATAATAAACCTGTTCTCCCTAGATTGATCTTGCTGCAACAGAACAAAAACTAGCTCTTCAAATGTTAAGGCATTTGGATTGCCTTTCATCATCAAACGAAGAGTAGAAGCAAAACTCTGATATGAGTGAGGAAGACCATTCAGAACAGTCTGCACAAGTGAACTGTCAGGAAGGACTTCATCAACAGAAATCAATTGTTCCTTCAAATCCTTGATCTTTGTCAAAAAACTGTTCATAGAATCATGTTCGTTCATGTGCTCACTCTCCAACTGTTTTCGAAGGTAAGCAAGACGAGCCTCATTCTTAGCCTGGTACAATGTGGTAAGTGCATCCCAAGCATCCTTAGCTGTTCTGCAAGAGGGAATGTGAGGAATAATGGCAC
The DNA here is from genome assembly GCA_020310875.1 of Ceratopteris richardii. Lineage (NCBI taxonomy): Eukaryota > Viridiplantae > Streptophyta > Polypodiopsida > Polypodiales > Pteridaceae > Ceratopteris > Ceratopteris richardii. The sequence continues at coordinate 32,009,601 of CM035418.1, read as the reverse complement.
GTTTGATAGACAAAGCTACCAATACATGTGCCTTGGCATCTCTGCAATCCCAACGAATTTGCTCTACAGTAGGTGTAGCAGAAACCGCAACACGAATAGGAATCTGTAGAATATCACCATCTTCGACACCTTCTGCATCAGCTTTGATACCTGCAATTGTAATAGTTGCAGGTACGATAGAACATTTTTCAACACCCTGCACAATGTTCCACAGTCCTTTTGCAACCAATACATGTCGCATCATATAAGCCCTTAACGGGTAGTTGGTACCATCCAACTTATCCTCAATATCCAACATACGGAATACATCACTGCTTTCAGCCATAGCCGGTGACTAAAATACCTTGATGCAGAAAATTGTATGTAGCTCAAAAAGTTGAACAGAACTCCCTAGACGAAATCTGCTAAACCTGTAGCAGACTTCAAGATGCTTATACTGGCGAACCAAAACTGGTATATACCTTTGGCACAAAAAGACGAAATAGCCTGCACAAGCGCTACGATAGTGTGTTCGGAGGCCGAAACGAGAGGAGATTGCAATTTGAACACCACAAAGCGAAGATGTTTGATCTCTGAAACACCCTGAGTATGCTCACCAAATTTCGTGCGATTCTAAGATTGCAACCGGAGAGGTGTTGACGATGTCCTAGACGAAGTGATGACCTGCTCTGATACCAATTGTTGGAGTTAGACGTCTATGGAAGCACACGAACAACACAAGGAAGAAGAAGAAGCTTGGAGCACAACACACAATAGTGAATGTATTACCACTAGAATGTACAAAAGATAAGTAACCCGTTAGGGCTATAGGCGTATATACAAGCCGGGGGGAAAAACCTCCTAAAGAGGGAAAAAAGTGCCCCGGTGGTTCTAGTGTGTTCACATGCATCACTACCTAAATATATCAACACCATCTTTATGCATGTGATGCCTTTCTTGTTCGTGGTCATCCACTTTGTAGGCTTTATTACCTGAATGGCATCTCCTTCCATAGGCCAAGGCCATTCCTTTCAAATCTTTTAATCTCAAAGAGACTCTCTAAATCTGAAAAATAACGTTCCATTTTGCGTGTTTTAGGTGTCAAGGGAACAAAATAGACCCAAAATGGTCAAATGACAAGATTCAGAAAATTAAGTTTTGCCAGCATTACAACAATTTCTTGTTGTTTTTGCAAGAAGAAGCATGCAATAAAGCAAGAAAGATACTTAATTCTGCAAAAGCTCCAAATTTTAGTGGCGCATTGGCTTGAAATTTGGACTTTTTAGGCGAAAAAACTTGGTGTAAGTAAATTCAAGTGAACAAAGCTTTCCACAATGTATACATTCACTCCCACTGAAAGTGAGAGTCAATTGCAATAATGACCTCAATAATGACTTGGAACCTGCAATTTCAGCTAGCGTATAAGTTGAAAAACACTTGTGGGAGTCGACATAGGCTGAAAAATGAGGGTTCATTGTTGGGGGTCGACTTAGGCTCAAAAATGAGGGTTCATTGTTGGGAGTCGACTTAGGCTCAAAAATAAGGGTTCATTGTGATGAAAGTCTTCAAAAGCCTGAAATTTCACTTCACCTCTGCTATGGGTCGAGAAAGACTTTCACTTGCAACAAATGTGTTGCGACAAAACGCCAAGTTCTCCTATTGCTTGAGCTACACATACAACTCTAGGACTGTCCTTCACTTAGTTTTATTAATTAAGTGATTTTTTTTTCTGAGCGTACAATGAATTGGAAATACACACACACACACCCAACCTCGTAAGGTAGAGGCACCCATCATGAGAATCCCATGGACATGTCCAGCCAGGACTTGAACTCAGGACATCCTCCTACAGCTTCAAGGAGTCAACCACTAGGCTACGCGGCTCGGACTTAATTAAGTGATTTTGGTCACTTAACCGACTGTAAACAGGCCCAGTAGTCACTAAAAACGTATAAATTCCTAAATTTCCCTTAATTGTGAGCCCAAAATTACAAAAGAAAATGTATGGATAGCTCTTGACGAGGTTTGTCATCTAGAAAGGTAAAATGTACATAGGGAGACTCTTTGGGGCCTTTTCCCCTAACACCCATGTCAGCTATGTGAATCTACCAAGAACTTGTCTCCCTAGATTTTGATAAAGCTTTGGATATCTCGAATGCTTTGTATGGGAGTCTCTTCATATGCATGCCATGAACATGTATGATGAATCCTAGGGCATGATAGACTGTCTTAACTAGTTAAAAGGCATGGAAAATTCAACCCTAGTAATGTTACGTAGGATCCATTATTCCCCTTGGTCATCTCAGATGACATCATAACTAGTGGCCTTCCTATTTGTGCCATGTGTTTGTTGATTGAACCAGAGTCCATGCCCCCACAACATACGAGTGATGGCATGATCATTGCACCAAAGTGAGTATGTTAAGGGTTGTTGGAAGAAAATTGTATGATAGTATTTCTTAAATAGTGAAAGAGAAGCATAGCCTCTTTGTGGACATCCTCCCATCAATTGGAGATTGAGATTGGTAGATATATAGGTCGTGCGGCAGAGAATAGGATATGTGACATATGCCATAGGGAGCCCGTGACAAAGCTGCACTACATATGTCATTGCCCAGCATACTACAAGATACAGGGCCACTTCCATTGCCTATTCAGAGAGTGATTTGGACCACTATCCAGAGGTATGAGATATCAGGACCAAAGATGTTTGTGTTTATTTTTGCTTGCGCTGAGGAGATATAGAGACAGACTGCTTATGAGATCAGAGAGGCAGACTCAGATGCAGGCCAGCTTTTATACCGGAATGAGGAATTCTAGCAGATAATTGAGATGAATCCATATGGGCCAGAGTGGAATCCAGCAGCCGCATGATAATGTAGATGGAAGGGCCCCTTCCCTGGGTCTTTTTAGATTTTTATGGCAGAGGCTCTTGGGTCTTAGAATGCCCAGAAGGTGACAATTTCTTTGGCTTGCTGCCCGTAAGATTCTGGATGGTGTTGAGGCTCAGTGACTGCCTAGTAGATTCACCTCAGGGTCCTTCAGGTTCTTGCTTGATACAGAAAAAGGCTAACTTGACTCCTGAGCTACCACCACTCAGAGCACGTGATCCATGCCAACAGCTGACTTTGGGCATGACTATGGAAAATTCAGATTGTACTATCAGAGCAATCAGCACAGAGATCAATAGGTTTTTCAGACTTTTGCTGGGGTGTACGATGGGTTGGCATCCAGGCCATTGCCCTAGGTGGGAGATCATCAGCACTATCATATTTGGCAAGCTCAATGTGAACTAGCCATCATTCTTCCCCCCTCCTCCCACAGAAAGAAGAAACTTCCTTCTTTTTATAGGGTCCATAAGAGAGATTTGGAGCATGCCTCTGTCCATATAGTCTTTTCTTTTCTCCCCTCATATAGCAGTTTCACAGTTTGGTTTAATATTCATCTTGACAGTGGAAACTATGCAGAGCAATCCTGTTGATAGTGTTGTCACAAAATCTATAATCATTCAGAAACTTCCGAATTCTGCCGACTGTCTAAGATAATCTTAAAGGGTTTGTAGTCTATATCAGGGGTGTCCATTGCCTTAGGAATTTCTGATTTCCTTACAAGTGAATCTAGAGATTTTGAGAGTCTGTAGCAACCTCTTTACAGTCTTGCACATTCTATGTTTCTTACATTGCACAGTAGCTTTATCTCTGATTTGCATATGCACTTGTTAACTATGGTATGCCCTTACTATTGAGGAATTAATCAACCAGATTTTACTGGGGTGTGCGTGTGTATGTGCACATGTGCATGCTTGTGTTTTCGATTGGTGCAGGATGGTCAAGAACATGGGGAGAAGAACACTTTGGAAATGGGTAAGATGATTTTTGGTTCATTTACTCCAGCTCGAAATACATCAGACAGACCACTTGCTGCTACATTATGCTTTGTGCTGATTTTGTGGTGGGCACTGCAGGAAAGTACACAAGTATGGGAGAAGCACCAGTGGTGAAACATGGGATGCTGTGGTTGAAGAAGAAACCTATTATGAGTATGTGCTGGGTGATGTTACCATCTCCCGTATGGTTTTTCTCTTTCTTCTCTCAAAACCTTTAACATAATAAACAAAAAACAGAAAGACCTTTTTTTCTGGCCTTTCTGAGTTCTGATTAATGAAGAGAGCTGAAAGGCTGAGCTAAATTTATGCCGATTTCTTTCTTTGTTGGGCAGGTCAGACCCCCATTATGGCTGGGCAGATGCAATAGGTAATTCTTCTCAATTACTTGCCATAGAATCAAGAGAGAGGCCACCAGGTGTCTTTCCAGATATGAACTTCGCTTCCACATCCCCACAATTTTCAAATCCAACACCACCTGAAAATGATGATCCACCAATTCCACCTCCACCTATACCGTTTGATGAATAGGTGCTCTTCAAGGATTTTAGCATTAGGGACTATTTCATATTCAATTCAAAATTTTATTGTAGAACCTGCTTATGGGATTATCTTTACTATTTATTTGCGGTCAGAAGTGCTTTAACGAGAGCAGACTATTTCATCAGCGAGTAACATTATATGTTTTTCCAGAGTAAAATTGGTGGGTTAGCCTGCATAATAGCTGAAATGCACCTAACCCCGTTGTCATTAAAGTTCTAGGATTTATTTTTCTGCCATGTTGCTGGCACCATGATAGAGATGTATTTTTTTTTGTTTTTGCATCCTTTGAACAATGTAAAGTTCAAATATTTGCTTCTTTCTCGTTGTGATATAGATGGATCCTCATTTTCTGGATGTACTGTGAATATGAATTCTCTATCCTTTCAAAGATGACAGTTGTTCCTTTTACTTCAATTCATTAAACCTTGTAAATGGTCTCAACTTTCCAAGACTACTAACTTTACTATCGAACTCCTATCGAACTCCTTTTCATTTATTTGGAAGCCTACAGCTCTCTTTAACTGTAACATGACCAACAGAAGCATCTCTCACCACCGAGGCCATTTTCTGTGGACATAAACAGAAAATTCCTCCTTTGTCAATCTTTTGTAATTGATATGTTGGGAAGGCAGCCTAGTTTCTTTTGTAACATTGTCACATGATACAATCGAGTAGCATTTCATAAAATCTCATTCATTTTCTTTGCTTATACATTTAGATGGCATATTCTACTATGAATATAAGTATACTTTGGGTATAACCAAAGCAGCTGCTTGATCTTGGCATAATGACATGTGGTAATGTTTACGTTTTGAAATTTGAGGTAAAATGTCCATTCCTTTGAAATGCAATTGAAACTAGAAACGAAAGAAGCAATGTGGAAGGTGATATAGCGAAGTCACGAATCAACCAACCATTAATTGGTCTATGTCAGCTCCTCGATAAGAATTCTACAATTGGACCATTGTCTAATGAAATCCTGATACAATACATTCTCTCAAGCCCATTTTATAATTATATTCAAATGTTGGCAAAAGTTATGAAAAATGGAACTTGAACTTATGAAGTTTGGAGTTTGATTTGATGGATACATAGATATCACATTGCAATCAAAAGTAGCATCAGCAGCATCAGCATCATCAGCATCATGCCGAAGACTACATGGTGAAGTGATTGATTTAATCAACCATTAACCAGTTTATGTGAACTCCATTAGAAGATTTGTGCAATTGGACCATTGTCTAATGATATCCTCATACAATACTTCTCTCAAGTCCATTTTCTAATCAATCTAGTATAAGAAAAAATTATAAATGAATATATGGACTCTAATTAGATGGATGCATATAATGTTAGTTGGCATTTAGGATATACATATAAGACCAAAGCTTCATGCCTTGTGAATGCTCGGCTACATATGTTAGATGAATTGAAGACATTGTAATGAATCAACAAGGTGATAAGCAATGCCATTATGTACTATTTTGACTGAAGTGGAAAATATATCATTGTGTGTCATAGATGAATAAAATAGTGTCCCATCATTGAAATACACCGTGCGAGTTATCTTACTAACTTTGACAAGTCTTGCTCAGATCTAATTTATATGGGCTATGTATCTTTGTGACATATAACTCTCCATAAACATTGTGGAGAAGGAAATGTCTCCAAGTCAATATGTATTTCTCATATCGTCTCTGTGAGCATATCAAAATGATCATTGAGATACCCCACAAATTGGAGGATGCACATCATATTACAAGTTTTTGCATTTGTGATTGTGAGGATATAAAATGGGAATAGGGAACCATTGATTTTTTGAACTCTATGTGGTGAATTTGGCTTCTACATGAATTTCTTTCACATAAAAAAAATGTCCTCCAAATTAGGACCAATTATGGGAAACACTAAGAGAGAGATAAAAATTATTTGCAATTATGAATGTATAATGTGCATAGGAAGGATCATTTGAGATCCTTCTTGATTATGTACCTATTGGGAGTCACTTGAGCAATCATCGAAATAAGTTAGCTGACTCGTTGATTAACCTAACATCGGACTATGCTCCTTGGCTCCAATTAAAAAGCAATGATAGCTGTGGGTTATTATAGTGCCTTTGTATTGTATGAATGAGTTTCTTCACTTCGTGTCATCCCTTCGCGTACTTGGGGTTAAGCCAATATTGGCTACTTCTTATTGACATTGCACAATCTATACATAAATTTTGATTAAGACCCAACTTTTTTGCAATGCTTGCTAGATCCTTATAGGAAGGTGCAAATGCTTAGGAAAAAAGTTCTTGCAACAAAAGAGGGCAATGTCATATCCATTTATTCAAGTAAACATGTTTGGATTCATAATCAGAGCCTAGATTGATTTCCCATTCTAATACTCCTACTTGTCCATTTAGAATGTTCCCAATTCAAAGGTAGCAGATGGGGGCATTGACTTTGGAAGTTGGAGGCTTCCTCAGTCCAATTAAAAGGTATTTCCTTAAGGGAAATTGTGAGGCATTATTTAGTATCATCACATACTTTAGAGGATTTAGCTTGGCTTAAGGTCACCTTTATTTCTAGTTTCTAGTCTTGCATACATGATGATATTGGATGGTGTAACCTTACTTTCTGTGGGCTATGTGGAGTAGTCTTTTGAGATCTAGAAGCATTTTGGACTAAACTAAGAACATGAAGTACAATTTTGAGACAACATCAAATTGCATGATTGGCCTCCATGCAATACAGGAACAATGTGCATATCCTTAGTTTGCAAAACTTTAATAGACTTGTTCACTTCAATTTGGTAAAACTTTTGCTTACTATTGTTAGCTAAAGTATGTGCCCAATTGCTCCATTTTTGGTTGATCAAAATTTGGACCATAACTGTACTATGGTCTAATTATTGGACTTATAATACAATATGGTCCAATTTCGGCCCATCTTGGTTGAGTGATCTTTTATCTAGACTTAGAACATAGTCCATCTTTTTCTTTGTCTCGGCCACCCTTTAGCCATCTTTTGGTCCACCATTGGCTTGTGTTTTCGAGACTACTATTGGTCTAGAGTCAGCACTTTGGTCTTCCATAGGCTCTACTCTTGCATTGTTGTTGGAAATAAAAGAAGAACACAATGTCAAAGATTTCATTACATCATTTTTCTTAGGCTTAACTAAAGTTCTTGGATACCTATTGTTTGGAAACTATTTTCCTCCTATATAGTGATCAAAATTTCTACTTGATCAATGAGTACATTTTGTTCTTAAATTTCCGTAAGCTCAACTTGGCCACTTTGGATCCCCCTTAACGAAGAAATCATATAATCATCATCGTTAGTAGATGTATTCAACATTATAAATGCCCATTATCCCCTTATCCATGTGAAGTTGAATTTTTTTCTCTGTTCAATTAGAAACCCATAGCCTATTCTTGCCCCAATCTTGGAGAGCTCAATAAGCCATGGTACCACAAGCAATAAAGAAAAAGTTCCATCTTTGCTACTATAGCAAAGTTGAGCTCAAATGGGCACCCTTCCACCTTCACGACAATTTTCTCCATTACATCCATTAGTTGGGCTTGATGTTGATTTTTTCTAAGTGACTGAAAATGGTGCTTCCTTTGTAACGGATAGGCCCAATTGTTGCAAAGTGAATTTAGACATAAGGTTGATCCCTACGTCATTGTAAATTACAAACCTTGTAAGCAATTCTTCCTTGACAAGCATCATTAGCTTGGAAGATTGATATTCTACTAGTTCTTTGATAGGAAAATCGACTAGAAACCATTTGCCATTCAAGGGGTTGTTGGCTACATGGATAAATTTAAGCCACTCACTCTGAGCTCTTGGGTCTATTTGGATGAGCTCAAGCCAACTAACTTGCTTGTGGGTATTTTGAAGGAAATCTTCTATAGCTACCTAGTGACATGCAAGTACCATTGCTTGAGAATTTAACTTGGTTGTTTTAAAGTTGTATGCTTCTTCAATATCTATCACTACGTTAGGTAGTGATTTCCTTCTCCTTTTGTGATTCCTCTTCCAAGATCCATTTTTTTGACCTCATTAACACCTATTCTCTTATAAAAGACACCATGGCTATTAGTTTGAGAGCTGTTTCTCTTGATGACATCTCCTCTATTATGTGTAGCATTGCTCCTTGAGACTTATAGCAATTACACTTTTAGTGATTCATGTCTTTAGGATAATTTTGACATGGGGACAACCTCCAAGGATCGCACACTTGCTCTACACATGGCTATATTTTCCACAACGTTAAGACATTAATGGTAAGGCAGACCTAGGTTTGTTAGGGTGCGCATTGTTACCTCCTTGTGTCCATGTGTTGGCATAAAAACTATTTGGTTTCCTTTCATGTTGTTGGGTCCCTCTGAGATAGGGATGGTTTATTCCTTGTGGAAGATCTTTCCACAAAATGAACATATGATTCTCCATGGAATATCCTATGAAACATGCCCTAGACTGTTACATTATGTGCACCAAAGCAATGTTCATACCTCCTTAGCCATCCATAAATGTTCAATTTCTTGCCATAGTTGAGTTAATTCTTTAGATTTTGAATTCTTGTACAAAGATTTCTCCTTTTGTAGATTTAGGTCTTCAACTTCTCTTCATAATTCGATGATTGGGTCACCTTGCCTTTCCAATGCCAGCTCACTAAAATGGATATGCAATTTCTCTATGCGGGTGGTTCCCACCTCAAATTTTCATAGTGTAGCATCTGAGAAAAAAAAACTCTCACACTTCTAATGTTAACTGAATAGGAGTGCCTTTTCGGTCCACTTTTTAATTAAAATATCCTTTGGATGTCAAGAAGGCAAGATACCAAAGCCCTAACTCCCATCATTAATTCCAACAAAGTATAGCACAAGGCAACTTTAGTCATTCAAGTTCATCAAGAAACATTCCATGGGATTGCCCGATTTAAAGCTGTCTATAAAATTAACTTTTAGTTCCATCCAAGCGGTGAAGTGGTTGTTCTTAACCCATAAAACCAATCATCCACAAGCCCTTGAAGTGTTCATGTGAAATGGGCAAGAAAGGCATCCTCTTGATTATGAAGACCTCTACTTTTGCAAATAGAAAGGAATTTCCTATTGTGATCCTTGGGGTCTTCATGCACTCCCCATAAAAAATTATAGAATCTGATAAATCAACAAGCTCCATGACTAGAACCTCCACCATAAGAGGGTAAAAAGACTAAGGTAAGAAGAGAAGGACGCCTTGTTGGCTTCATTCCAATCTTAAACTCTTGCAATCAGAAAATGATCTCCTTTGATACACATGTCCATTTGAGATTCAATGAGGTAGCTCTCTAGATCATTTCTCTCTATGCATGTATGTGTATGTGTAGTGGAACATCAAGCTTACACTATGCTTGAGGTGGATTTGATCTACATCAAAAAGGTATGGTTTGGATTATGTCAAAACATATCCATTGAAGAGTTCTTTTACTTATGATCATTTATTGTATTTTTAAAAATATTTTTATGGATCATTTACCAATGTAAAATCTTAGAGATTTACACATGTGAAAGGAGAAAATGAGATCTAAAATTCCACAAATTTGAGGTGGTTGAGATTGACAATCAATGAATCAATCAATAACGTAAAAGTAGATCAAATTAGATCTTCACTTTTCCTAGATTGTAGGAAAGTGAATTGATTCTCTTCAACAATGTTGGAGGATAAACACTCCTATGTGCACAACAAAAGCAAATGAACCCTCCTAGGATCCTGAAATTTTTCAGACATAGGTTCTGTATTTTCTGAGTTTCTCTGAGTATATGCAGAGACTGAAAATGAAATTTTGCAAACATAAACTAAACTTTAAGAGCTTTCAAATGAGAGTAAAATCACTCCATTTGGATACTGTATGATGCCTCAACCAGCTGCAACAAAACAGATAACTTGATCTCTTCACAGAGTATGAGCTAATTGGACAGACACTGTTCTGGACATTTCTCTGCACATGTGCAGGCACTGAACCTGAGACTTATACCAGCCAAAGTAGAACTTATAAGCTTTCCAAAAAGACAAAAGTCATTGCAAATGGATTCCGGATGAAGGAGAAACAACAATTACAAGACCGGGGGGTCTGCCAAAAACATCTAGATAGATAGAGTGTGTAAAAGTGAAATTTCTACAAAATATGCAGAGAACAGCTAGTAGGGGGTGTGCTTAAGCAAGGGGGCAGCTTGGGCATGTATTTCCACGACTCTAAGTCATAATACAACTCATTAGAGGTTTTAAAGACCTCATACTAACCTCTTTAACCAATCAAAAGCATATACATGTCAAAAGTGAGGCCCAATCACATCAAGAGGTGAGCTAAATCTTCTCTAATCAAATTCTTTCCATTATGGGCATGATTTGATGCCTCCAACTCGTGGAAATCAGCCTCCTTTGATTGTGGATGATGTGGAAGGTTCAATTTGGGGCATGTTCCCACACTCTTGAGCTTGAAAAACTTTCAACACTCCCCCTCAAGCTCAAGTCTTTTCCTTTGTTGCTTCAGCCTATGTCTCTTATGTTGATAGCTTCCTTGAATCCTCCAAGCTTTGTACCTTCAAGAAACTTTGTCATCATGTCTGCAACATGCATTTTAGTGTTCACATACCTTATATCTAGCTCTTTTGCCATCACCTTTTCTCTAACGAAGTGGTAATGAACCTCTATGTGCTTGCTCCTTGCATGAAACATGGGATTGTTAGCTAGATAGATGCTTGAAATGTTGTCTCCATAAAGAGGAAACTCCTGCACTTCCACTTCCAAGTCCTTAAGTAGCTTCTTAAGCCATAATAGCTCACATGTAGCCAATGCTAAACCTCTGTACTCAGCCTCTGTGGATGAAAGAGCAACAGTGGGTTGCTTCTTAGAGCTCCAAGAGATCACTTTTGTACCTATCATGAAAACATAACCCGATGTACTCCTTCGATCATCCTTGCTACCTGCCCAATCAGCATCACTATATCCTTTGACACTTAGATGAGCATCATATGAGTAAAATAGACCTTGGTTGATGGTGTGCTTGATGTAACGAAGCACCTTTCTTGCCGCCATAAGATGATCATGAGTAGGTGTATGCAAAAATTGAGAGAGAACACCTACTACATATGCAAGATCAGGTCTAGTGAATGTAGCATAAAGTAATGAACCAATTATGCTTCTATATAGTGTAATATCTTGTATAGCCTCTCCTTGACCTGCAATCAACTTTGTATTGGGCTCCATGGGCTGAGAAAGTGGCTTACAACCACTCATACCAAACCTGTATAGCACATCCAACAAGTATTTTCTTTGAATCAAGAAGATGCCATTGTGTGCATAGATTACCTCTATTCCCAAGAAGTACTTTAGTGTTCCAAGATCAGATATCTTGAACTCCTTCCCTAGCTTTGATTTGATATCTTTAATACCTGCAATATCACTTCCTGTGATGATCAAATCGTCCACATAGATGCATATGTATACCATCTTGTCTCCTTGCTTCTTCATGTAAAGTGATGGATCTGCAACACTTTCTTTGTATCCACAACTTGATAAATAATCCACTAACCTCTGATTCCAGGCCCTTGGGGCTTGCTTTAGTCCATATAATGCTTTCCTTAGCTTGCAAACATGATTTGGGTACCTTATACTAGCAAATCCTTGAGGTTGGCTCATGTAGACTACTTCTTCAAGCTCTCCATTGAGGAAGGCATTCTTCACATCCAACTGATATAAGCTCCATTTCCTTGATGTGGCCACTGCAATCAAAGTCCTAATTGTTGGCATCTTGGCTACGGGGCTGAAAGTTTCATCATAATCTATCCCGTAGCTTTGGGAGAAGCCTTTCGCCACCAACCTTGCTTTGTACCTAGCAATGGAACCATATGAATTTCTTTTAATTTTGTAAACCCACTTATTACCTATCACCTTCATGCCTTCTTGAGCTGGTACCAAGCTCCAAGTATGGTTCTCATCAAGTGCTTTGAGCTCTTCCTTCATTGCCTCTTGCCATTCCTTGCAATCCTTAGCTTCTTCATAACTAGTCGGTTCTTTGTCCTTGATTACCTGAGTCATGTATGCATAATGCTTTGCAATGAAATTATCATATGTTAACCTTTGTACTGGATATCTTACTCTTGAAGACCTTCTTTCACTTCCTTTTGGTGTGGTTGCCATCTTCTTTCTTTGTTTGGCCACTCCTAGAGTTTGAACTTCTTCTATCTCTTCATCTTCCAACATGCTCTCGTCCACATAGCTTCCTTCTTCAACTGAAATCTTCTCTTTGCCTTTGACTTTGCTTTCTTCAGAGCTAGTCTCTCTTTCCCTAAGCCTTCCACTCCATGGTGAGGTTGTCCTTGTGTTGCATGAGTTGCTTGGACCACTCAAATCCATGCTTTCTTGAACTCTATCATCATTCTTCAAATCTGTCTCACCTATGTCTTCAACCTGCAATAGACTTGTGCATGCATACCAAGGCTTCAACTCATCAAAGACAACATCCCTACTTACCTTCAGCTCCTTGGTGATGGGATTATAGCATTTATACCCCTTTTGTTCCATAGAATATCCCAAAAAAATACACCTTTCAGATTTGGCATCTAACTTTGACCTCAACTCTTGAGGTACATGTACATAGCATATACAACCAAAGATTCTAAGATGTGAAATGCAAGGTTTTCTTCCACTCCATGCTTCCTCAGGGGTTAGATGATGTATACCTGATGTAGGACATCTATTCATGATGTATGTGGCTGTATATGTAGCCTCTCCCCAATAACAATGCGGCATATTCATTTCATTGAGCATACACCTTGCTACCTCTGCTATGTGTCTGTTCTTTCTCTCTGCTACCCCATTTTGTTGAGGGGTATACCTGCATGTAAATTGCCTTTTGATGCCATTGACCTGCAAAAATTCAGAAAATTCATGGGAGAAGTACTCTCCCCCTCCATCGGATCTCAAAGTTTTGATAAACTTGCCAGATTCCTTCTCCACCTGTGCTTTGAATTTCTTGAAGTAGTGGAACACATCTGATTTGTTTCTAATGCAATACAACCACACTTTCCTTGAAAAGTCATCAATGAAGGTTACAAAGTACCTATTTCCAGCAAGGGATGCTTCTCTTGTTGGACCCCAAACATCCGTGTGAATGAGGTCTAAAACATTTGCACTTACATAGGTACTCTTCTTGAAGGGCATAGTTAAAAAATAGGTTCTAGGTGCTATTTGAAAGGGTAAACGGTGTCTAAAAATAACCAAAATTGGTACGGTTATTCTACCTAAGCTCCTCAAGCTCGATGACTCTTCGGCTTGCACAAAATGGAGCTATAAATTACAAAAAGGAGTTTTTCTATGTTACATATGGTACATGAGTGATGAAAATCACTATTGAATGTTTGAAAGAGTAATATAAAACATATTTGCTTGAAAAATTGATTCGACTGGCTCCCTGCTCTGTCTTTACATGCTTCCACATCTTCTATGCCTCTGGGTGCTGCCAACAGCTTATATGATGTGACATGTGTTGGTTGCAAAAGGACTATGGAACATTGTGCAGGGTGTCGAAAAACGTCCTATTACACCTACAACTATTACAACTACAAGTACTGAAGCTGATGCAGAAGGTGTTGAAGATGGTGATATTCTACATATTCCTGTTCGTGCTGCAGTTTCTGCTGCACCTACTGCAGAGCAGATTCGTTGGGATGGCAGAGGTGCCCAGGCACATGCATTGATAGCTTTGTCTGTCAAACGTGCCATTATTCCTCATATTCGCTCTTGCAGAACAGCTAAGGATGCTTGGGATACACTTACCATATTTTACCAAGCTAGGAATGAGGCTCGTGTTGCTTACCTCCAGAAACAGTTGGAGAGTGAGCACGTGAATGAAGGTGATTCTATGGACAGTTTCCTAACAAAGATCAAAGACTTGAAGGAATAGTTGATTTCTACTGATGCGATTATACCAGATAGCTCACTTGTGCAGACTGTTCAAAATGGTCTTGCTGATTCATATCAGAGTTTTGCTTCTACTCTTCCTTGATGATGAAAGGCAATCCAAATTCCTTTTCATTTGAAGAGTTAGTCTCTGTTCTGTTGCAAGAAGATCAGTCCACGCATTAAATGCTGCACATTCGAAGAACCAAGACAAAGATGAGAAAAAAAAATCAGAAAAGCAGAAATTGTTTTGTAAGTACTGTAAAGGGAATGATCATATCATAAAGAACTGTCCAAAGCTGGCTGCAAAAGAGGCAAAGAAGAAAGAGGCTGGAATGGTTGTTGTAGAAGCATCTACACAAAAAATGAAGTCTGCTAATCTTGTGCAGGAAGAAGAATGGGCGTTTACTACTGTTTGCAATTTTGACCCGTCTTCTCATGATCAGTGCATGTCTACAATAGACTCAGATGTTTGGTACTTTGACAGTGGGGTGACCAAACATATTACCTCACAGTGCAGTTTCTTCTCTTCACTCGAGACTGCTCCTACAGGGAATACTATTACATGCACCAACAACTCCTCTTATCCTGTTATGGGAGTTGGTAAGATCATTTTGACTACTCCTGATGGTAGTTCTTTCACTTTGTCAGGTGCTTTATTTGTGCCAGGGATCAAGAAGAACGTGTTATCAGTTTCTACATTAGCCAAGATTGGCTTGGTTGTGAAATTTGTTGATGACAGGTGTACAGTTCATGACCTATCAAATGGCGATGTGATTATTGCTTCCGGCATTTTATGTCATGGGCTGTATAAGCTCATAGACTATGAAACATCTGTGAATGATTCGGCATGTGTAGTACATGATTCTCAGGCTATCTCAGATACAAAGCTTTGGCATGCACGCTTTGGTCATCTAAATTTTGCTAGTTTGCTACGCCTTTAGAAATCTTAAATGGTGTCCTCTTTGCCCAAACTTGAGGCACCTAGAAAACATGTTTTTGAAGGCTGTATTTTGGGAAAAATGCAATGTTCCTCATTTCCAAAAGATGGTTCAGTTCGGGCTACTCAAAAATTGCAGCTTGTACATGGTGATGTTTGTGGTCCTATGCAGACACCTTCGTTTGGAAATTATCTTTACTTCGTGACTGTCATTGCTGATTTTTCCACGCATGCATGGGTATATCCATTGAAGGCAAAGTCCGAAGTGTTCATGTGCTTCAAATAGTTTTTGTTTTTGGTTGAAAATATGTTAGCATGTAAAATGGGCACCCTCCGTTCAGATCGAGGGGGGAAATATATGTCTTCTAATTTTAATGCATTTCTGGCTGAATGTGGGATAAAACACTAGTGTACAATGCCGTATACACCTCAATAGAATGGAGTTGCTAAATGAAAGAATAGGTCACTCATGGAGATGGCGAGGTGTATGGTCAAGAGTCAAGCTTTACCACATAGTTTTTGGCTTGAGGCTGTCATGTGTGCAGCATATATACTGAACAAGTGTCCGATTAAAGCGCTGCTGTCTATCACTCCATATGAGGCTTGGCATGATCGCAAGCCATCTGTTGCTTATCTGCGTGTTTTTGTTTGTTTGGCATATGCATTAGTGTCTGAACAACTTTGTAGAAAATTGGATGATAAAGCAATAAAATGTATTTTTGTTGGGTACAGTTCTAAAAGTAAAGGCTATCGTCTGTATCATCCACAGACTAAATGCATTCTGGTTAGCCGTGATGTTGTTTTTGTGGAAGATGCTATTCAACCATTGCTTTCATGTACTAAGGAGACATGTCTTAGCTCCAAAGACATGCATGGTACTTTGCTGCCTCTTTTTACAGGTGGACAGTCTAGTGCTAGTCCCAATGAGGCAACTTCTCAACCTTTGCAGGTTTCATGTGATGATGTAGATCATTCCATTTCTGATGCAGATTTACATGATGCAGTAGTTGATGAGAGAGCTAATATTGAGTAGGCAAAAACTATGCCAAAATGGCTGGTGCAGACTTTGCATGATAGAAAATTAGATGCACCTCTGTGATATCGTACTCATTCAGGCTCTCATAGTGCCTCTTTTGCATCAGATTGCTATGCTATGGCTGCATCTAATCTCTATGATGAGAATGAGCCTATTTTGTTTGATGAAGCACAAAATTCAGAAAATTGGATGGTTGCTATGCAATCTAAATATGATGTTATAATGAATAATGGTACTTGGTCTTTATGTGACTTGCCTCCAGGCAAGAAGGCCATTGGCACTAAGTGGGTATACAAGCTAAAGCGTAAACCGGATGGTACAATTGACATGTATAAGGCTAGGCTTGTTGCAAAGGGTTATGCACAGTGTTGCTCTAGCACAATGGTGAGAACCACGTTAAGAAGCTCCACCTCCTTAATGTCAATCCACGGAAGAGATAGGAGTGATATGAAGATCATGAATATGAGATGAAGTAAAAGTGA
The DNA here is from genome assembly GCA_020310875.1 of Ceratopteris richardii. Classification (NCBI taxonomy): domain Eukaryota; kingdom Viridiplantae; phylum Streptophyta; class Polypodiopsida; order Polypodiales; family Pteridaceae; genus Ceratopteris; species Ceratopteris richardii. Next base: position 31,992,803 of record CM035418.1, on the reverse strand, counting down.
TGGTGAGAAGCATAGAGATGCACACACACATACACACACACAATGAAGAGACAAGCAAGACACAATGGAAGGTAGGAAATCAACTCTATTACTCAAGAACACTCTTACAAGCTCGAAATAGCTCTAAGCTCTTCTATACTCAAACAAGCTAACCTCAAACATGAGCTCTCTAGCTCTTCTTATAGATTCTAGACTAGTTTTGACTTGTTTCACATCTAGTGACCGGCATAGTTAAAAAAAAATAGGTTCTAAATGCTATTTGAAAGGGTAAACGGTGTCTAAAAATAACCAAAATTGGTACGCTCATTCTACCTAAGCTCCTCAAGCTTGAGGACTCCTCGGCTTGCACAAAATGCAGCTATAAATTACAAAAAGGGGTTCTCTATGTTACATATGTTACAAAAGTGATGAAAATCACTATTGGAGGTTTTTGAAAAGTATTTTGAAATATATTTATTTGAAAAAATGATTCAACTAGCTTCTTGCTACTTCATTATTCTCTGTCTTTACATGCTTCCTCGACGTCTATGCCTCTGGCTACTGCCAACACCCCCCTCCCTCTTGCTTCTGTTGTCCTCGATAGAACCTTGTTGTGGGGTCTGTCGGATATAATTCTGTAATAATTCATGAGCGAGGGTGTGTTCTGAAATGCGGATACCTCGAGCTAGATCTACCTCGAGTTTCTCCCAATCTATTGGTTGCAGTTCATCTAATGGCGGGAGTCTCTAGTGTGTGGAGTATACCATCTGTTCACGTGCAAATAATTGAAGCAAGTGTGTGGGCCTACTGATGAACACTTCTGAGTGATATTCCCAGAAACTGGTTGTGAACATTTCTTCGAAGGTCTGCTTATAGCACGCCAGTAAGTATTTGATTCGAGAGTGCTAGGCATAACACACCTGGAGCAATGGTGTCGTACTCATGTTATAAGCTAAATCTAGATTGCCATGCTCGAAGCCCGGGGTGTTTACATGTGGTGCCTTGACGCGGCGGAAGACTTTGAATACCATCTGCATCATGTCAAATATTTTGATAGTCATATGCATTGCTATATCATCCATTCTTCGTAAGCAAGGGAGCCAGTGGCGAATCGTTGCCATCATGTATCCAAGTGTTCGTGGTCCTCAGGGTGGCCTGAAATATGGGTAATTGAGCCAATCATGGCATTGCTTGTTGTTTTGTACTTTAATGGCCAATGCCTTCCAGGAGCGGTGATGTGGCACGGGTCCCCAGCATGGGTTGTACTTCAAGTGGAGAGGGGCCTTGACCCAAGTACTCATTGTTGGAGCAAGTCTATGACAAGCCTAAGTATTGGCTTGAGTCCCACAAAGTCATAGAAAAAGCCTTAAAATGAAGACTATGTAAAGTTCACTTGTGAACTACCTCTTGTAACTTTTGAAGAGTTTACTTAATGTAAAAGTAAGAGAATCTTAAGTGGTTGAGTCCACTTGATCAAGAATGGAAAGAGGAGCCACGAATTCATGATTTGTGGTAGGTAGAGAATCAAATCAATCATTGATTGATTGGAGAGTGATTGAGGGAAGTTAGCCTCCCAAACTCAACTATAAATAGATGGCAGTTTTAGTCGTGGTTAGAGAGACCTATGTGAAGACCTCCAAGAGCTGAGCTTTATGCCATATCAACGTGTGATTACAAGGCACACATATGTATCAGTAAGTCATTGTATTGTACAAGAAATATACTTTCATTTTCATGATTATTTGAGTTCATCTTTCCATGTTCTTGTGAAGTGTACTACTCACTGCCATTACTCTCAGTTTTCTCAGTCAGATTGCAGAGATGTTTTCTCTGTGCTTGGTGCATCATTTTCAGTGATTTAACTTGGTAAAGTTAGCTCTATAAGTCTAATATATGCTCACAAATTTTCATGTCATTTGGATGTTGCAATCTTCAGTTATATTCATTTGAAGTCAACAGGGTCTGTTCATCTTCACTTCTCTGTCAGGTACCCGACTTTTTCACTCATCCTGTCAGAGCCATTTCTCAGTGGGTACGTATTCAAATTCAGTGATTTAAAGCTTGTTGGATTCAGCTTACTGTCTAGTATAACCATACAAATTTTCATAATCATTGGATTTCTAAATTTTGAGTTATGTTGATTTTTCTGCTCACTGGTCTATTTCTGTAGCAGCCCGTGAAAATCGGGATGATGTCATCACTTGTTAAAACTCATTCTCAGTGTGTGGTTTATTATTTTTGATGAGATTACTCTTGAAAGTTAGCTCCTTAAGTTACCTAGACTTCCCCAAGAGGAATTAAGCTAATTGCTGCTGTGCTTAGAGAATTATGTAAAACACTGGACATGTGTATGAACCAAGAATAGCAAGTTTTCACCTCTGAGCTAACTCCAACTTATCTGTTTTGATCTATCTTTTTGAGAGTGATCTTCCAAGGTACATAGGGTGTCTAATACATCCATTGGCAAGCTAAAAGGGCCCACCATATACTCCTGGAGTTCATTTGGCTGGTGTAGATCAAGGATTTTGCAACACCTCTTCATCTTCAAGCACATACCTATCCATCTCTTCACAATGGTATCAGAGCAAGGTTGGACAACATGGCAGATGGATTTCCTTCATCAATTGACAAATTGGACAGAGGGTACTACTCAGCTTGGTCATTAAGAATGGAAGCCTATCTCCAAAGTAGAAGTTTATATGGTTATGTGGCTGGAGATGAAGTTATGCCAAGTTTCAGGAACAAAAGTCAACCAACACAAGAAGAGCAAGAAAGATTGAGCACATGGTGCTCCAAGGATGCACTTGCAAGGTCTTATCTCCTCAACTCTATCTCAGATTTTTTGTTGCCTCACATTAGAAGTTGTAAGACATCTCAGGAAGTGTGGGATGCACTTGAAGCTTTCTTTTCTTCAAGTACAAAAGCTAGGAAGCATCAACTATGGCTGGATTTCACAACTCTCAAGAAGGCTCCCAAACAAAATGTGGCTGATTTTGTCACAAAGCTCAAGGACATAGCGGATCAGTTGGGAAGCATTGGAGAGGTAATAGATGAAGAGCAAATTGTAAGGTAGGTCATCAATGGCTTGAAGGCAGATGATAAGTGGGAAGCATTCACCACAGCTATGGATTTGTACATGGACATGCATGTACTTGATTTCAACAAACTCATTGGACAACTACTTACTCAAGAGGCAAAGCTTATCAAAAATGGAGAAAGCTCTAAAGGTAATCAATCTTCAGCTTTATACACTGATAAAAGAAAGTCCAAAGATAACAAAGGAAAGGCAAAGAAAGTGGATGATGAAGCAGGTACATATCAAGCTAACTATGCAGGTAGAGGAAGACATGGCAAAGGTAGAGGAAGAGGAGGTAGACAAGGTAGGGGGAGATCCCAAGACTCCAACTCATGTTCTATTTGTGGACTGACTAATCATACAACGGAAAATTGCTTTAGGAATTCCAAGAATCAAAGAGGCAGAGGATACAATAGAGGAAGTTATGGCTACTCAAGAGGAAGGTTCAACAACTACCATGGCAACTACAACAACTACAATCATTCAAACTATCAAGGAGGCTACAAAGGAAGGAGAGACTACAATAACTACACAGAAGACTCAAACAAAGAGGATTCATTATTGATCATGAACATGGCTATGCCACAAGGTAAATCTGATGAGCATATTTTCTACATAGATTCAGGTTGTTCAAATCATGTGGCAGGAAGTGTGGCACTCCTATCAGATTTAGAAGATCCAAGGAATAAGCATGAGGTACAAACAGGAGATGATACAAAACATCCTGTGGAGAAAATAGGCAATGTCAAAGCACCTGATGGAAACATCAACCTACTCAATAAGGTACTCTATGTCCCTACCATTACAAAGAATTTGATAAGTGTTGGGCAGATAGTAGAGAAAGGGTTGCAAGTCAGGTTCACAAAAGCAGGAGCATTTGTTGAAGATCCAAGTCAAGGATTCAGAAGAATTGCAAAAGGTGAAAAGACAGGTAGATTGTTCACATTTGAATTACAGGACACTAGAAACATTGCTCTCTTTAATTATGGTAGTCAGACACTCACAGAATTGGAAGTATGGCACAAAAGGTTAGCACATATTGGTGAAAGGTCATTAAAGCAAATCTGCAGGGACCAAAGTGTACTTGGACTTCCTAATTTGTCAAAACAACATATGATTTATAAGTGTAGTGCATGTCAATTTGGAAAGTCTCACAGGTTACCATTCATGAAGAAAGGTTATATGCATGGAGATCTCTTGGAGTTGGTTCATACAGATGTATGGGGACCTAGCAAGGAAGCTTCAATATCTGGATCAAGGTATTATGTTTCCTTTATTGATGATTGCAGCAGATGGACTATCCTATTCTTTATGAAACACAAAGATGAAGTTTTTTCATGTTTCAAAAGATATTTGGCTCTTGTGGAGAATCAAACAGGTAAATCACTAAAAAGGCTAAGGTCAGATGGAGGGGGAGAATACTTCTCCCATGATTTTGATTCTTTTCTTCAAGAAAGAGGAATCAAAAGAGAGGTAACTACAAGGTACACTCCTGAGCAAAATGGAAATGATGCAGATGGTATGAAGAAGATCAAAGATCAGATGAGAGAAGAGTTCAAGATAAGTGATTTGGGTTCACTTACCTACTTCCTAGGTTTGGAAGTTGTCTACAAAGATCATGGTTTGTTTCTCACTCAAAGAAAGTACATTAAGGACATGTTGGCAAAATTCAAGATGCAAGATTGTAAGATTGCAGGTACTCCAATGGAGGTAAATCACAAATTGAGCTCACATGAAGGTGAACTCATAGAGGACATCTGTTGGAAGCAGCCAGAGGCACAGACGACATGGAAGCATGTAACGACGGAGCAGGGAGCCAGTCGGATCAATTTCTCAAACAAATATGTTTTTTATCACTTTTCAAAACATTCAACAGTGATTTTTATCACTAATTGTAACATATGTAACATAAAAAACCCCATTTTGTAATCCATAGCTCCATTTTGTGCAAGCCGAGGAGTCCTCGAGCTTGAGGAGCTTAGGTAGAAGGCGCGTACCAATTTTCGTTATTTTTAGATACCGTTTACCCTTCCAAGTAGCATCTAGGACCTATTTTTTAACTAGGCCGGTCACTAGATGTGAAACCGGTCAAAACTAGTCTAGAAACTATAAAAAGAGCTAGAGAGCTCATTTTTGAGGTTGGCTAGTGTGAGCTTAGAGCTATTTTGAGCTTGTAAGAGTGTTCTTGAGTAATAGAGCTAAGTTCTCACCTTCCATTGTGTCTTGCTTGTCTCTTCGTAGTGTGTGTGTATGTGTGTGTGCATTTCTATGCTTCTCACCTTCACTCTCACTTCATCTCACATTCACGATCTTCATATCACTCCTATCTCTTCCGCGGATTGACATTAAGGAGGTGAAGCTTCTTAACGTGGTTCTCACCATTGTGCTAGAGCAACACCAAATTTGGCGCCGTTGCCGGGGATCGAGTCTAGGACGAATGTGTGATGGTAAGAGTATAGCAAGAAGTGGCGTTGGAAGGTAAAAATTTCAGTTTTTGTTGTTGTTTTTACTTAGTTTTTAGTGTTTTTCACCTCCCCCACACTCCATCTTCATCACCGCATCATCATCTTCATCTCCAAAAAAATCAGAAAATTCACCATATCCACCCATTATCCTCATTTCCCCTCATTTGTGCATGCGAGAGAGTGAGAGAGAGCTTTTGTGCTTGTGTGTACTTTGGTTTTCTTGAGTTTTCTTGCAGGTACAAAGCTCCAGTGCATCAGGAAAGCTTGGAAAAGGTAAAATTTTCAGTTTCTGTCAGAAATTTCCGACTGTGTCAGACCATCGCGATGGTCTGCAAAGTTCGGATTTTGAGGAAGGCGAGTTCACCACCGTGTAGGCGACCCCTGCGTGTGTAGGAATCCATAGCTGCATCTCAAAAATTCATAGTTTGGTGGACCATCGCGACCGTCTCTGACCATCGCGACTGTGTCACACCATCGCGATTGGCTCACGCCATCGCGACGGCTTGGCCGGACCATCGCGACGGTCTCTGACCATCGCGATTGTGTCACGCCATCGCGATTGGCTCACGCCATCGCGCCGACAGTGCCACGTGGCAATCTAGACCATCGCGACGGTGCACTTCAGACCATCCCGACGACACCCTCAGACCATCACGACACTTCAAAAATTCAGACCATCGCGATTGGCTCACGCCATCGCGCTCAGACCATCGTGTTTGGCTCACGCCATCGCGTTCAGACCATCGTGACGGTTCACTTTGGACCATCGCGATTGTCCACATTGACCGTTGACTGACGCCATCGCGACGGTGCACTTTCACGCCATCGCGATTGTGCAAATTCAGACCATCGCGACGGTGCACCCTCACGCCATCGCGACGGTCCCATTTCACGCCATCGCGATTGTCCAAGTTCACGCCATCGCGATTGTGCAAGTTCAGACCATCACGATTGTCCAAGTTCACGCCATCGCGACGGTGCAATTTCAGACCATCGCGATTGTGCACCCTCACGCCATCGCGACGGTCCCAGACCATGGCGATCATCTCAGACCATCGCGATTGTGTACCCCCATCGCAAATTTTAGGGTTTCAATTTTTGGCCAATTTTGGGGCTATTTTTGGGAAATTTTTGGGTGATTATACTCATAGGAGACCCCTTAGCTCATATTTGGAGAAAAACCTGTTTGTCAGTTTTCACCCCCCAGGGCCTGAACGGTCATAACTTTTTCATCCGAAGTCCGTTTTTTGAGCTTAATAGCTCATTAGAAAGCTCTTGACGAGTACTACGTGACCTCAACTGTTTTTTTCTTAAAGGATACGTCTATTTTTAGACAAGCTATTTTGAGGTTGACCTAGTTTGGGACTAGAAAGCCAGGGGGCAAGCATTAAAAATTTGGGCAAAAGGGAAGGGACGTAAAAGGTGTACATACTTAAGTGCTTGATCATCCAACTGTGAATTGGTCTAATATTGGATTTTTCCAGGTCTAGCAAGGGCAATCAAGGGCAACCAAGGCAAGGCAGTGAAGGGCATAAAGCTTGGGAAGCGCGGCTTCTTGGGCATCAGAGCAACCAGAAAAGCTGACTCGAGGTTGGAAGATTACTCAACCCCCTCAACCAATTCTTAGCTTAGGATAAACGTTAACATTGTGGATTACGACGATAGGAACGCCTCAAGTTCAAGATCATTAATTCTTTCAAGTTCGAGACTAAAGTAAAGGTGTGTGACACGAAAACCTAAAGGAAAGAACCTAAGTCTGACGGAACGAGAACTCAAAATTATAACGGAAAGTCGAATTCCTGACGCATACATTAAGACAAGAATCTAAAGAAATTTAAAAAAGAATCAAGACAATAATAACAAAGGAATCATTGACGATCTGAGCGTGTACTGAGTGTGCAAGGAACAAAATTAATGAACCTTAGATCGGGCAAACATATAGGCAAGTCAGACCGGCGAAGCCTTAGATCATCAGAGGCAAGTGTAAGAACTACTGCTCGATCATGGGCTCAACAATTGAATAGTAATTACCCCTACGAGAGCTCAGACACTAGTGAATCAGAAATGGCATTTAGCAGAGAAAGACCAGAAGGAGTTTCAAATGTAGCATACTTAGAAAAACCAGAAGGACCCTATAGAACGCAACTAGAGTTTCTCCAAACCAACCGATTAGGTGCTCGCATCTATGAGGATGGTTTGCGAAGGCAAGTGGTGCAAATGCACAACCCCGATCAACCCATTGGATTGGAACGTCCAGTGGTGAAATTCGAGAGAGACGCGTACATAGACAAGGAAGGAACGATGTACATCTTAAGTACGCAGCCAAAAAATACCAACGAGTTTGGCGTGATTCAACTAGAGACGGAAGCAAAATCTCAAGGAAAAGAACCATTAGAAGAGCCTAGAACACCTAGAGGGAAATCTGTACTAACACGAGTACTAATTCCAGATTGGATCCCTCAGGACAACAGAAGTATAGAGTTGTTCGTAAATAAAGAAACTGATGAAGCCTTTTGGAGATACAAGACCGAAATACTTAGTGAGGTAGGTATCATCACTATATACGAGTTCAAGGACCCGGATACACCTGGAAAGGTTGTATACCTGGATGAGACTTCAGAAAGAGTCTTTGTGGTGCCTGACCGCGCTAAAAACACATACACATGGAGAGGTGAATTGGTATTCCCTCCATCTAGGACGAACATGAACACAAGTCAACAAGGGGCAGGAACATCCTCAGCCCATGGAAATCAAAGAGAGGGAAATAAAGAGAGACCGGAAGTAAGCTTCACTCATCCCATAGGGAGAGATAGAACAACCACGAACACTAATAGAGCGGACAGACAAAGAGATCATGGAATACTAGGTGGTAGAGATGATTTTCCTCTACCTAGACCACGCGAACACGCAAGAACATTGAGACCCACACAGTTAGTAAAATCAATGAAGAATTACTTTGATGGGACAGGAGATCCCTATGACCATGTTGCAGAATTCAAGCAAGTACTAAGAGCAGAACAAGTTGAAGACATGTTCACGCAATACAACGCATTTGGACTAACGTTAAAGAATACCGCTTTAACTTGGTTCCAACCTCTGCAACAAAGGCAATTTAGAGACATCCATCACTTTTTAGAGTCATTCATCACTGAATTCTCTAAAAGTGGGATTAGACATGACACGTCTTCATTGATTCATAGCTTTAAACAGACCCCTCAAGAAACAGTGAGACTGGCAGGACGTAGGTTTAGACAATATGTTGAACGATGTCCAATGCAAGAGCTACCTTCACAAGCCAAACAAGTGTCATTATTCCTAGATGGCTTGTTGAGCTCTAAACTACGCTCCTACGTGTACCTAAAAGAACCCAGAACGCTAGAGCAATGTGTAAGAATTTGTATAGACATTGAGGACAACTTAGGAGACGAGTTGGAACTCTCAAAGGTCTATAAGGACTCAGACTGCTCATCTCTAGCATCCACAAAATTGTCTAGCTCAATAGAAGACCTAGCAGAAAAAGTGGCCCAGAAACTAGGAGTTTCTAGTAACCCTAGGGTGCTAACAAACAAGTGTTGTTACACCTGTGGTGGTGATCATATGGCAAATGTGTGTCCCAATGCACCACAACCTCAAGCCAACCCTAGTGGCCAATATTGTACAATTGAGAGAAGATACACGAATCATACGGCTCAGGACTGCCCATACAACAAACAAACCGTGAGACAGAACTATCCGCAAGCATACCCGCAGCCAGGTAGGTATCAAGGCCAATACAATGCTCAGCCCTATTACTATAGGCCTCCTCAGAACTACCCATACCAGGCTCAACAGAGACCTCAACCTGTCTTAGCTCAGCAGCCACCCCCACCAGCAAATGTCATCTCAGTCAAATACGCTGCTGCAGAAGAGAACCTAAGTAGGGCCTTAGTGCCTTCTTCACCTTTGATCATAGAGGGTGACCCGAATTCGAACAGTTTTGACTCTACGCATGTAGATAGTCCACCCGCATATTACACAGAGTCACCAGAACATGTGGAAACATATCATTACGATAGTCCACCAGTGGAACCTAGTTGGGAGCCAGACTATGCTAATGTGATGTACACCAACCCAAATCCACGACCCCAATTGAGACAACAAAGACCACAGGGCCCTAGAGGACCATGCTTTAGGTGCCAAGGAGATTATTTCATAAAGGATTGTCCACATCCCCCGATAGCAGGACAATCACAGTACTATAACATCCAAGGGTTTTGTGCCGATTGTGGCAAAGAGCACATAATCAAAGATTGTCCTAAGAACCCTGTTAATGCTTCGAATGTGACACCGATCAACGTGATAGGTATTGTAAATAACGCAGATGGATCCAACCCTACATACGTGCCTATCCAAGCTATAACAAGAGCCCAGGCGCTCTTACAGAACCAACGGCTTAATCAAGAGAAAGTAGCCGGAAGTAGTGAAGTTGCAGAATCTAGCAGTAAAAAGACAAAATCTTGGAAAGATTCTAGAGAAAGGATAAAGAGAAAATGGAGTAAAAAGATAAGTGAGTTGGAAGGAAGTTTAAAGGAATCTAGAGCCAAAATCCAAGAATTGAGTTCACAGGAATTGAATCAAGAGAATCCAGCTCAAAAATCAGGATCAGTTTTAGCGGAACCCATACCAGAAAATCTAGACATGATGTTTCGGGCATATCAGGCTAGATTAAAAGAGGGACCCCAGGTAGTTGAAATGAGCAAAAACTACCCTCGAGCTGATCTAGAAATTGAGAGAACTAAACTTTGCATGAAGATGGTAGAACTAGCACAAGCTTTGTTCGAAGCCTCTAGATATCTTAATTGGAATAACATGGCAAAACCGGAATTACACTTTCAAGGACTAATGGAGAGGCTAGAATATTTGATAGAGAGCAAAGAGAAAAAGGATCAGCCTAGGAACCCTATTGTCCCAGAGACACAGGAAAGGAATGCACCATCCCTGTCTCAAGTACCCAACTCAGAAAGTCAAGACAATTTGTCTTCCATACATAAATATTCACATGAATTTTTGAGAGAAATACAAGAAGAGAAATGGAGAAAGGAACAAGGAACCCATCCTCCTATTCAAGAAATAGACGACTTGCAGGAACAATTTCCCCAAGACATTCCCTCTATTTACGATGAGGTAGAGGAGGAACAACTGAGTGAACACACAAGATTTGAATCTAATTCTTTACAAGAATTACCTCAGTTCACAGGACCTTGGGAAGCAAAGTCTATTAGTATGAGAGCACCCACGATAATAGTGAGGAATGAAGAATCAGTAATCCCTAGAAACACGGAAGTGATCAAGAACACTAAAGTACAATGTAATCTCACTCTAGAGGAGTTGCTGAAGATAAAACCAGAATTGTGGAAACATGTAGCAAATCAATTCCCCGAGCTTGCTACTACTCCCTCACAAATAGGATCACAAAATAAGGTACCAGAGATACCCGTAGAAAAGATTGGAGATGTAAGCGAAGGAGAGGAAGGTAACACTTATCTTCCAATAACCCATCAGGGCTACACCACGAAAGCCATCTTAGATTCAGGAGCCGGAGTAGCCATAGCTACCACCGCTTTATGGAAACGTTGGGGTAAGCCAGCATTAAGACCCACCAGGATGAAGCTACAAATGGCTGACGGACACATAGAAAAACCATTAGGCTTACTAGAAGGCATATCACTCACCACTTGTGGTGTAGAATTTGAGCATACTTTTGCCATTTGTGACTTTGCAAAAAACCATGCTTATGAGATGATATTGGGACGACCATTCATGCGTCAGTTGCAAATTGTACAAGATTGGGGAACTAATTCTTTGTACTTGCAACATTTAGGAGTGACTACCAGAGTCAATCTTAAAGACTATTCACATAGAGATGTACCCCCAATACAATGGAATACCATCCATAAGACACCAGTAGAGACGGAATCCGTGCACTCCTTAGAATCAGATCCTTCTTGGTTGCATGAGGACACTCATTTATGGATGTGTAAAGTAGCAAAACAAGAGGAAGAACGATTAGAAGCCAGGACCTTAGGTGCAGAACAACATCCAAGAACCCTTCAAGACCCAGCTTATGCACCTGTAGTATTCCCAGACGAAGAGTTTGAACCCCATGGTTGGGCAGAAATCCTAGCAACCATGGATGTAGCCATCAATGAAGAACAATGGACACCCCACTGTGACGAGGATGGCTATGACATTTCAGTTTTCACGATAGAGCCAATCATGTGCGATGCAATTTTAGAAGAGTGTGAACCTAACACTGATGCATTTGAGGATGCAAGCGATTTTGATTTAGAATCAATTATCATGGACCCACCCTTTGCATCAGAGGAAGAATATTTTTTCGAGGTAGAGACTCACACTCAGAGAAACGAGGAAATTACGAATGAGGTGAGGTTAACCACACAAGTGACTAGCAAGAGTGAAGGCAAGAAAAGAAAGAAGAAAGAAACCATGTCAGAAAAAGAAGAATCTTTGTTTGAGGTACCCGAGAATTTCAAGAAATATGAAATCGAAGATAGAAGAATCATGGTACGAATGCCTAATAGAAAGGCGAATGACGGACAAGTATATGATAATCGAGAGAAAACCAAGAAAATAATCGTAGCCATAGAAGGAGAAGAAGAAAAATGTACATACATAGGGCATGATTTGACAACTGAAGAAGAAGAAGAGCTAGTTACCCTGATGTGAAACCGGTCAAAACTAGTCTAGAATCTATAAAAAGAGCTAGAGAGCTCATTTTTGAGGTTGGTTAGTGTGAGCTTAGAGCTATTTTGAGCCTGTAATGGAGATCTTGAGCAATAGCGTTGATTTCCTACCTTCCATTGTGTTTTGCTTGTCTCTTTGTTGTGTGTGTGTATGTGTGTGTGCATCTTTATGCTTCTCACCATCACTCTCACTCCATCTCACGTTCATGATCTTCATATCACTCCTATCTCTTCCACGGATTGACATTAAGGAGGTGGAGCTTCTTAATGTGGTACTTCCCATTGTGCTAGAGCAACACCAAATTTGGCGCCGTTGCCGGGGATCGAGTCTAGGACGAATGTGTGATGGTAAGAGTATAGCAAGAAGTGGCATTGGAAGGTAAAAATTTCAGTTTTTGTTGTTGTTTTTACTTAGTTTTTAGTGTTTTTCACCTCCCCCACACTCCATCTTCATCATCGCATCATCATCTTCATCTCCAAAAAAATCAGAAAATTCACCATATCCACCCATTCTCCTCATTTCCCCTCATTTGTGCATGTGTGAGAGTGAGAGAGAGCTTTTGTGCTTGCATGTGCTATTGTTTTTTTGAGTTTTCTTGCAGGTATAGTGCTCGAGAGCATCAAGAAAGCTGCAAAAAGGTAAGAAATGTACTCTCTGTCAAAAATTGCCGACTGTGTCAGACCATCGCGATGGTCTGCCAAGTTCGGAATTCGAGGTAGGCGACCACACCAGCGTGTAGGCGATCCTTGCGCACATAGGAATCTAAACTTGCACTTGAAAAATTCATAGTTTGGTGGACCATCGGGATTGGCTCAGACCATCGCGATTGTGTCACACCATCACGATTGGCTCACACCATCGCGACGGCTCGGCCGGACCATCGCGACAGTCTCAGACCATCGCGACGGCTCACTTGAGCCATCGCGACGGCTCACTTGAGCCATCGCGACGGTTCACTTGGACCATCGCGACGATCCCGTCGACCCCATGCCATCGCGATTGGATCATGCCATCGCGTCGACGCTGCCACGTGGCAAGCTAGACCATCGCGATTGCTCACTAGTCACGCCATCGCGACTGTCCCAGGTATGCCATCGCGACGACCCAAAATCAGACCATTGCGATTGGCTCATGCTATCGCGCCCGTGACCATCGCGACTGCACTTGAAAAATTCATAGTTTGGTGGACCATCGCGATTGGCTCAAACCATCGCGATTGTGTCACACCATCACGATTGGCTCACACCATCGCGACGGCTCGGCCGGACCATCGCGACAGTCTCAGACCATCGCGATGGTTCACTTGGACCATCGCGACGATCCCGTCGACCCCATGCCATCGCGATTGGATCATGCCATCGCGTCATCGCGACGGTTCATTTTTAGGCCATCGCGATCGTTCATTTTAGGCCATCACGACAGTTCACATTCATGCCATCACGATCATCCACTTTCTGACCATCGCGACTATTCGCTCCTTTGCACCATCACGATTGTGCCACGCCATCGTGAGGGTTCACCTGGACCATCGCGACGGTCCTAGACCATCGCGATTATCTCAGACCATCGCGATTGTCCACCCCAAACAGATTTTTTGGAATTGATTTTTTGGTCAATTTTGGGGGCTAATTTTGGGAACTTTTTGGGTGATTAGACTCATAGGAGACCCCTTAGCTCATATTTGGAGAAAAACCTATTTGTCAATTTTTACCCCCGAGAGCCTGAACGCTCATATCTTTTTCATCCGAAGTCTGTTTTTTAAGCTTTATAGCTCGTTAGAGAGGATAATTTGAGGTTGACCTAGTTTGGGACTAGAAAGCCAAGGGGCATTGAAAAAAAATTGGGCAAAGGACAAGGGACTTTAAAAGTGTTTATATCCAAGTGCTTGATCATCCATTGTGATATTGGTCTAATATTGGATTTTTCTAGGTCTAGCAAAGGCAATCAAGGGCATTCAAAGCAAGGCAGTGAAGGGCATAAAGCTTGGGAAGCACGGCTTCTTGGGCATCAGAGCAACCAGAAAAGCTGACTTGAGGTTGGAAGATTACTCAACCCCCTCAGTCAATTATTAGCTTAGGCTAAATGGTAGCATTGTGAATTAACGACGATAGGAACGCCTCAAGTGCAAGAGACTTAAATTTTTCAAGTCCAAGACTAAAGTAAAGGTGTGTGATACAAAAACCTAACAGGAAAGAACTTAAGTCTGACGGAACGAGAACTCAAAAGTACCACGGAAAGTCGATTCCTGACGCATGCAGTTGGACAAGAACTTAAAAGACTTTAAGAAGAACCAAGCAATTAAAAGAACAAAGAACCAGTGACGATCAAAGAAGTGCCGCTAAGTAAATTCAAGAACCTTAGATCAGGCAAACACATAGGTAAGTCAGACCGACGAAGCCTTAGATCATCAGAAGCAAGTGTAGGAACTACTGCACGATCGTGGGCTCAACAATTGAATAGTAATTACCCCTACGAGTTGAGCTCAGATACGAGTGAATCGGAAATGGCTTTTAGCACGGAAAGACCAGAAGGAGGGTCGAATGTAGCATATTTAGAAAGACCCGAAGGACCCTATAGGACTCAATTAGAATTTCTCCGAACCAACCGATTAGGTGCTCGCATCTATGAGGATGGTTTGCGAAGACAAGTGGTGCAAATGCACAATCCTAATCAACCCATTGGATTGGAACGTCCAGTGGTGAAATTTGAAAGAGACGTATACATAGACAAGGAAGGAACGATGTACATCATAAGTACTCAGCCAAACAATACGAATGAGTTTGGCGTAATTCAGTTAGAGGTGGAAGCGAAAGCCCGAGGAAAAGAACCATTAGAAGAACCTAGAACACCTAGAGGGAAATCTGTACTGACAAGAGTACTAATCCCAGAGTGGATCCCTCAGACAACAGAAACATAGAGCTGTTTGTAAGTAAAGAAACAGATGAAGCATTTTGGAGGTACAAAACAGAACAACCTAGTGAGGTAGGCATCATCATGATTTATGAGTTCAAGGACCCAGATACACCTGGAAAGGTTGTATACCTCGATGAAACTTCAGAAAGAGTATTTGTGGTGCTAGACCACGCTAGAAACACATACACATGGAGAGGCGAGATGGTATTCCCTCCATCACGAACAAATGTAAACGCGAGCCAACAAGGGGCAGGGACATCCTCAGCCCATGGTAATCAAAGAGAGAAAAACAAAGATAGACCTGAAGTAAGTTTCAATCTTCCCATAGAGAGAGATAGAACAACCACGGACACTAATAGAGCGGATAGACAAAGGGAACATGGAATACTAGGTGGTAGAGATGATTTTCCTCTACCTAGACCACGTGAACACGCAAGAATATTAAGACCCACTCAGTTAGTGAAGTCCATGAAAAACTACTTTGATGGGACAGGAGATCCCTATGATCATGTTGCAGAATTTAAGCAAGTGCTTAGAGCAGAGCAAGTAGAAGACATGTTCACACAATATAGCACATTTGGACTAAGGTTAAAGAACACCGCTTTAACTTGGTTCCAACCATTGCAACAAAGGCAATTTAGGGATATTCATCACTTTTTAGAGTCATTCATCACTGAATTCTCTAAAAGTGGAATCAGACATGACACGTCATCATTGATTCATAGTTTCAAACAGACCGCTCAAGAAACAGTTAAACTTGCAGGGCGTAGGTTTAGACAATATGTTGAAAGATGTCCTATGCAAGAGCTACCCTCACAAGCCAAACAAGTGTCATTGTTTCTAGATGGCCTATTGAGCTCTAAACTACGCTCCTATGTATACTTGAAGGAACCTAGAACGCTAGAGCAATGTGTAAGAATTTGCATAGACATTGAGGACAACTTAGGAGATGAGTTGGAACTCTCAAAGGTCTACAAGGACTCGGATTGTTCATCTCTAGAATCCACAAAATTGTCTAACTCGATAGAGGACCTAGCAGAAAAAGTGGCCCAGAAACTAGGAGTTTCTAGTAAACAGATGCCCAAGTTAACAACTAACGTATGTTGTTACACCTGTGGTGGAAATCATTTGGCAAATGTGTGCCCCAATGCGACACAACCGCAAGCCAAACCTAGTGGCCAATATTGCACTATTGAGAGAAGATACATGAATCATACGGCTCAGGACTGCCCATACAACAAACAGGCAGTGAGACAGAACTACCCGCAAGCATACCCGTAGCCAGGTAGGTATCAAGGCCAATACAATACTCAGCCTCATTACTATAGGCCTCCTCAAAATTATCCATATCAGGCTCAACAAAGACCTCAACCGATCTTAGCTTAGCAGCCATCCCCACCAGCGAATGTCATCTCAGTCAAATATGCTGCTGCAGAAGAAAACCTAAGTAGGGCTTTAGTGCCTTCATCACCCCTGATCAGCGACAACGATCCGAACTCTAACAATTTTGACTCTACTCATGTAGATAGTCCACCCGCATACTACTCAGAGTCACCAGAACACGTGGAGACATGTCAATATGATAGTCCACCAGTGGAACCGAGTTGGGAGCCCGACTATGCTAATGTGATGTACACAAACCCGAATCCACGGCCCCAATTAAGACAACAAAGACCACAGGGCCCTAGAGGACCATGCTTTAGGTTCCAAGGAGATCATTTCATAAAGGATTGTCCACATCCTCCGATAGTAGGACAATCGCAGTACTATAACATACAAGGCTTTTGTGTTGATTATGGTAAAGAGAACATCATAAAAGATTGTCCTAAGAACCCTGCTAATGCTTCAAATGTGACACCGATCAACATGATAGGTATTGTGCACAATGCAGATGGATCCAACCCTACATACGTGCCTATCCAAGCTATAACAAGAGCCCAGGCGCTCCTACAGAATCAATAGCTTAGTCAGGAGAAAATAGCCGGAACTAGTGAAGTTGGAGAGTCTAGCAGTAAAAAGACGAAATCATGGAAAGATTCCAGAGAAAGAATTAAGAGAAAATGGAGTAAAAGGATATCTGAGTTGGAAGGAAGTCTCAAGGAATCTAGAGCCAAAATTCTAGAATTGACTTCACAGGAATTGAATCAAGAGAACCTAGCTCATAAATCAGGATCAGTTTTAGCGGAACCCATACTAGAAAACTTAAACATGATGTTTCGTGCGTATCAAGCTAGAATAAAGGAAGGACCTCAAGTAGCTGAAATGAGTAAGAACTACCCACGAGCAGATCTAGAGATTGAGAGGACTAAACTTTGCATGAAGATGGTAGAGCTAGCGCAAGCTATGTTTGAAGCCTCTAGATATCTAAATTGGAATAACATGGAAAAACCTGAATTACACTTTCAAGGAGTGATGGAGAGGCTAGATTACTTGATTGATAGCAAGGAGAAAAAGGATCAGCATAGGAACCCTACTGTTCTAGAGACACAAGAAACAAATGCACCATCCCTGTCTCAAGCACCCAACATAGAACGTCAAGACAACCTGTCTTCCATACATAGGTACTCACATGAATTTCTAAGAGAAATCCAAGAAGAGAAGTGGAGAAAAGAACAAGGCACCCATCCTCCTATTCAAGAAATAGATGACTTGCAGGAGCAATTCCCCAAGATATCCCCTCTATTTACGATGATGTAGAGGAAGAACAACTGAGTGAACACACAGGATTTGAATCTAACTCTTTACAAGAATTACCTCAGTTCACAGGATCTTGGGAATCCAAGTCTATTAGCATGAGAGCACCCACGATAATAGTGAGGAATGAAGAATCAGTGATCCCTAGAAACACGGAAGTGGTCAAGAACGCTAAAGTTCAGTGTCACCTCACGCTTGAGGAATTGTTGAAGGTTAAGCCAGAACTCTGGAAGCACGTAGCAAATCAATTCCCTGAGCTTGCTACTACTCCCTCACAGATAGGAACACACAAGAAGGTACTAGAAATACCCGTAGAAAAGATAGGAGATGTAAGCGAAGGAGAGGAAGGTAACACTTATCTTCTAATAACCCATCAGGGCTACACCACGAAATCCATCTTAGATTCAGGAGCCGGAGTAGCCATTGCCACCACCTCTTTATGGAAGCGTTGGGGTAAGCCAACATTAAGACCTACTAGGATGAAGCTACAAATGGCTGATGGACACATAGAAAAACCATTAGGCTTACTAGAAGGCATATCTCTCACCACTTGTGGTGTAGAATTTGAGCACACCTTTGCCATTTGTGACTTTGCGAAAAATCATGCTTACGAGATGATCTTAGGACGACCATTCATGCGTCAATTACAAATCGTACAAGATTGGGGAACTAATTCTTTGTACTTGCAACATTTAGGAGTGACTACTAAAGTCAATCTTAAAGACTATTCACATCGAGACGTACCTCCAATACAATGGAATACCATCCATAAAACACAAGTAGAAACAGAATCGGTACACTCATTAGAATCAGACCCCTCATGGTTACACGAGGACACTCATTTATGGATGTGTAAAGTATCAAAACAAGAGGAAGAACGGATAGAGGCCAAGACCTTAGGTTCAGAACAACATCCACGAACCCTTCAGGGCCCAGCTTACGCACCTCTAGTATTTCTAGACGAAGAATTTGAACCCCATGGTTGGGCAAAAATCCTAGCAACCATGGATGTAGCCATCAATGAAGAACAATGGACACCCCACTGTGATGAGGATGGCTATGACATTTCAGTTTTCACGATAGAGCCAATCATGTGTGACTCGGTTATTGAAGAATGTGAACCTAGCACTGATGCATTTGAGGATGCGAGTGATTTCGATTTAGAATCAATTATTATGGACCCACCCTTTGCATCAGAAGAAGAATATTTTTACGAAGTAGAAACTTACCTTCAGACACATGAAGAAATTATGAATGATGTGAGAATAGCCATACAAGTGACTAGCAAGAGTGAAGGCAAGAAAAGAAAGAAGAAAGAAACCATGTTAGAGGAAGAAGAGTCTCTATTTGAAGTTCCTGACAACTTCAAGAAATATGAGATAGAAGATAGACGAATCATGGTACGAATGCCTAACAGAAAAGCTGACGTCAGAAAAGTATATGATAATCGAGAGAAAACCAAAAAATAAATAGTTGCCATAGAAGGAGAAGAAGAAAAATGTACATACATAGGGCATGATTTGACGACAGAAGAAGAAGAGGAATTAGTTGCCCTATTGCACGAATATAGAGATGTGTTTGCTTGGAGTTACAAAGCCCTGAAAGGAGTAGACCCGGATATATGTTCTCATAGAATCCCTATGACTCCAGATGCAAAACCTACGAAACAGAAACCATACACGTATAATGATAACTATGCTATGAAGATTAAAGAAGAAATAGATCGTTTGATAGAAGCAGGATTTATTTACGAAATTGAGCATACCGAATGGGTATCCCCCATTGTGGTTGTGCCCAAGAAGAATGGAAAATTGCGTGTGTGTATTAACTTTAAAAAAGTTAATGCCGCCACAATTAGAGACAGTTATCCTCTTCCTATCACGGAACACTTATTGGAAAGAGTTGCGGGCAAGGAAGTTTACAGCTTCCTTGATGGTTTCTCAGGCTATAATCAAGTAGCCATTGCTCCAGAAGACCAACACAAGACGGCTTTTGCCACAGAATGGGGCATATTTGCATTTCGTGTGATGCCATTTGGCTTAACAAATGCACCTGCTACTTTCCAACAACTCATGTGTCATGTTTTCAAGGAATTCTCACGCAAGAATCTGGAAGTTTATGTCGATGACTTATGTGCACATTCAACTGAGAGACAGATGCATATCCCAGAGTTAAGGCAAGTATTTGACAAATGTCGAGAATATCAGGTTTGTCTGAACCAAGAAAAATGCATTTTCATGGTCAGACAAGGCAAAATTCTAGGACACATTGTGTCAAAGAATGGAATCTCTACGAACGAAGAAAAAGTGAAAGTAATTGTCGATCTACCTAGACCAAATAACGTAAAAGAAGTACAGGCATTTATGGGCCATTGCGGTTATTATAGACGATTCATACACATGTATGCAATCATAGACAAGCCTTTGTACTCTCTTTTGACCAATTTTGAACGGACAGACGAGTGTGAGAATTCATTCAATGAACTTAAATGACATTTGTGCTCAGCACCTATATTGACAACCCCGGATTAGAACAAATCATTCCATGTACATGTGGATGCATCCAATTATGCCATAGGATGTGTGTTAGCACAACCCACAAATGAAGGAAATATAGATCTCCCCATAGCTTACGCGAGCCGACAGTTGAATGCAGCAGAAAGAAATTACACCACTACGGAACGAGAAGGTTTAGGAATGATCTACGTGGTAAAGAAATTCAGGCATTATTTGTTGCCAAACAAGTTCAAGTTCTTTACAGATCATCAAGCCCTATTGTACTTAGTCAACAAGCCATGTAACACAGGACGATTAATACGTTGGTTTCTATTACTCATGGAGTATGATTTTGAAGTAGTAGTCAGGAAAGGAAAGATGCATCTCAGAGCTGACCACCTCTCGAGACTAACCACAGGAGAAGCTCCTCAAGGGATAGCAGATGAACTACCGGATGCATATTTGTTTAACCTTGAGATAGTACCAGAATGGGCAAAGCCTATTGTCCCTATTCTAACATATGGACCCAAGAATCCTAGGATAAGGATCAAGGAAGGAGAGATTACCAAGTCTCAAAGATACCAAATAATAGCAGGAAGTATATATAAACAGGATAATCAAAAGATTCTTGCTTGTTGTGTAGATGAATCAGAACATGCAAATTGGTTGCAATTAGCACATTTAGGTGCATTGATGCAACATCACTCAAAACATCGTACATTGCAGACTCTGCATAGACTAGGAGTATATTGGCCTTCTATGGAAGTAGATGTCTACAAGTTGTGTAAAGAATGCCATGTTTGTTGTGAAAGACCACCAGTAGAACATGCTACGTTATATCACGTGTCTCTCACACCAGAATGGAGTGAACCTTTAGTGACGTACTTGAGGACGAAAACATTCCCTCAAGGAATGACCTTAGCACGACAACGAAGTCTAGAGCAAGAAGCTCATGACTATTCACTTATTGGCGACAATCTATACAAACGAGGACGAGATGGATACCTAAGACAATGTGTTCATGAAAGCGATTACTTGAGCGTACTAGAGACTACACATCAAGGTGTTGCAAGAGGTCATTTTGGACCCGATAGGATAATCAAAGCCATCCTCTTTGCAGGATTATGGTGGCCCACTCTTCACATGGATGCACATGCCTATGTCAAGAGATGTGATGTGTGCCAAAGAACTCAATTTCCTACTCGTAGAGATGAAATGCCATTGAAACCCATGATGGGCGGACATGCCTTTTCTAAGTGGGGTATAGACTTTGTAGGACCCATTAACCCCCCTGCAAAAGGTACTCATGCTGAATACATTATTGTTGCCACATATTATCTTACCAAATGGGTAGAGGCAAAAGCCACAAAAAAGAATGATGCACACATGACTGCAAAATTCTTATTTGAAAATGTCTTTACAAGATATGGATTGCCTATAGAGTTAGTGAGCGATCGAGGAACTCACTTTCTAAACCAAGTCATTGAATATTTGTTACAGGATTTTATGGTGATTCACAAGAAATCCGCACCATATCATCCTTAGGCCAATGGTCGGGCTGAAAGCACCAACAAGATCCTTTGTAACGTACTGACGAAACTCGTGAACAACAAACGTTCAGATTGGGACAAACAGTTACACCATGCTATTTGGGCATATCGAGTGGCCTACAAGACCGTGCTCAATGCAACTCCCTTTCAGATTGTTTTTGGTCAGAATGCTGTGCTTCCTTTGGACTTCTTGATACCGACCCTTAAGGTTGCACAAGAACATCAGTGGACCGGCCATGAATTATCATCCAAGATAATGGACTTGGAACGATTAGGAGAAACCAGGCTGAAAGCAGCAACAGGAATATACACAGCTAAGAAGCGGCAGAAAGCATATTTTGATGCACATGTGAAAGATAAAGGCTTGAAAGAAGGAGATTTAGTTCTAGTATATACGCTGAAACAGCACGCACGAAAGTTAGAAAAGCGAGGTTATGGACCTATGATCATTAACAGACTCTCAACAAGTGGAGCAGTACAATTATCCACCTTAGAAGGAGACATAATGCCTAATTACATTAGTGGCTGTAGAGTCAACTTATATCAGGAACCTCTTACTGAGGATATGCTTAGACGACTCATGTTGGCAAAGAAGCGTGAGGAAGAAAATAGAATACAAGCTGAAGCTCAGGCAGAAGCTATAGAACGCATTAAGCACATGAAGTTAAGAAGACAAGGACTATGGAGAGAACATTATAACCATCTAGAAACATCACCCAGATACCCCATGGCCATGTGTCAAGCAAAATCAAGTACACACCCTAGCATAGTGGACAGGAGACCATTCATTACAGTCAGGCTAGAGCACGGCAACCCTTGCCAAGAGCTCAGGGCTTTAATTGATTCAGGTGCTGCGACTAGTGCGATTAGATGGTCCCACTATAAGGACTCAAGAATAGAAATGTGGCCAATCGAGGCATACCTCATAGGGCTAGGAGGCATGGAAACCCCTTGCATGGGTGAGGTGGACCTTCCTATCCTCATAAATGAAGTGACCTTGACAGTGAAACTACTAGTGTGCCATGATGACGACCTGATAGAACCCCTAATCCTTGGCCAAGATTGGTTATACGATCACTCAGTGGACCTAAATCTTAGACAAGGCTCCTTACAGATTGCAACCTTAGATCAGAAGCGAGTGATACCGCTTGACTTCCCTAACAAACCTCCATCTGAGATATGTAACCCTAGACCATATGAACAGCATGCGAAGGAAGACCGGAAGATCTTTGGTCAGATGAGTCAAGTTACGTCTACACCAACCCACGCGGGCTTGGCAAGGGACAATTGTCAATCAGAAGGACATTAGGAGATTTTCCCTTGGTCTTCCTGCAAACTAGAAGGGACAACCACCCAACCGCTTGGTCAAATGGACACCATCAGCGGCCAAATGGACACTATCAACTGCGGTGCCCATCCTTCCACACTTACTGTGGACTGGCCTAGATTAAAAGTACAAAATGGAGCACCTCCTAATGGGCAGGTTTCGCAAGTGTTGGACCTCCCTTCTTTTCCAAAGCAGAGTGTCCATCGGACCTCTTAACCTCAACCACAAAGGAGTCAACCACGACAAAGGAACCCAGGCCGACGACAATATCAGACGACACAAAGAAAGCAGCAATATCGGTATCACAAAGCAAGCGGCACGAGACAAATATGGGTGCCAAAAGGGCAGAAAGCACCGACTGATTTCAACAACATAGACATTGATACGAAGAAGTCAAGGCAGAAGCAGAGTCAGTATTCAAAGTCTACTCGACCTTCTTCTACGAGTACGAACACTCAAAAAATTTGGATCGCCAAGAAGTACCTTACAAACCGACCCACACCCACGCAGATTTGGGTACCCAAATAGTGTATTATAGCTCAACCCTCAAGCCATGTAATATATACCCCTCAAAAATCTCTTCACCTTTCAGTACCACCAAATCCGATCTCATCTTTTTCCCCTCAACAGAAGCCTATCACCCGCACACGAACTCTTAGGAAGTGGATACCGAAACGTATCCAGCCGTCTTTTCTGATCCCATTATCTAACATTACTCCCACCCCGACTAAACACCATCCTTGTAATAAATCATTCACAACTGAACCTTCTATAAATCCACACACTATAACCCAACATCACCTGTAATAATATCTCACCAAGAAATGTATGCATCATCTGAAGCATGTAGGTGTCTAGAGACCTGCATTAGTTTGCAAGAAATCATTCCATAAACCATAGCACAACACTCAGCTACACGGGTTACACATCGGTTATGGAAAGGGATTGCGGTCTCACTTTAATGGGATCATGATTAATTTCCATACTAATGTGTTAATCTTATGTAGCAGATCTACTACACATTCGCACCATTCATCATGCAGGCAGAAGGACCATCAAAAGTTGGCCCCAGCGTACCCATGGCCAATATTGGAGAACTACTAGCGGAGCCCCATCCTACGCCTCAACCACAAGACTTTCAAGGGTTTCTAGGGCCCATGCCAATTGCTGATCCCCTAGGGGTTATACTGAGAAGATTCATCGCAATTCTCACTGGTTTCAAGGGCTAGCAGGACCATTGGCGGATGCTGATTTTATATTTGAGGCTAATTTGACTCTTGATGACCGTACCTGGGGCAAATATCAGTTTTTCTCAAGAGAGTTCGAAGGACTACAGAACACACAAGACTTAACGCATGTTTGGGCAAGAGCCGGCTTCACAGAGTATTTCAGTGACCCTTTGCCTAAACCAGACTTCTACAGATGCTATTACTTAGTCACCACTTTGACAGCTTCTGAGAACAAGGATCTGCCCGGCACTTTTATTTTTCCATCCTTAGTGAACGATCCACCATATAAAAGATTTTATCTTTCTAAAGATTTGATTCGAGTTGCCATCAAGATTCATGGAACCCACATGCCCATAGAGCGAGAAAGGTTAGTTCCAGACCCTATGAAACGTGGGGACGTTACTAAATGAGAAGAGATTTTGACGATCACACCTGAGCTTTCAAAACCACTGCGGATATGTATGCAGCATTTTGCTTTCCCCGCTCAGGACAGATTCACAATGCCTCACAAACGAATATGGTTCGGTTTGTATTTATCATGTATTGGACCACAGACGGTGGATCTTGCCAGTTGGATTATTGACCAGTTGTATCTAGTCAACATAGATGGGAAAGAAAGAAAGTCATCAATGGATGCTGCGCTCTAACGAGAATTGTATATATGTGTTTGGCCTATGATTTGCCAATCGAACGTGCATTGACAAGTGAGGAATTGAAAGCATTCAAGGGGACAACAAAGAAAGCTCGGAAGGCTAGCAAAGGAAGAGCAGGAAAGCGAATGAGAGGAACTATTCCTTGCCTACAGATTCCAGAATTATCCTCACCACAACCCTCTCCAGAGCAGTCCTCGAAAGAAGCCACTCCAACGGTACAACCTATTTGCATACGATTATCAAGACCAGTTGTAACGGAAGTCACTACCAGTGCAGTCACCTCACAAGCAACATCAGTTTAGGAACCTACCACCACTGCAGTCGAAGTTCCCACCACTATTGGTGCGGAAGCTTTTTCTTTTCCGATACCCAACCTAGAAGCAGAGCCATTGGATACAACCTTTGATTTTGAAATGCCGGATGCTTTCTCCAATGAATTCCAGTTTTCAGAAGGTCAGATCTTTTCTCAAGAATATGAGCGACCAAGCTACCCGGCCACGCCCCAAGACCAACCACAAGGACAATTAGTGTCTAGCTCCGAGGAAGAAAGAACGGAAACCGATGAAGATGAAGGCGATGATGAAGCCAGCCAAGGCACTCATGACTCCCAAGAACATGTGCAAACAGATGAACAAGGACAACACACAGACACCCAGGGTGATACCAGTACGCATGAAGATGAAACCTTTGAAGCAGAAGCTTATACATTAGCCATCAAGAAGTTATATTGTACTATGGAAAAAGTTTGGGCGCACAAGAAGTTAACTGAGGAGGAGAGTCAAGCACTTATAGAACAGGAACTTGTCTCAGGCGGATTCGAAGAAGTATACATCAGAGGCTTCAGAGAACTTGTCAAATCAGTGGGATCCACAGAAGCCTTACGATATTTGCAGAGGAAACCGTTACCGCAGTATGACCCTCGTACAATTCGTCTACTAACCAAACCTGATGAATACATTCAGGTACCCATCGGCAGTCAATCTTCAGAACAGGCCATGGAAGCACGTCTTGTCCCTGAAGGCTCATGGGCAGAAGACACCATTATCATTGACTCCCCCCCCCGTACTACTGCTATACATACCACCACAGTTGTCGAAGTACCTACCACCCCAACCGCTCCTCCTTCACCTCCCGTCTCTCCAATCTCCCATGTACATCCACTCTCTCCCAGACCTCCCACATTTTTCCACGACGAAGTAGCAGAAGCCCTTGTAACATCCATTCCTCTCACCATGTCCACACCCACTCAACCTAGTCTACCCCCTAGCACATCCACCTTTCTATCCAATCCAATTTTCCCTCCATCCTTCCCTTCCTTTCCTACACCCCCGAGACCACTATTTCCATTTCTAACCCCGATTACTTTCTCCCCTGTATCAGCTCCCCGACCCACCATATTTCCACTTTTCCCTTTCCACCAAGCAGCATTAAACTCCTCTGTAAATTACTCTTCAACCTTTGTAAATCTAGTATTTACACCCACACAAGCACCCACGATCACGCCATTATTCACAGTCACCGCACTGGACACCACATCCAGTGACATGGATATCTCACCACCCACCGCACCACCACTCACTTCATTCATGGCACAACCATACATAGGCACATCACAATTTTCCACAATCACCACAGCATCCACTTTCCCACCCCCATTCCCCATTCCCTTTGCATCTACACCCACTGCATCTTCACTTAGCACACCATTAATATTATCACCCACCATAGACACAACATTTCGACAGATGTTCACGTGTATGACTCAAGTAAGAGATGAGTTCACATCTCTTGGAACTAATTATCAACAACTACAGAAGACAACGAATGATCTACAATCGCAGCTCAATTCACTGACCATCGAGAATGCCTCACTAAACACCAGATATCAAGAGCTACGAGAGGCATATCATAAACTTGAACTAGAAAGTGAAGAAAAGACGAAAGAGGCCGTCACCGATCTCGATAATTTGTTAAGGGCCCACACCATTTGTAATGCGACTCTTACTAGGAACATGGGCTTACTCAGACGACACTTGGCAGTAGCGAAAGAAGAGAACCAGCGTTTACAAGAATAGAACAGAGAAAATTTAGAAGCTACCCTTGATCAACCTGACCAACCATTGAGCCCTAGTCGCTTTAAGGCAGTGCCTTCAGAATCTATGAAAATGTTGTTAGATGATCATGTCAGATTGTTAGATGAGTACGACAGCATGAACGAGGAATATCAGAAGCTGAAAGAAGATCATAAACTACTCCAACTAAGAGCACCAATACCAGAAGGACTACCAGCTCCTGCGGACCCATCTCCTGACATCCTAAAGGAACTCAATGCATTACGGGCCCAGGTGTCAACACTTCAATCACAGATAGCAGTATATGAAGCACCCCCAAGGCCAGACTCCCCACCGACCTACCAGTAGAGGAAGAAACAGTCACTATTCCGGTGAAGGAAACTTTTGAGGAAGCGTATGAACCCCAACCCATCCCAAGCGGACGAGTCACGGCCGAAGGCCAGACGACTTTCGAACTTCCAACTTCCGCATGGATGAAGACGATAGAAGAACTTGGAACAACCCACTCAACACGGGTAGAGGTGCAGTTACACACCATGGCAATGATTGAAGAACGCATTTTATAGTCCCCCTACTTTGCTCACTTGGCCCCTCGTAGATACATCTCTGGGCATGAGCTACAATATAAACCTTATTTTATGTTAATGGCAGAATATCAGTTGGCCATAGAGAAAGAAACAGGCAAGAAACCATCTCACGCTACTCAGTTTGAGCCTGATGATTTGCCAACAGATGTGAAACGCGAAGAAATCTTTCAACCAGAATGGCGCAAGAATCTATTACAAGATTATCCTGAGATGATGAATACTTGGGTTAAGGCGCCACTACACTTAAAATACAACCCATGGTGGGGACCAGTGCCATGTCGCTGCTCCTGGAAGGCATTCGCTATTAAAGTAGAGAACAACAGGCAATGCTAGGATTGGTTAAACTACCCTTACTTCAGGCCACCCACAGGACCACCAACAGTTGGATACATGATGGCCACAATTCGTCACTGGCTCCCTCGCTTGAAACATATGGACGATATAGTAGCACACATGACTGTCAAAATATTTGACATGATGCAGATGGTTTTTAAAGTCTTCCGTCGTGTTAAGGCACCTCATGTAAACACCCCGAGCTTCGAGCATGGCAATCTCGATCTTGCATATGATATGAGTACAACGCCATCGCTACGGGTGTGTTATGCCTTCATTGCAGAATTAAATACTTACCGGCGTGCTATAAGCAGACTTTCGAAGAAATGTTCACAACCGATTTTCGGGAATACCATTCAGAGGTGTTCATCAGCAGGCCCATGCATTTGCTTCAACTATTTGCCTGTGAACATATGGTATATTCCACGCACTATCAACTCCCGCCATCAGATGAACCGCAGCCAATCGATTGGGAGAAACTCGAGGCAGATCTAGCCCGAGGCATTCG
This sequence comes from Ceratopteris richardii, assembly GCA_020310875.1. Taxonomy (NCBI): domain Eukaryota; kingdom Viridiplantae; phylum Streptophyta; class Polypodiopsida; order Polypodiales; family Pteridaceae; genus Ceratopteris; species Ceratopteris richardii. The sequence goes on along the minus strand of CM035418.1, from coordinate 31,964,178 downwards.
CATATCAGAGCACACCCTCGCTCAAGACCTCCTACAGAACTACATCCGACAGACCGCACAACAAGGTTCTGTCAAGGATGACATAAGCGAGAGGGAGGGGGGTGTTGGCAGCAGCCAGAGGCATAGAAGACGCGAAAGCATGTAAAGACAGAGTAGGGAGCCAGTTGAATCAATTTTTCAAGAAAATATGTTTTATATTACTCCTTCAAACATTCAACAGTGATTTTCATCACTCATGTACCATATGTAACATAGAAAAAACTCCTTTTTGTAATTTATAGTTCCATTTTGTGCAAGCCGAGGAGTCCTCGAGCTTGAGGACCTTAGGTAGAATAACCGTACCAATTTTGGTTATTTTTAGACACCGTTTACCCTTTCAAATAGCACCTAGAACCTATTTTTTAATTATGCCAATCACTAGATGTGAAACCGGTCAAAACTAGTCTAGAATCTATAAAAAGAGCTAGAGAGCTCATTTTTGAGGTTGGTTAGTGTGAGCTTAGAGCTATTTTGAGCTTGTAATTGAGATCTTGAGCAATAGAGTTGATTTCCTACCTTCCATTGTGTCTTGCTTGTCTCTTTGTTGTGTGTGTGTATGTGTGTGTGCATCTTTATGCTACTCACCATCACTTTCACTTCATCTCACGTTCACGATCTTCATATCACTCCTATCTCTTCCGCGGATTGACATTAAGGAGGTGGAGCTTCTTAACGTGGTACTTTCCATTGTGCTAGAGCAACATAAGCCCATAACGGGTAGTTGGTACCATCCAACTTATCCTCAACAGCCAACATATGGAATACATCACTACTTTCAGCCATGGCCGATGCCTAAAATACCTTGATGCAAAAAATTGACTGTATCTCAAAAAGTTGAACAGAACTGCCCAGACGAATTCTACTAGTCCTGTAGCAGACTTCGAGACGCTTATATTAGCAAACAAAAACTAGTATATACCTTTGGCACAAAAAGACGAAATAGCCTACACAAGCACTGCGATAGTGCGTTCGAAGGCCGAAACAAGCTGTTTTGATCTCGGAAACATGCTGAGTATGCTCACCAAAATTCGTGCGATTCTGAGACTGCAACCGGAGGAGTGTTGATGGTGCCCTAGATGAAGCGACGAACTGCTCTGATACCAATTGTTGGAGTTAGACGTCTGCGGAAGCACGCAAACAACACAAGGAAGAAGAAGAAGCTTGGAGCACAACACACAATACTGAATGTATTACTAGCAAATGTACAAAGATAAGTAGCCCATTAGGGCAATAGGCGTATATACAAGCCGGGGGAAAAAACCTCCTAAAGAGGGAAAAAAGTGCCCCGGCGGTCCTAGTGTGTCCACACACATCACTACCTAAATATATCAACATTGCACACATCCCTTTCCTTTTTCCAAAGTCTAGAAATCAATTGGCTCACACAAGCACTTGAAGATGCTAAGGTTTTCACCCAATGATTGCTCATCTTTGAGCAATTGTGAAATGGCAATATGAACCTTTTCTGAATGTAAAGTTGTTTCTTTGACTCTCAAGATGGAAGATGTCTCTCTCCTAGGAGTAGCACTATCAAAAAACATGAGCACCTTGGTTTTCTATTCAAATATGTCTCAAGGCCTTAAGGCAATAAAAATGCATCAAAAGTCTTGGAAAATCATATAAAGGGAAAGGGTCTTGAATAAAAATGTGCCCCAAAAAAATCCTTCCTAAATGGAAAATGAACATTTAGCTAGTTTGTGGGACAATTTGAATCCCTTGCACTTCTTGAAACATAAATATACTTGGTGCAAATGTTCAACCTTCTTACATTCAGTTTTATAAAAGTAATCAAATATGGATTGAATTTATGAACCATTTTTGGAGAGTAGGAGGTGCATTTTTTAGTATGAATCTCACAACTATGGAAGCAGAAACACCCCACTCTCTTACAAATTTTGTTTCTTCTCTATCTTAAGAAGCGATTTGTATTTGGTTTTATCCATTGAATGCATCAATAAAGTTGTACATTATAGCTCCTTCAACTTATTCAAGAAATGTATCACAATATGGAAATGGGAATGAATCATTATGGTTGTTGCATTCCTTTATGTAATCAACACACATCCAAATTTTACCATTCTTCTTAGGCACAAATTTCCAAGAATATGTCTCAATTGGATAGATGAAGTCCACTTTGAGTGATTTTTCCAATTCTTCTTTGAAATTTTTGTATAATTTGAGTTCGTTTGATATCTTTCATGCTTTATAAGAATTGTATCTATTTTTAGATTCATGCAAAGCTAACAGAATGTAGGGTGAACCCCTTTAATATAAGTATATGACCAATCAAATTTATCAATGTTTTGAGCCAAATATAATGCAAATTTTCTTTAAAGATTCTATTAATTGAGCTAAAATATGCACTACCTTGTGTGATCCAACTATTCCTAAATTTAGATCTTGCAGTTCATCCTACCTAACACAAGGTTTACAAGGTAAAAGCTCCTCAAAGGTATGTTTGGCATGTTCGAATACATCTACATTTTTTTGAATCACTTTTTTTGTTCTTGATCTATTTTTTGATCTACTCTATCGGTAAACATTAAGTTTCAGATGTCCATCATGACACATAGATCTTGTAATTATTACCATAGAGTTCCACTACAAAAATTATTCTTCCACGTCATCTTCAAGTGCCTTGCCCAAAAGATAATATTTGATGTCATATCATTTATAGTATAACCTTCTTCTTTCCCTACTTAATGACAATCATATGTCATCCCCATAACTGTTTGACCTTTCATGCAATTAGTTATGGTCTTCGAATAATTGGATATGCACATTAAAATTCTTAAAAACAAAGAATAACAAAATTGACCATGAATTGCATACTGAAAACTCTCATATTATGATTCCATAAGATGCTCATGGGTTGTAATCATTGTTGGCCTTCCATTTTGATGTTCCCACTCAATAAGATTCAAATTGTTATAGATATACTTCAAGTAAAAGTTGAATCCTAATCCATTGTTAACAAAAACAATTATAAGATACATCTGGCCCAAGGAAAGATTCATTACAGGCATCTCATAATTAACATCTACGGATGGTACCTATTCAAAATCCATATGAACCTCTTCAATAGTTATGAACTACATTGTTTTGAGATATTTTATTGAAGAATCAAACTAATTGACCTATTTGAACAATCTTTCACTGAATTTTGGCACGAATAAAGTAATTGACCTTTTGAGGAAGACAAATGCATGCAGTAACATATGTAGATTCAATCTTGGAAGCTTTTACCTTGGATCGTGCCTTTTTTATTTTTTGTGCTTCCATGACCAATGACTCCTAATCTTATTAATTCAATGTTATTCATTTGCATCTGTATTCCAATTGCTCTATAAATCTGATTCAATTTTATTTTTCATCATATTCCTTGAATTGTTGACCTTGAATCCTCAATATTTGAATCATCCTTGAATTGTTGACCTTGAATCCTCAATATTTGAATCATCCTTGTACATTTTGTTTTTCTTGAGCTTCTTTAAATCTATCATTCATGCAACTCCCATGGTATACATTTTTCTAAGTCTCATTCCCTTGCCAAGGTTGCATACCTTACAATTTCACTTTCTCTACCTATCATCGCAATGTGAGGAATAAATCCTCTATGTGTTCAACAAAAGCACAATGAGCCCAAGTAGGTCTCCTAGCATACTTCCCAAAACTCTCTGGCCTAGATTAATCAAATTGATCATCTTCCTAAAATCTGATGGTTCTAAGATTTTTTTCCACACCTATTAAACTTTTCGAGCTTCCAAATGAGTCAAAAGTCACTCAATTCGAGTGATTATAGGTCAAGAAACTCTCTATTCTATGACATACTACATGTTTACCCACTTGTGTGGAAATTAATGTCACAAAGATGCAGCAATAACTCACAATAGCAGCATGATCAAACCAAGATATTTGGTACACATGATTGGGGAGATAAGATTTCATTCAATTGTAAGATCTTTACAAGATGATATATAAATAGATAGAAAAAACACACTTTACTTAGATGTGTGAAAAAGATATGTGGTCAAATCATAGGAGGTTGTGAGATCTGAGCATATTTTTGTGACCTTCTCATCCCAAAATAAAAGGGTTCTCTCAATGCTTGTCAAGTAAAAAATATATGTTTTTATGCAAACCGTTTGAAAATGATGTTCCAAAGGACTTGATGGTTCCTTATGCATTTTTGGAAGCTACAGAAGTGTACTAAGCATCCATGGAGCTACATTGGCTCGTGAAGAGCAAGTTTTTTGTAGCACCAACTCATCTCTACACATCTATTATCACCTCTTCACATTAGGAAATGTCAATGTAACAAACTAACTCGTCTCTCACCTCATCTTTTCTAGGTTGAGTTTTTTATTTTGAGAAAAAAAGGAGGAAATAAATAAAGAAAAGAAGAGAAAAGATAAAGAAAGGTTCCATCAACATTCTCTTCTACCTTGAAGCTTGTGGTAAGTGTTCAAAGTTATCTTTCTGGTATGTTCTTCTTATCATTAAGGTGGAAGTTGTTTTCCTTGATCCATAGATGTTGCGAAAAATTCTCTTCTTGATGTTTTCCTCTTCTTGAAGGTGGGAAAAGATGTCTCTTTTGAAGGGGTGCAATGGCCGTGTACCACAATGGATTCTTCTTTGCAAGAGCTCCGTGATGATGCCCTCATAGTAGAAAACCCAGAACCAGAGGGTGAGCTCAATGCCCCACACAAACCTACAGAATACATCAAAATACACAGCACAAGAGCATGAACTCAAATTCCCTAAGTTTTACAAATGTGTTCAAACTTGATTTTGTGACTGACTAAGCCAATATATGTTTTATTTGGAACATATACAAAAGTGTCTCATGGCCATTTGACCTTTCACATGGACATGAATGATAAAAATCTCCCACCAAAGGCCAATATGGCCAAAGTGAGCTATGGGAGATAATAAAGAATGATAAAGGATGCTTGATGTAAGTATACAAACTATACCTCCCACATGATGGGCATGTTACATAGTATACAAGTAATTGTGAAAGATCATGAATCAAGTAATCCCCATTAGGTGACAAAAATTTCAAAAGCTATCTTGTGGTAGAGCTTTAGTCAAAGCATCTATAACATTATCTCAAGTATGAACCTTTTCAAGAATAATGCACTCAGTGGCTAAGCAATCTATAATGAAGTGATATCTCACCTCAATGTGCTTGGTCATTGCATGATAGATCATATTCTTAGCCAAAGCAATGGCACTCTAACCCTCACTGAGAAAACAAGATACATCTTGAGGTAGACCCATATCACAAGGAAGGGGAGAAAGCCATAATGCTTCCTTGCATGCCTCACTAGCTGCAACATACTCTACTTTTGTAGTGGAAACAATTGTACATTCTTGAAGATGAGATCTCCAAGAGATAACACCTCCAACAAAGTGAAAAATGGACCTTGATGTAGACTTTAGGTTGTCTATGCAACCATCATAATCAGAATCTATGTAACCAATAATAGATTCCTTTCCTCTATCCAAGCATAGAAACTTGTCCTTAGTGCCACTCAGATATCTCAATATCATCTTGAATACTTCCTAATGCTTCTTGCCAGTATTAGACACATATCTTCTTGTAACTCCCATTGCAAATGTAATGTCTAGTCCCATAGCTACCATACCATACATGAGACTACCAAGAGCAAACTGATAAGAAATTTTGGTCATGAATTTCTTTTCCTCATATGATTTGTGGCAATCATCCTTGCTCAATTTCACATATATAGGTAAAGGTGTACTCAATGCCTTGCCACCTTGCATATTGAACATGTAAAATACTTTGGATGTCTACCCACTTTGAGACAAATATATGCATCTTTTACTCGTGTCATGAATACTACGCATGCCAAGAATATGTTTGGCATCCCCCTAATCCTTTATTTCAAATGTCTCACTCAACTTCTTTTTGAGCAATAACAAATCATTAGAGGATTTCCCAGCAATCAACATATCATCAACATAAACTATCAAGCATATCATGCTGCCATCTAAGCATCTCGTTGTGTAGAGACAATGATCCTCATTGCTTCCAAAATATCCTTGAGAGTTCATAAAATCATCAAACTTTTGGTACTATTGTCTAGGGGACTATTTAAGTCCATATAAGCTCTTCTTCAACTTACAAACTAGACTCTCTTTGTCAAGAACTACATAAACCTCTGATTATTCCATATAGATCTCATCTATAAGATCTCCATGCAAGAAATTAGCTTTCACATCCATTTGGACTAGCTCTAAGTCTTCTAGTGCAACTAATCCAAGCAACATGCAATGTAGTCATCTTGATTACTAGAGAGAAGATTCTCTCAAAATTGACACCAGTTTTTTCTTTAAAACCCTTTGAAACCATTCATGCTTTATACTTTGGAGAAGCACTACCCGATGTGTATTTCATCTTATATACCCATTTACATGGTAAAGATTTCCTTCCATTTGGCAAAGATACCAAATCCCAGCTACCATTCTTGTGAATAAAATCCAATTCACTCTTCATGTCATGCTCCCACTTGACATGATCTTTTGTCTCCAAAGCCTCTTTGTAGGACAACATCTATTAGAATAACAAAATCCAAACTTGGAGTATATCTATCAGGTGGATGCAAGACATGTGTAGAACATCTTAATGATTACTAACCAAGAATATTTGTAGGGTGATCTAACTAGGCATTCTCTTGAACATCCCTATGTGTAGCATTCTTATGTAACTCAAACACCACTCTTCTCACTCCAACCTTCTTCATGGGTCGTTTATGCACCTTAGAATCATTGAAAATGATATCATTATTGATCACTTATCAAATTTAAGGATTCCATAAACAATATCCAAATTGTTCTTCTCTACCATATCTAAGAAAAATGCATTTCTTTTACTTATGATCCACCTTTTGTCTAAGATTATCCACTATATGAACATATGCTTCATACTCAAAAACTGGAAGATGATCACAATATTGTGGCTTCCCTATCCATAACTCTTGTGCCACTTTTAGACCTTTGGTAGTACTAGGTGAAAGGTTAATCACATGAACTCTAGTCAATACTACTTCTACCCAAAATCCTTGTGAAAGGGTTGCATGATGTAGCATGGAAACTACTCTATCTTTAATAGTTCTATTCATCATCTCAGCTACACCATTCTATATTGGGGTATAAGCAAATGTAAACTCTCTACCAATTCCTCTTGACTAATAGAAAAGCCGAATTCATGTGAGGTGAACTCACCTCCATTATTTCAATGTAAGCCTTGAGCTTATTTCCTTTTTAGTCTCAACTAAAGCAATCCATTTTCTAAAAGTATGGAATACCTCATCCTTTGATTTGATAGGATATACCTAGACTTTTCTAGTAGGGTCACCTATCAAAATGAGAAGGTAAAGAGAAACACCTAATGACCTTCTGGGCATAGGACCACACACATCTATATGAACAAGACCTAAAGGCTGACTTGAAGATTCAATGTGCATCTTATGCACATTCCTATTTTGCTTTGCATATTGACAATGCACACAAAATTAAAAAGTAGAGAAAGATAACATAGGTAAGTAGCCAGAACGAGAAATATTTTCCATTGCACTACGATATGTGGTCCAAATGGCCATGTCAAAAAAAATCCATAGGCTATTTAGTAATAGCTAACAAGTGCTCTTTTTGTTATACAAATAAAGGATAAAGTTAGCCAATTTTGCTTCCTTTTGCAATAACCATATTACTCTTTGATATGCAAAAGGACTAAGCATAGAAAACCACTTTGTAAACAAGGTCATAAAGTTGATCAATTGACATCAAACTACATGATAATTGAGGTACATGGTGTACATTATGGTAGTGAATTTTTGAACTATCAATGAACTATATAACCACACCTCCAATCTCGACAACTTCACATTGGTAAGAGTCAAAAATCTCATGGTACCAAGAGACTTTGTTGCATAAGTAGAGAACCATTATCTATGTCATCTCACATTGAAAGAAGCAAAAGAATGTAGCATCCACATGCAAGAAAGAGAATCAGACATAAGAGCCTAAGTCTCCATTTTTTGAGCCTAGAACTGAGAGAATATAACATCAAAATTATTTAGATGAGTAGCAACACTATTTGGGTCCTTCATGCAAAGCTCATATAACTTTCTCATCAAATACACTTTATTTTATATTGTTTATTTTCCATATGTATTTTGTAACTTCTTCCAAAGTTCCTTTGCATTTTCACAGTCCAATACTATAAAGTAAACATTATCTGCTAGGTGCAATCAAATGGTAGACTTAGCCATTTGACACCTCATCCCAATCATCATCATCACCCATATCAACAAGCTTGTTTGATATTCCATTTAGTGGCCTCCACTTCCTTCTTTGAATCTGAACATCTTTAATCTTATTCTTCCATAGAGAAAAGTTTGTGCCATCAAATTTTTGAATTCCAAAATGGTCTTTGCCTTTCAAGTTATAGCTCCTCTTGGGAACACTAGCACTAGACACTGATCCACCAGATGTGCTTGAGATCTTTGATGCCATGATGAGAGAGAACCGACTAGAATGATAAGGGAGATAGAATAGTCAAATACCACTAAGGCTAAAAAAGGATGACCAAGAATTAGCTTCTATGAAAAAATCAATAGATTTTTCCCAGAAAAATGCATCAATGAACAACAATGGCCGACCAAAAGGATCATGAGAGAATGTATGTGCTCACACTGATAAGTGTGTCAAGGAGAAAAATCAACCACCATATAATTGAAAAGTAAAATCCGGAAAAAGTTTGTTAGAGTCTCCTCTCCAAAATGAGCATATGGCCAATGTATAAAACTCATAAACATTGAGTATTGACATGTTAACCTGCTTAGTAAAATACTAACTCCACTACATATAACCACTTTAGTAAAAGAATTCAACTAGGCTTATCAAGCACCTATGAACAACTAGCATACATCTCCTATGTCAAGGTTGGTAAGTCTTCCACCTACATTACCAAAGAGATCCCGACATCCTAGAGTCTCCCAATTAAGAAAACCTTACCATGATCCTCTTTATCAATGTCAAAGGATTTATGCCAAAATGTAATTGCTATATCAATGAACACATGGATGTATATAAGTAATATCCACAAAAGCATACATAGTGTGTTTGTGCTCAATATATGCAGTAAAATGGCACTCAAAGTCTAAATTTACACACCTACAAGTGTCTAAAAACTCTGTTCTTTAGGCCCCCAAAAAAATTGCATAAACTTAGGGTGGTTACTCCCACCACAATTGAAAACCTTCAAAGAAACATGTAAGACTAACCAAGAGCTGAAAATTCAGCAATAAAGTTGAATGTACACTACCAAGTCTCTAGCTCTAAAACTGATCTTTGGACCAATATTTCTATTTATGTAGTCAAAATTGTTCCAAAATTACAAAATCAGCTTCTAATTTTCCCCAATTTTGTACCCTATTAAACTCTCATAAAATCAATGTAATGGACTCAAGAAGACACTTTGAAGGCTCCAAAATAATATTAACCTTAAATATCTTCACTCCTACAATCACCAAGAAACTAGGGCTTAGTGGTAGGAAAACCTACTATTCAGAATTCCTTGGGAGGGACACTATTGGAATGGGTGACCTCCTAGGGAGTGCTAGTATTTTAGCTTCCTTGATCATTGAAGTCCTTCCTCATGCACAACCAATGATGCCAATGATGATTTTAGTGACTCAGATGACAAGGTATGCAAAGATCTATTCTTGGTTGCCACCTCACTCATTAGTCATGGGTGGATGGGTGGGTACTCGCTTTGCTAGTAAAAAGCATTTTTCATCAAAGAGGGTGATGGGGATGGACCACCGTGGATTCTAGCTCCACGAAGATGCCTTCACAGTAGAAAATTGAGCACCAAACAATGAGCTTGATGCTCCACACATATCTACATGATACATGAAACTACATAGTACATAGAGAGCACAAACTCAAATTCCCTAGGTTTTACAAATATGACCGAACCTGAGTCTGTGGCTAACTAGGCCACTATTTGTTTTATTAAATAACATATAAAAAGGTGTCCAATGCCCATTTTTCCTTTCACATGGACACTAATGGTGACATCTTTTAGAGATCTAAAGATGTTGTAAGCTCTAAAGGAGTTTAGAATGATAGTATAATTTGTTTAAACTTCTTAAGGGGGGTGAAGAACATGAACATATGGAGATTGGGTAGACTAAAGTTATATAATGTGGTGTTGTGGTGTGAATGAAGTTCTCTTTGGTTTGATGTGTTGAAGTGGTATGAAGATGTACAACAGTAGTAGCTTTGAAGATGCATAGAGTGATGTGCTCAAAGTTATACTTTAGTGTCATGTGTTGTGGTGTGTAGTGGAAGCTATAAGGATGTAGTCTTTGAGGATAGTTGGGTGGTGCAAAAGACATTCGACTCTTGTGTGGATCATTGATGATGAGATGGAGAAGTTCTCCCTTCTCATTTTCTATATGGTTGTCTCCTTTTTTATGTGCATCCTCTTCCTCCCTTATCTTTTCTCAAGGTGATTTTTTTGATGGTCGTTCAACTCATGTTCATTGAGGTCCTTTCCCAATCATCTCAATTGTCTCCTCTTAGTGTCTATTTTACAAAAGTGGTTCTTCTCCAACATTCCCAAATTTCAAAATAACTACATTAGTCTTGTTTCTGTAAATCTTGAGATCAGTGTATGTAGATGCACTAGGATGGTGCATTATTTTGAGCAAGGGTCTTATTGTCCTTGGCTTTAATCATTGCCTTTATAGGAGTCTTTTCCACTCTATCTCTTTCAACTACCCTCTTCTCCTCACTTTTCTCATTCAATTAAATCTATGTCTCAAAACCTCTTAAAAATAGTATCTCACCACCTATGAGTAATAGGAGATTTTGAGTGGTGAGATGCACTCAAAACATGCCAAAACCCCAAAAATCAGCTCTACAATCACATGAATTGGACATTGAATATCAAGATATGGCTTTGGGAAGTTTTTAGCTTAAGAATGGTGCACTACAAGATAAACTTTTGTCTTGGGAAAAACTTTGCAAAGGGAAAAGTACTTTTGCTCCTCTCCATCCTTGTTCATATATACCTTGAGCAATCAAAAATAAATAAATAAATAATAAATGAAATGAAAACTAATAAATAATTCATTAAAATAAAAATATTAGAAAGAATAAGATAAAATAAAAAGAAATGAGAAAATATTGATCTTTTAATTTCATAGCAAGGTGTATAAGAAGTCAAATTGGGCATTTTTTACCACTTGAAACACAATGATAAATTCAATCTTCCAAATTCAACATCAAACCAAACATTAACCACAATGCAAGAATGTAACAACCAATTGGATCATACATTGATGAATCAACTTCCCCAACCTTCAAGATGATCTATTCTCAAGAACTCAAGGGGGAGAACTTGGAGAAGCTTGTAGGAGGTAGAAAAGTGAGTTGCGAAGTGGCAAAGTTCGGTCCAGCAAACCAACATAGGACCAATCCATGAGCTTATGGAGACTCAAATAGACCTTATAAGAATGGGATAATTACAATAAAATCCACTATGTACTTTGGAGAAGTCCATACAAGACTAAGAGGTTTGTGCATTGACTAGCTCAAAAGACTTGCTATATTTGGACGAAACAATCAACTTCAAATGCTCATAGCAATCAACATGATTACAATTGAAAAAACTCCTTTTGGAGTAATCATATAAATAGGTTTTAGTGCATAAAATATACAAGAGTAAAAATAATAAGCAAAATATGCTTCTGGAATGAACTTGACACTCAGCAATGGTACTTCCTATTTTTTAGGGTTGCATAGAGATAGATCCCAAGACAGAAAAACTCATATTTCTCCAAATTTACTAAAGCAAGTGCTTTAGAAATTTGTACACATAATATAGACAATAATACCTTTCTAATGAATGCTTACTTATTCAATTTGAAGCTTTGTAGAGAGATCAGGTGCCTCTACAAGTTTAATATTGTTGAAGAAGATGATGTAGAGAAATGAAGGAGCAAGACAATGATGGTAAAAAATGTATGTCTATTGCTTCCATGTAATGTACAAGTGATTTGAAATCTTTATTTAGACTCTTAAAGTGTTACACAACTTTTAAAAGTGTATTTTGAACTCAAATGAAGGCGGGATTAGTTTTTGAAGAGAATCAATTCACTTTCCTACAATCTAGGAAAAGTGAAGATCTAATTTGATCTACTTTTAGGTGATTGATTGATTCATTGATTGTAAAGCTCAACCACCTCAAAATCATGGATTTTATGCTCTCTTTTTCTCCTTTTACATGTGTAAATCTTTAAGCTTTTACATTGGTAAATGATCCATAAAAAATCTTTTAAAAAATACAATACATGAGCATAAGTAAAAGAACTCTTCAATGGATATTTTTTACATAATCTAAACGATAGGTTTTTGATGTAGATCAAATCCACATCAAGCATAGTGTAATTTTGATGTTCCAATAGCTCCCTCGCAAGCTAAATTATGCTTGAGTCTTCATTCTCTAATAGGTAGAATACCTGCCATTGATTTAAATATGCAAAGATTTATTCCATCAAGTGCCTTTGTCATCATATCTGTTACTTGCTTTTTAGTTGGAACAAAAGAAATGTCAATCTCCTTTGACATGAGCTTCTCCATGATGAAGTGGGAATGAACCTCTATGTTTTTGGTTCTTGCATGGAAAATAGGGTTTGTTGCTAGATGCATGGAACTTACATTATCTCCAAGTATGTGAGGTTTGGAATTCCCAAATCTGTATGCAATGCTTTTAACTATATTGCCTCTTGAGTTGCTATGGTTAAATCTCTATAATCTAATTCAATTGAGGATACAACAATCGTTGGTTGCTTCTTGGAACTCCATGAAACTATCTTTAAACCTGCAAATGCTAAGTAACCATAGGTACTTCTATCATCCTTAGCTCCTACCCAATCTGCAACCAAATAGATTTTAATATCCAAATTTATAGATTAATGATAGAATATACCTTCATTCATTGTACCTTCGAGGTACTTAAGTACTCTCTTAGCTACATCCATGTGTGTTCTTTTTGGTGAGTGCATGAATTGGCTTAACACTCCTACACTATATGAGATGTCTGCCCTTGTATGAGTGGCATATATCAAGCTACCTACCAAGATTTGATATTCTTTAATGTCTTCAATTTTCTTGCCTTCATAAACACTAAGTTTATGATTCATTTCCAAAGGTGTACCTGCAAGTTTAGTGTTCTCCATTTTGAACTTAAGAAGTAGATCCTAAATGTATCTCCTCTCAGTCAAATACATTCCTTCATCATTGTATATGACCTGCATACCTATGAAGAATGTGTGCTCACCTAAATCATTGATTTTGAACTCCTCTTGCATGTGTCTCTTGATCCTTTGAATGACATTCACATCATCACCTGTCATAATTATGTCATCTATATAGACACATAGATAGATAACCTCATTGTGATCCCTTTTGATGAATAAGATAAGGATATGAGTTGCTAGGTCTGAACTCTATTGATATATTTAAGTAGTGATATGTGTGAACACACTAGGACCATCGGGGCACTTTTTCCCTCTTTAGGAGGTTTTTTGTTCCTCAACTTGTATATACGCCTATTGCCATAATGGGTCACTTATCTTTTGTACATTCTAGAGGTAATACATTCAGCATTGTGTATTGTGCTCCAAGCTTCTTCTTCTTACTTGTGTTGTTTGTTGATATATTTAGGTAGTGATGTGTGTGAACACTCTAGGACCGCCGGGGCACTTTTTTCCCTCTTTAGGAGGTTTTTTTCCCGCGGCTTGTATATACGCCTATTGCCCTAATGGGCTACTTATCTTTGTACATTCTCTAGTAATACATTCAGTCTTGTGTGTTGTGCTCCAAGCTTCTTCTTCTTCCTTGTGCTGTTCGCGTGCTTCCGCAGACGTCTAACTCCAACAATTGGTATCAGAGCAGGTCGTTGCTTCTTCTAGGGCGCCGTCGACACTCCTCCGTTTGCAGTCTCAGATTCGCATGAAATTTGGTGAGCATACTCAGGGTGTTTCCTAGATCTGAGCTCGTTTTGGCCTCCGAACGCACTATCGCAGCGCTTGTGCAGGCTATTTCGTCCTTTTGTGCCAAAGGTATATACCAGTTTCTGTTCGCCAGTTTAAGCGTCTCGAAGTCTGCTACAGGTCTAGCAGAACTCGTCTGGGCAGTTCCGTTCAACTTTTTGAGATACAGTCAATTTTCTGCATCAAGGTATTTTAGTCACCGGCCATGGCTGAAAGCAGTGATGTATTCCGTATGTTGGCTGTTGAGGATAAGTTGGATGGTACCAACTACCCATTATGGGCTTATATGATGCGACATGTACTGGTTGCAAAAGGATTGTGGAACATTGTGCAGGGTGTTGAAAGACGTCCTGTTACACCTGTAACGACAGGTACTGCAAATACAGGTGTTGGAGCTGATGAAGATGGTGTCGAAGATGATATTCCGCAGATTCCTGTTCGTGCTGCTGTTTCTGTTGCACCTACTGCAGAGCAGATTCGTTGGGATGGCAGAGATGCCCAGGCACATGCATTGATAGCTTTGTCTGTCAAACGTGCCATTATCCCTCACATTCGCTCTTGCAGAACAGCAAAGGATGCTTGGGATACACTTACCACTTTGTACCAGGCTAGGAATGAGGCTCGTGTTGCTTACCTCCGAAAACAGTTGGAGAGTGAGCACATGAATGAAGGTGATTCTATGGACAGTTTTCTTACAAAGATAAAAGACCTGAAGGAACAATTGATTTCTACTGATGAGGTTATACCAGATAGCTCACTTGTGCAGACCGTTCTGAATGGCCTTCCTGATTCATATCAGAGTTTTGCCTCTACTCTTCGATTGATGATGAAAGGCAATCCGAATGCCTTGTCATTTGAGGAATTAGTCTCTGTTCTGTTGCAGGAAGATCAGTCCAGGCAGAACAGGTCCATTATGCGTGTTGCAGATCAAGCTTTCCTGGCTAGTCAGAAGGGCAAAGGAAAATGGAGCTCTTCTACTAGTAAGCAGAAATCTGCAAATGCTGCACAATCGAAGAACCAGGATAAAGATGAGAAGAAATCAGAAAAGCAGAAATTGTTCTGCAAGTACTGTAAAGGAAATGATCATATTATAAAGAACTGTCCAAAACTGGCTGCTAAAGAGGCAAAGAAGAAAGAGGCTGGAATGGTTGTTGCAGAGGCCTCAACACCAAAAACAGAGTCTGCAAATCTTGTGCAGGGAGAAGAATGGGCGTTTACTACTGTCTGCAGTTTTGACCCATCTTCTCATGATCAGTGCATGTCTGCAGTAGACTCAGATGTTTGGTACTTTGACAGTGGGGCGACCAAACATATTACCTCGCAGCGCAGTTTCTTCTCTTCACTCGAGCCTGCCCCTACAGGGAATACTGTCACATGCGCCAATAACTCCTCTTATCCTGTTATGGGAGTTGGTAAGATCATTTTGACTACTGCTGATGGTAGTTCTTTCACTTTGTCAGATGCTTTATTTGTGCCAGGGATCAAAAAGAACCTGTTATCAGTTTCTGCATTAGCCAAGATTGGCTTGGTTGTGAAATTCGTTGATGACAGGTGTACAGTCCATGATCTCTCAAATGGCGATGTGATTATTGCTTCTGGCATTTTATGTCGTGGGCTGTATAAGCTCATAGACTATGAAAGATCTGTGAATGATTCGGCATGTGCAGTTCATGATTCTCAGGCTATGTCAGATGCAAAGCTTTGGCATGCACGCTTTGGTCATCTGAATTTTGCTAGTTTGTTACGCCTGCAGAAATCTGAAATGGTGTCTTCTTTGCCCAAACTTGAGGCACATGGAAAACATGTTTGTGAAGGCTGTATTTTGGGCAAAATGCAGCGTTCTTCCTTTCCAAAAGATGGTTCAGTTCGGGCTATGCAGAAATTGCAGCTTGTACATAGTGATGTCTGTGGTCCTATGCAGACACCCTCTTTTGGAAATTACCTTTACTTCGTGACTTTCATTGATGATTTTTCCAGGCATGCATGGGTATACCCACTCAAAGCAAAGTCCGAAGTGTTCATGTGCTTCAAACAGTTTTTGGTTTTGGCTGAAAATCTGTCAGCATGTAAAATGGGCACCCTCCGTTCTGATCGGGGGGGGAATATATGTCTTCAGATTTTAATGCATTTCTGGCTGAACGTGGGATAAAACACCAGTGTACAGTGCCGTATACACCTCAACAGAATGGAGTTGCTGAACGAAAGAACAGGTCACTCATGGAGATGGCGAGGTGCATGGTCAAAAGTCAGGCTTTACCACATAGTTTCTGGCTTGAGGCTGTCATGTGTGCAGCATATGTACTGAACAGGTGTCCCACCAAAGCGTTGCAGTCTATCACTCCATATGAGGCTTGGCATGACCGCAAGCCATCTGTTGCTCATCTGCGTGTTTTTGGTTGTTTGGCATATGCATTAGTGCCTGAACAACATCGCAGAAAATTGGATGATAAGGGAGTAAAATGTATTTTTGTTGGGTACAGTTCTGAAAGTAAAGGCTATCGTCTGTATCATCGACAGACTAAACGCATTCTGGTTAGCCGTGATGTTGTCTTTGTGGAAGATGCTATTCAGCCATTGCTTTCATGTACTAAGGAGACATCTGTTAGCTCCAAAGACATGTATGATACTTTGATGCCTCTTTTTACAGGTGGACAGGCTAGTGCTGGTCCTAATGAGGCAACTTCTCAGCCTTTGCAGGTTTCATATGATGATGCAGATCATTCCATTTCTGATGCAGATTTACATGATGCACTTGTTGATGAGAGAGCTGATATTGAACAGGCAAAAACTATGCCAAAATGGCTGGTGCAGACTTTGCGTGACAGCAAATTAGATGCACCTTTGTCATATTGTACTTGTTCAGGCTCTCATAGTACCTCCTTTGCATCAGATTGCTATGCTATGGCTGCATCTAGTCTCTGTGATGAGAATGAGCCTGTTTCTTTTGATGAAGCACAAAATTCAGAAAATTGGATGGCTGCTATGCAATCTGAATATGATGCTATAATGAAGAATGGTACATGGTCTTTATGTGACTTGCCTCCTGGCAAGAAGGCCATTGGCACTAAGTGGGTATACAAGCTGAAGCGTAAACCTGATGGTACAGTTGACAGGTATAAGGCTAGGCTTGTTGCAAAGGGTTATGCGCAGGAAAGAGGCATTGATTTTGATGAGACCTTTGCACCTACATGCCGTATGACTACTGTTCGGAGCATTTGTGCACTTGCAGCCCATCATGGTTGGAATGTACATCAGTTGGACATTAAAACAGCATTTCTGAATGGTGACTTGCATGAAGAAGTGTATGTTTTTCAGCCCCGTGGCTTTGTGCAGAAAGGGCATGAAAACCAGGTGTGCAGGTTAAAGAAGGCGTTATATGGTTTAAAGCAAGCACCACGTGCTTGGTATGAGAAGATACATGCCTATCTGATTGCACATGGTTTTGAGAACAGTCCAACTAAAAGCACCTTATATGTTAAGCGTGCTAATGATGTGCTTCTGATCATTGTTGTCTATGTAGATGACATGCTGCTCACTGGTCCTCTTGAGAAGCATATTGCTGATTTCAAGGCTGATTTGCATGCCTCATTTGAGATGTCTGATTTGGGGCATTTGCATCACTATTTGGGCATTCAGTTTATGCAAGTTGATGGTGGAATGGCTTTGTGTCAAACGAAATATATTGACACATTATTGCAGCGTTTTGGCCTTGAAGACTGTAAGCCTATTGCCACTCCTATGGAGACAGGTTTACGATTGAGTCTTCATGATGCTGGAGATGCATTTGATGCTGTTCTCTATCAGCAGGCTGTTGGATGCTTGATTTACTTATGCATTACTCGGCCAGATATTCAGTTTGCTGTCTCACAGATGAGCAGGTTTATGCATTGCCCAGGAGTCACGCATTGGAAAGCGGTTAAGCGCATCTTTCGCTACTTGAGTGGTACTCGGCTACTTGGGTTGTTTTATCCCAAGGGGGGATCACCACCGCCAGATTTGCATGCTTTTTCTGACTCAGATTGGGCTGGTTGCTATGACACTCGTGTGTCCACCAGTGGTTTTTGCTTCATGCTTGGTAGCTCATGTATATCTTGGTTGAGCAAGAAGCAGCCTACTGTGGCCACTTCCAGTTGTGAGGCTGAGTATAGGGCAGCTTTCACAGCGACTGTTGAGTGTGTGTGGCTCAGACGCCTTATGGCTGATTTGGGTGTTGGCCAGTCTTCTGCCACCACCATCTTCACTGACAGTCAGAGCGCATTGGCAGTTGCGAGGAACCCTGTGTTCCATGCTCGCACTAAGCACATTGAGGTGCATTATCACTATGTTAGGGAGAGGTTCTCTGCTGGGGAGATCAGCTTGGCATATGTGCCCACGCAGGAAAACATTACAGACCTTTTCACGAAGGCTCTGCCTAGGGAGAAGTTTGAAGCTTTCCGCAAAGCTTTGGGCTTACTTCCTTTTGTGGAGTGATTTCCACATAGCTCGGCACTTCCTTATACATGAGTGCCAGCTCCTTGTTCACCGCATCACTCCCAGGGGGGATTTGTTGATATATTTAGGTAGTGATGTGTGTGAACACTCTAGGACCGCCGGGGCACTTTTTTCCCTCTTTAGGAGGTTTTTTTCCCCCGGCTTGTATATACACCTATTGCCCTAATGGGCTACTTATCTTTGTACATTCTCTAGTAATACATTCAGTCTTGTGTGTTGTGCTCCAAGCTTCTTCTTCTTCCTTGTGCTGTTCGCGTGCTTCCGCAGACGTCTAACTCCAACATTGTTCACGTGCTTCTGCAAACCTCGAAATCCAATAATTGGTATCAGAGCAGGTTGCCGCTTCATCTAGGGCATCGTTGACACTCCTTCATTCATAGTCTCAAAATTGCATGAAATTTTGTGAGCATACTCTAGGTGATTAGGAACGCACTATTTGAGCTTTTTAGCCTTCAAATGCACTATCGTAGTGCTTGTGCAGGCTATTTTTTTCTTTTTGTGCCAAAGATATATACACGTTTTGGTTCGCCAGTATAAGCATCTGGAAGTCTGCTATAGGTTTAGCAGAACTCGTCAGAGTAATTCTGTTCAACTTTTTGAGATACAATCTTTTTTTGCATCAAGGTATTTTAGTTAGTGGCCAGGGCTAAATGCAGTGATGTATTTCGTATGTTGGCTATTGAGGATAAGTTGGATGGTATAAATTACCCATTGTGGTCTTATATGATTTGTCATGTATTGGTCACAAAAGGACTATGGAATATTGTGCTGGGTGTTGAAAAACATCCTATTACACCTGCAAATACAAGTACTGAAGCTGATGCACATGGCGTCGAAGATGGTGATATTCTGTAGATTCTTATTCATGTTGCAGTTCCTATTGCAGCTACTATAGAGCAAATCCATTGGGATGGCAGAGATGTTGGTGCAGACCAATCACCAATTGAAGGCTTGGGAGATCAAATGATGAAGGAAGAATCAATTCCTAAAGTGTGGAAAAAGATTACATTCAGAGGACAAGAGAAGTGTACATATATGTACATTAGCATAGTCATAGATGACTTAGATCTTTTGTTCAGTAAGAATCATGTACAAATTATCTATAAATACTTTGAGAAAAGTCGGGGCATGTATGAGAGCATATGTAGAAACCAAGATTGAGGAAGTTAGGAGTCAAGAGATAGAGAAAAGTTAGTTGAGTTAACTCTCATCACTCAGTTGTAATTTTCTGAGTTAATGAAGAAATATTGCGCCCGATCTTTTCGTGTCTGCTCCTTCTGTGTTTGATCAATTGTGAAATCCTTTTGAGGATATCTAAGTTGTTAGCTAATGAGCCTGTGACCTGAATTTCAGAGTCCAATTGTAAACAGGCTAGGAGAATTGTGAGTAGGAACATTCATATGTGTTGAGTGTCTACAGTTCTCTGAAACAGGCGCAAATTTCGAGTTTAATCTTTTGGTCAGTGCTCACTCCATAGTTTAAAGTTTTGTGCAAGTAAGCACTTAATCTTTAAGTTGGAAGGTGATCTACTCGTGGCTAAAAGCATTTGGCAAAACGGGTTAGATATTGTGAGAACCAAAGTTAAGAAGTTAGGGGTGTCTAAATCGACTTCTCAGAAGTGCAGATTCAGACATAGGTAACTTGTGAAGACAATTTCTCAAGTTATACTAAAGCTTATGAAGTAATTCAACTTGGAGGTGATGCGCAATCTCTAGGAGATGATTCGTACAAAGTTTCATAAAAAACTTTACACATTTGATAAGTCAATGTGAAGAAATTCTGCAGCAGACTTTTCTGTGTTTCATCTTCTTCACATATTTTCTCAGATTTAATAATTTGGAGATTGGACCTCTAATTAAGTGAAGGTTTTGACTTACTCTTGATATAGAGGTGTTCTAAATTCAAGAGTAGGTTGTTCTTTTGGAGATTAACACTCTCCATCAGTGGTATCAGAGCAGGAGACATCAATTTGAAGAAAGAAGGATCCCGACTGCTGCAGATTCAAGAAATTCAACACTTGAAGGACTAAGAAGTGAAAGCTTGGAGTCAAAGCTTGAGGAGAAGACTATTTGACATCAAGAAAGACAAAAGGAGTCCAATTCGAAGTAAAGGTACATACATTGTTTGTAAAGCTTGAAGTTTTCAATACACAGGTGGATACAAGATGGGAGAAAGCTTGCAGATTGATAAGCTAGATAGGGAGAACTATCCAGCATGGTCCATGAGGATGGAAGCACACCTCATGAGCAAAGATCTTATATCATTTATTACAGGAGATGAAGAAAAACCTGAGTTTGCAGATCCAAGTATTCCTACTAGGGAAGAACTTGCAATGTTGAAGACTTGGATGAGAAAGGATGCTCAAGCAAGGAGTATCATCTACATGGCTGTAAATGATTACCTTTTACCTCACATCAGAGGTTTGGAAAGTGCCACAGATGTTTGGAATGCCTTGGAAGAGCATTTCCAAAATACAACTAAGTCAAGGAAGTCCTCACTATGGGCTGAGTTCACAACCTTCAAGAAGAAGAGCTCACAATCAATTTCAGATTATGTGGCAAGGATGAAAGATATTGCAGATAGTTTGGGAGCAGTGGATGAAGACATTGAAGAGGAAAAGTTGGTAAGACAAATACTTACAGGTTTGAGAGGAGATGAGAAGTGGAAGCCTTTTATATTGTCCATAGAGTTGTCACTTGATCACTTTACTCCTGACCTTAATCAATTGCTAGGACATATGCTAACCTTTGAGCAGGATCTTAAAGGAGACAATGATAGAAGTACAAGTCAAGCTATGTACTCCAAGGACAAGAAAAAGAATGGCAAGGGAAAGCAATCAAATGATGATGAAGGGAATTCAAATCAAGCTAACTTCACAAAAGGGAAGACAAATTTCAGAGGTAAAGGAAGAGGAGGTAAGAACAAAGATAATGCTAAAGCTTGTTGGATTTGTGGCAGAACAAATCATTTGGCAAATGATTGTTGGTATAACAATCAAAATGGAGGATACAACAATCAGAATTATAGTCAAAGAGGTAGAGGAGGCAGAAACCAAAGAGGCAACTTCAGAGGAAGAGGTGGTAGGACATCATATGGTAGAGGAGGTGGAAGAAACTTCCAATCTCAGTCCTACAACAATAATTATTACAATTATGCATCAGATCAGAAGGATGACATGACTCTTATCTTGAATGCAACTCATGAATCAATGGGAGAAGATCAAAGAGTGTTTTATATTGACTCAGGGTGCAATAACCATCTGAGTGGGAATTTATCTTTGATGACTGATATGGAAGCTAGGGTGAATGGACATACAGTTCAAACAGGTGACAATACCAAACATAAAGTGGAGAGCATTGGATCAGTGAAGACAAAGAGTGGAAGTACACTTCTGAGCAAGGTACTTTATGTTCCTACTATTCCTAAAAATTTGATAAGTGTAGGGCAAATTGTGGAGAAAGGATATGAAGTAAGATTCACAAATGATGGTGTCTATGTACAAGATCCAAATCAGGGATATAGAACCATAATTGCAGGAAAAAAGGAAGGAAGATTGTTCACTCTCAAAGTCCAAGGTAATGTGGGACATGCATTGTTTACCTATGGAGGTCAAAAGGTGTCTGAATTAGACCTATGGCATAAAAGGCTAGGTCATTTCAATGAGAGAGCTATAAAGGAGATGTCAAAGAATCAGGTGGTGCTTGGATTGCCAAATATTGAAGGGCAACATATGGTGTACAAGTGTGAAGCTTGTCAATTAGGTAAAGCACATAAGAGTTCTTATAACAAATCAGGGTACAAGTATTCAAATATGCTTGAATTGGTTCATACAGATGTATGGGGTCCCTCAAGGGACTATAGCATAAATGGATCCAGATATTATGTGTTGTTTGTTGATGATGCAACCAGGTGGATTACTTTGTATGTAATCAAGGATAAATCAGAAGTTTTCAAGACATTCAAACATTTTCATGCTTATGCAGAAAGGATCACAGGGCAAAAGCTCAAGAGGTTAAGATCAGATGGAGGGGGAGAGTATTTCTCAAAAGAGTTTGATGATTATTTGTGGAATGCAGGTATCAAAAGAGAAGTGACTTGCAGGTACTCCCCTCAACAAAATGGAGTAGCAGAAAGGAGGAATAGGACTCTTGTAGAGTTTGCAAGAGCCATGATGAAGGAAAAGAATTGTCCAAATTACTTATGGGCAGAAGCTATTAACACTGCAACATACCTTGTGAATAGGTTGCCTTGCAAAGCTTTGGATGGAGGAACCCCTTATGAAGCATGGTGGGGTAAGAAGCCTAGTCTTGATCATTGTAAAGTATTTGGATGTATTGCATATGCTTATGTTCCTTCACAATTAAGACATAAGCTAGAACCAAAGGCAGAGAAGTATGTGTTTATTGGATATGATGATAGACAGATGGGTTATAGGTTGTGGAGTCCATCCACAAAGCAATTTCTTGTTACTAAAGATGTGACATTTGATGAGCAAAATATGTGGTATACAGGATCACCAAATGAGTATACAGGTGTTGAAGAAATTCAAAGGAAAGGAAAGGCAAAGGTAAAAGTCTGTGAAGAAATTGTTGATGAAGTTGACTCTAGATGTAGAGTGCAGGATCATGTAGAAGAAGGGCCAAGATTTGATCCAGAATCAAATGAGGCTGAAACTTCAAGAAGTGCAGAAATCAGAAGATCTACAAGGGAAAGGAAAGAACCTATAAGGTATAGTTATGATACATCTTTCCTAACAACAAAAGATTATGCCTACATTGTGAAAACAGAAGAAGATCCAACCACTTATGAAGAAGCCAAAGGTAAACAGAATTGGGAGAAGGCAATGCAGGAAGAGTATGATGCTCTACTTGAAAATGAAACTTGGGAACTAGTACCAAGACCAAAGAATCAGAAGGTCATTGGATGCAAGTGGGTATATAAAACAAAGAGGTTTGCAGATGGTAAGGTGTCTAGATATAAGGCTAGACTTGTGGTCAAAGGTTATGCCCAAACTTATGGGGTAGATTATGATGAAACCTTTAGTCCTGTTGCTAAGATGTCTACAATTAGGACATTGATTGCTATTGCTGCTTGCAAGGGATGGAAATTATCACAATTGGATGTGAAAAATGCATTTCTAAATGGATACATTGCAGATGAAGTATATATGGAGCAACCAGAAGGTTTCATGGAATCAATTGGATCAGATTATGTGTGTAAGCTCAAGAGAGCTTTATATGGGTTAAAGCAAGCCCCAAGAGCTTGGAATTACAGATTGGTCAAGTTCTTGAATGAATGTGGATTTCAAGCATCAAAGGCAGATAGTAGCTTGCTAGTGAAGGCAAGTGAAAATGGATATATTTACATGTGCATTTATGTTGATGATATTATTGTTACAGGAACAGATGCTCAAGGAATCAATGAACTCAAGAAGCAAATAGAGAAGGAGTTTAAGATAAGTGACTTGGGAAACTTATCTTATTTTCTAGGAATGCAGATTGTGTATACTCAACATGGAGTATATGTTTCACAAGAGAGATACTTGAAGAATCTTCTAGTCAAGTTTAACATGGAAGATTGCAAGACCTCAACTACACCATTGGAGGTAAATCATAAATTAAGCAGGTATGGAGGTGAAGAGTTCAATGACATGAAGAAATATCAGAGTTTGGTAGGTAGTCTAATCTATGCTACCTTGACAAGGCCAGATCTATCATATGCAGTAGGTGTGTTGTCACAATTTATGCATTGTCCAAAGAAGACTCATTGGATTGTAGCCCAAAGGGTACTCAGATATATCAAAGGAACCCTAAGTGAAGGTCTGTATTATGGTTTCACTTCTGACACAAGAATCAAAGTGTTTAGTGATGCAGATTGGGCAGGTGACTCAGATGATAGAAGGTCTACTCATGGATATCTATGTTATGTTGGAGACAAGTTAGTGTCTTGGTGTTCAAAGAAGCAACATACAGTTGCTTTATCATCCACAGAAGCTGAGTATAAGGGAATGGTAGAAGCTGCAAAGGAAGTGATATGGTTGAA
>CM035418.1:31922010-31924510 GCA_020310875.1 Ceratopteris richardii | reverse complement strand
TCTTTGTCATTATGTCTGCTAACTGATCTTTAGTGGAAATGTACTCCACTTCAATCTCCTTCTCCATTACCTTTTCTCTGAGAAAATGATACTGTATCTCTATGTGCTTTGTCCTTGCATGAAATACTGGATTTGCTACAAGATAAAGTGAACTCATATTATCTCCATGTATTGTAGGTGTACCTTGATCAATGCCTAAGCTCTTGAACAATGTCTGCATCCATATGACTTCCTTAGCTGCTTCCACAAGTCCTTTGTACTCTGCTTCAGTTGATGATAATGCTACTGTATGTTGTTTCTTTGAACACCAACTTACAAGCTTATCACCAATGTATATCATGTAACCATGAGTTGATCTTCTGTCATCCTGGTTACCTGCCCAATCTGAGTCACTGTAGGCTCTCAACTTCAAATCTGATGTAAAAGGATAATATAATCCTTCCTTTATAGTTCCTTTGATATATCTGAGAACTCTTTGACCTGCAATCCAATGTGGGTCCTTTGGACAATGCATGAATTGTGACAAAACTCCCACTGCATAACTAAGATCAGGTCTTGTTAGTGTAGCATAAATCAAACTACCCACAAGAGATTGATACTTCCTCATATCTTTGTAGTCTGCACCATCATATTTACTGAGCTTGTGATTAACTTCAAGTGGAGTTGAAGCTTCTCTGCAATTTTCCATATCAAACTTCTTCAATAAGTTCAGAAGATACCTTTCTTGTGACACATATATGCCATGATCTGTATAAGTAACTTCCATTCCAAGAAAGTATGATAACTTTCCTAGGTCACTGATCTTAAACTCTTTCTCAAGTAATCTCTTTACCTCCTTGATTCCTTCATCTGAAGTACCTGTGATTATAATGTCATCTACATAAATACAAATGTAGATTGTACCTTCCTCTGTTCTTTTGATAAGTAGACTTGAATCTGCTTTTGAACTTTGATATCCAAGATCATTGAGATACTTCACCAGTCTATAGTTCCAAGCTCTTGGAGCTTGCTTCAATCCATACAATGCTCTTCTCAACCTGCAAACAAAATTTGGATACCTGGAATCTATAAACCCTTGAGGTTGTTCCATGTATACCTCATCTGATATGTATCCATTCAAGAATGCATTTTTTATATCCAATTGACTTAGAGTCCATCCTTTTGAAGCTGCAATAGCAATGATTGTCCTTATAGTTGACATCTTAGCTACAGGACTGAATGTCTCATCATAATCTATGCCATAGGTCTGGGCATAGCCTTTCACCACCAATCTAGCTTTGTATCTGGCTATACTTCCATCTGCAAGCTTCTTCACTTTATAAACCCATTTATTTCCAATTACTTTCTTACTATTTGGTTTAGGAACAAGTTCCCATGTCTTGTTCTCCTCCAGTGCATTGAACTCTTCCTTCATTGCTTCTTCCCATTGCTTTTTACCTTTAGCTTCATCATAGTTCTGAGGTTCTTCATCATCTTTGACCATATATGCATAGTTCTTCTGAGTTATGTAAGAAGTATCATAAGAATACCTTTCTGGTTGTCTTCTAGTCCTGCTTGACCTTCTTGGTTCACATTCTTCATAAGTTTCTGGATACACCTCTTCATCAAATATAGGAGCTTCTTCATTCATTCTTGTTAATCCACTTCTGGATGTACTTGCTTGCATATAGTCTTCATCTCTATTCACCTGCACAATTGATTTTCCTTTCTCACATCTTCTTACCTCTTCTTCAAATTCTTCAGCTGTATGACTTTGATCTGCATACCAACTTTTCTGTTCATCAAATGTAACATCTCTAGAAACAATAAATTGTTTGGTTAGAGGATTCCACAATCTGTAACCCATCTGCTTTTCATCATAACCAATGAACACATATTTTTCTGCCTTTGGTTCAAGTTTATGCCTAAGTTGTGATGGCACATAAGCATATGCAATTGATCCAAACACTCTACAATGATCTAGTGTTGGTTTCTTACCCCACCAAGCTTCATATGGAGTCATTCCATTCAGAGCTGCACATGGTAATCTATTCACAAGATATGTAGCTGTATTTACAGCCTCAGCCCAAAGATAATTTGGACAGTTCTTCTCCTTTAGCATAGCTCTAGCAAACTCAACCAAAGTCCTGTTCCTTCTTTCTGCTACACCATTTTGTTGTGGTGTATACCTGCAAGTTATTTCTCTCTTAATACCTGCATTCCAAAGATAATCATTGAACTCTTGGGAGAAGTATTCTCCCCCTCCATCAGACCTCAGTCTCTTAAGCTTTTGACCTGTGACTCTCTCTGCATATGCATGAAAATGCTTGAAAGCTCCAAACACTTCTGATCTTTCCTTCAAAACATATAATGTTATCCATCTTGTAGCATCATCAATAAAAAGAACATAATACCTTGAGCCACTGATAGATCCTTCTTTTGTTGGTCCCCATACATCTGTATGAATGAGCTCAAGTACTCCATCATGTTTGAATCCTTTCTTTTGAAATGGTAAACCTGT
>CM035418.1:31903344-31908344 GCA_020310875.1 Ceratopteris richardii | reverse complement strand
TACATCAACAAGTGGTATCAGAGCAGAAAGATTCTCGAGAGCAGAAGACGACAAAGGTACGAGAAGTTTTGTAAAGTTTTTCATTAAAGTTTGAAAGGTGAAGCATTTGAAGACACAAGGCATCAAAAGATTACTTTCGAAGTATCCTCATACACAAAGAACTTCAAAAGGTATTATCCTTTATCCTTTAAGCTCACAGGTTGCAGCAGAAGGAAAGAACTATGGTAGATCATATCTCCATTGACAAACTGGACAGAGATAATTACCCCGCATGGGTAATGAGAATGGAAGCCTTACTTATGAGTAAGGATCTCATGGTATATGTAACAGGTGAAGAAGAGAAGCCAGTATTTGAAGATGAAAGCCGACCAAAGAAAGAAGAACTTGATGCTTTAAAGCATTGGCAGAAGAAGGATGCAAGTGCAAAAGCCTACATCTACAATACAATCTCAGATCATTTGCTACCACACATCAGAGGATTGGAATCATCAGAAGATATATGGAATGCATTGGAATATCATTTCCAAAGCACTACTAAAGCACGGAAAGCAAGTCTATGGTCAGAGTTTACAACATTCAAGAAGAAGCCAAGTCAAACCATTAGTGATTATGTCACTAAGATGAAGGATCTAGCAGATAGTCTTGGATCCATAGATGAAGATGTTGAAGATCACAGATTGATTGCTCAACTACTTGCAGGCTTGAGAGGGGATGAAAGGTGGAAACCTTTTGTCTTATCAACAGAACTTTCATTAAATCATTATGTTCTAGATTTGAACCAGTTGCTTGGTTTGATGCTCACATATGAGCAAGACTTGAAGGGAGATGGAGATAAAGGTCAAAGTTCTGCAATGTACATGAAGAACAAGAAGAAAGGAGATAAAGGTAAAGCAAAGGATGAAGAGGAGTCTAATTCTCAAGCTTATTATGCAAGAGGTAAAGGCACTGACAGAGGAAGAGCAAGAGGTTTTGGAAGAGGAAGAGGTAATCAAAATAACAACAAAAGGCTTGCTGGATCTGTGGATTGAGTAATCATTTGGCTCATGACTGTTGGCACAACCAACAAGGATCAAACCAGAATCAAAACAACAATAGCAGAGGTCGAGGTGGAAGATATCAAAGTAATTTTCTAAGAGGTAGACAAAGTCAAAGAGGAGGCTATGGTAGAGGTGGAGGAAGAAGTTGGGGACAGAATCAATCCTACAACACCACCTACTACAACTATGCAAATGACACACAGAATGAAAGTCATACATCATTGATGATGAACTCAATCAACACATCAGATAAAGAAGATCTAAAGGTATTTTACATTGACTCTGGATGTTCTAATCATTTGTCAGGAAACATAGAATTGATGTCAGAATTGGAAAAAGGCATTTCTAGTCATACAGTTCAAACTGGTGATAATACAAGACATAGTGTACATTCAATTGGAAAAGTGAAATGCAAGAGTGGAGCAGATTTGCTAACCAATGTTTTGTATGTTCCTACAATACCTAAAAACTTGATTAGTGTGGGACAGATAGTTGAAAAAGGTTTTCAAGTCAGGTTTACAAATGAAGGAGTATTTGTGGAAGATCCAGAGAATGGATATAATCAGATTGTCTCTGGTAAGAAAGAAGGTAGACTCTTTACTTTAAGAGTGCAAGGGAACATTGGTCAAGCTTTGCTCACACATGGTGAAGCAGTGATTACAGAACTTGATCTCTGGCATAAGAGATTAGGTCATTTCAATGAAAGAGGAATTAAAGCTATGGTTGCTAATCAGTCTGTACTAGGACTACCAAATGTGCAAAGTCAACATATGGTTTATAAATGTGAAGCATGTCAAATGGGTAAAGCACACAGGTTACCATTTCAGAAGAAAGGATTCAAACATGATGGAGTACTTGAGCTCATTCATACAGATGTATGGGGACCAACAAAAGAAGGATCTATTAGTGGCTCAAGGTATTATGTTCTTTTCATTGATGATGCTACAAGATGGATAACATTATATGTTTTGAAGGAAAGATCAGAAGTGTTTGGAGCTTTCAAGCATTTTCATGCATATGCAGAGAGAGTCACAGGTCAAAAGCTTAAGAGACTGAGGTCTGATGGAGGGGGAGAATACTTCTCCCAAGAGTTCAATGATTATCTTTGGAATGCAGGTATTAAGAGAGAAATAACTTGCGGGTATACACCACAACAAAATGGTGTAGCAGAAAGAAGGAACAGGACTTTGGTTGAGTTTGCTAGAGCTATGCTAAAAGAGAAGAACTGTCCAAATTATCTTTGGGCTGAGGCTGTAAATACAGCTACATATCTTGTGAATAGATTACCATGTGCAGCTCTGAATGGAATGACTCCATATGAAGCTTGGTGGGGTAAGAAACCAACACTAGATCATTGTAGAGTGTTTGGATCAATTGCATATGCTTATGTGCCATCACAACTTAGGCATAAACTTGAACCAAAGGCAGAAAAATATGTGTTCATTAGTTATGATGAAAAGCAGATGGGTTACAGGTTGTGGAATCCTCTAACCAAACAATTTATTGTTTCTAGAGATGTTACATTTGATGAACAGAAAAGTTGGTATGCAGATCAAAGTCATACAGCTGAAGAATTTGAAGAAGAGGTAAGAAGATGTGAGAAAGGAAAATCAATTGTGCAGGTAAATAGAGATGAAGACTATATGCAAGCAAGTACATCCACAAGTGGATTAACAAGAAGAAATGAAGAAGCTCCTATATTTGATGAAGAGGTGTATCCAGACACATATGAAGAATGTGAACCAAGAAGGTCAAGCAGGACTAGAAGACAACCAGAAAGGTATTCTTATGATACTTCTTATATAACTCAGAAGAACTATGCATATATGGTGAAAGATGATGAAGAACCCCAGAACTATGATGAAGCTAAAGGTAAAAAGCAATGGGAAGAAGCAATGAAGGAAGAGTTCAATGCACTGGAGGAGAACAAGACATGGGAACTTGTTCCTAAACCAAATGGTAAGAAAGTAATTGGAAATAAATGGGTTTATAAAGTGAAGAAGCTTGCAGATGGAAGTATAGCCAGATACAAAGCTAGATTGGTGGTGAAAGGCTATGCCCAGACCTATGGCATAGATTATGATGAGACATTTAGTCCTGTAGCTAAGATGTCAACTATAAGGACAATCATTGCTATTGCAGCTTCAAAAGGATGGACCCTAAGTCAATTGGATATAAAAAATGCATTCTTGAATGGATACATATCAGATGAGGTATACATGGAACAACCTCAAGGGTTTATAGATTCCAGGTATCCAAATTTTGTTTGCAGGTTGAGAAGAGCATTGTATGGATTGAAGCAAGCTCCAAGAGCTTGGAACTATAGACTGGTGAAGTATCTCAATGATCTTGGATATCAAAGTTCAAAAGCAGATTCAAGTCTACTTATCAAAAGAACAGAGGAAGGTACAATCTACATTTGTATTTATGTAGATGACATTATAATCACAGGTACTTCAGATGAAGGAATCAAGGAGGTAAAGAGATTACTTGAGAAAGAGTTTAAGATCAGTGACCTAGGAAAGTTATCATACTTTCTTGGAATGGAAGTTACTTATACAGATCATGGCATATATGTGTCACAAGAAAGGTATCTTCTGAACTTGTTGAAGAAGTTTGATATGGAAAATTGCAGAGAAGCTTCAACTCCACTTGAAGTTAATCACAAGCTCAGTAAATATGATGGTGGAGACTACAAAGATATGAGGAAGTATCAATCTCTTGTGGGTAGTTTGATTTATGCTACACTAACAAGACCTGATCTTAGTTATGCAGTGGGAGTTTTGTCACAATTCATGCATTGTCCAAAGGACCCACATTGGATTGCAGGTCAAAGAGTTCTCAGATATATCAAAGGAACTATAAAGGAAGGATTATATTATCCTTTTACATCAGATTTGAAGTTGAGAGCCTATAGTGATTCAGATTGGGCAGGTAACCAGGATGACAGAAGATCAACTCATGGTTACATGATATATATTGGTGATAAGCTTGTAAGTTGGTGTTCCAAGAAACAACATACAGTAGCATTATCATCAACTGAAGCAGAGTACAAAGGACTTGTGGAAGCAGCTAAGGAAGTCATATGGATGCAGACATTGTTCAAGAGCTTAGGCATTGATCAAGGTACACCTACAATACATGGAGATAATATGAGTTCACTTTATCTTGCAGCAAATCCAGTATTTCATGCAAGGACAAAGCACATAGAGATACAGTATCATTTTCTCAGAGAAAAGGTAATGGAGAAGGAGATTGAAGTGGAGTACATTTCTACTAAAGATCAGTTAGCAGACATAATGACAAAGAGCTTGGATGGTGTGAAGACCAGCAGATTCAAAAGCATGGCAGGAATAAAAGAAAAGAAGAAGATATGAAGAAACAGGGAATGTCAATTAGTGATTGAGGGGGAGCTGTTGGAGAAACAATCACTAATTGGACATATATTTAAAGTTCAAATCTTAGGAAGAAAACCCCATGCCTATGTGAAGGGACAAATTCACAAGTGTATCATACTTGTAAAGTTAGTTCACTTTAGTTCTAGAAGTTTTTTAAAAATCACGGGAATGAGAAAATCTATATAAGTTAGTTTGTATCAACTGACGCGGAGAGAGAGAAAGTGAGAAGAACTCATTTTTGTATGACTCAGTATAGTCGGGCTTCTCTGAGTGAGAAAGCATCTGTAAAACTTCTGAGTTTTTTATAGTTATGAGAAGAATTGAGTAAAGTTCTGTGTATGAGCCTCTCTCCATCATCTCCATGATTACCTACTGTGTGATGAGTTACAAAGATCAAGTTTTCCAAGCAACTCGATGCCTGGCATCGAATCTCTGTTGATAAGTCATATTTTCATTTATGTTTTTCATCCAGTACTGAAGTGTTTGAAAAACATGATGTTGTTGGAGCAACTCGATGCCTGGCATCGAATTCCAGTTGATAAGTCATATTGTAAATGTGCATGAA